>WEKW01002352.1:12277-29572 GCA_013389905.1 Sula dactylatra
AATAACTCAAAATATGATTGAGACTGTGAAAGGCTTTTTAAACTAAGACAACATGATCCAGGTTAACTTTTTTCTTAAAACACAGTGAATATATGAATTGTCTACACCTGAATAAAACATTTAACAATTAAAAAAATTTTAACAACCACAAAAGGAAAAACTTTAAACAAAAGCAAACATCATTTGATTTTAGGGCACACAAAAGCCCCTTGCAGTAGCTTCCAGCAGTGGCCTTACTGTTGCATCTCCTACAGATGTGTAAAATGAGGTTCAACTCCACACTGAGGTGATTGATGGTCAACAGGGCAACATAATGGTCACATACAGCAAAATGCCACACCCTGGTCATGACAACATATCCCACTGCAGAGCTTCCATCCTGTGTGGGAACAGCTCATAAAGATGTCATTCTGTCACAGATTACCCAAAAGCTACTTTGTGGCCACAAACTGCTGGTCAGCACTAATCTTTTTATCACGTAACCTTTGAATAATGGGAAAGCTTTGGGGTTTGTAGTTTTACTCCTTGTATTCAAATTTTTAAATGACAAGGTCACTAAAATTCATGCACGCTGCAAAAAACGTCATGCAGTAGTTAAGGTAAACCATCCAAGCAATTTTTATTCATTAATATTCATAAATACACACAGCAGCTTCATTAGAGATTTTTCATTTTTTTCCTCTTCAGTTTGAATGTGGAGTATTAGGAGAGCCTTTTGCATGTCAAGGTACAGGACAGAGGTTTTTGCTCTGCACTGCAACCTACATTTACCTGCTAGAAGTAAAAATTAGTTAAGTGGAAATGATTATCATATATATCTTTTCTCTCTCTCTTTTCAATGTACACAATGTAACAAGAGTGACAGACCTGAAATTACAATCACCAAAACAAACCCAAGATAAGTTGTTGTCCACTTTCATTGGCAAATACAGCACAGAGGACATTGTCTGCAAAGTGGGATGTCATCAAAGAGGAGGTGGAGGAGGCTCATTTCCTTTATTACTCTCTTTTAAATTTAGGTTTTCTAAAGCAACATCTAGAGGCATAATATCTACACAGCCCATAGCACCAAAATCTGCAATCTCCCCCCGCTCATCCTCATCTGAGGAAGAACTTTCTTCCCGCATCAAAGTGGACAGTAGAAGCTCCTGAACAAACAGGCTGCAGTCTGCCCGTTCGCTTTCCATTGACTGACGCTCTGCTTCTGACATCTTCGGATCATTCAACCTGTACAGCAGCAAGGGAAGAGAAGACAGGCAGTTGGTGAAAGCCCATTTCACTGAAGACACTACTGACAGGCACTGAAAGGAACTCAAAATCCACTTCTTCAGGGCAACCTCTCCCAATTGCCCTTCATCAACATGTACAGCCCTGGCAACCTCCAAACAGCAGGCATGCATTTAACAAACCACCCTTTCCTTGTCACTACAACAGCATTCGAAGTAGGGCCTAAAGCTAGAGGAAAATAAAAAACTATGTGAGGTTTCCTGCTATTCAGGAGGCTTTTAGGGAGTGCTGTTGTGTGTAGACACTCATTAAGTGCCCTGTTTTGATTCTAGGTCAACTTCTAAGATCACCTATGCCACAACATACACTACTGCATGTATAAAAGTCCAGTGACTCCCAAAGCTTGACAGAATGTTCATTCTACCACTTCTCCTAAGTTATAGCGTATGCCTTGATCAGGAAGAAAACTGCTCACTCCAACTATGAAAGTCGCAATTTGTGACACTTGCAGGTACTTTGATTAAGTTTCTCAAATAAAATGAGTTTCTGACTGAATGATGTCACATAGTATTGTCTTGCACTTACATAAAAATCAGATTGACTGAAATCCAGGTTTCTTGACACAGGAGCTGTTAAAATGCCCACAGTCAGTCACAATACCAAATAGACAAACAAGAGTATGTATGGGGAGCGTGGCACAGGAGATGCAGAACACATTTTTATTTCAGATCAACACCACCAACCTTCTAAAAGAACTGGAATGACATGGTGGGTGACTCCTCTTTGAAATAACTCTGGAATCTAAGCATGATTTCTAAACCAGGTAAGTATTCTGTTAATTAATGGCATCCTTTATTTGCTTTGTTATCCCAGTCTCTAAAACAATTAATATACTATTCAATCTTCAGCTTTTACTAGAGATTAATTTCCCATTAAACAATACTATCTTCTGACTCTCTTCCTCTCCATTACGGCTCAAGTCTATATGCTTGTATCACTGGAAATGCACTTGTTTTGTTGGAAGTAGTAGGACTAACAAGCACAATTTAGTTAAGAAATACTCCTCTCAATCCTCTTGAAGCTGAGACAGCAACTAGTATTTACCCATTGCTTAGGAGCAGAAAGACAGTAGGTTTGAAAAGATGTTACAAATGCAAACAAAAGCCCAGTATGTTTGCTACAGACTTGATGAGGAATCTGGCAGAAGTCCCCCGCCTGGAGTCAAAAGTAACTTATTCAGCCAAAACTCAAAACCAGCCTCCTTTTCAAGGTTGCAGAAATTCATACTCAAGTCTAATTCTTTAAACGCATTCCTAGGTGCACAGTGCACTTGTGAGATTGCCCCTCCTTTTTGCAAACACTAGACCACCGCAGGACATTTCTGCAGCCAGCTCCTAGATTTGGCTTTCCAAAAGCAGAAAAATTCCCTTTGGGCCAGCTACAAACCACTACTCCTGGATATTCAATTACCAATTTTACTTTCACACTAGAAATGTGGACGAAGCAAGTTTTATATATTACGCATTGTGTGACCACTGTTGACATCTACCATGGATATATCCTGCATGATTAATTAGGCTGTTAACTCTGGGATATATTTGATCAGACACTGCCTTACTAGGTCATGTGCTTAACTCCAAACACTTAATAAGTTTCATTGACCTCTATGTCTCTATCAGGATTAAGGCAAACAGAAATGGTAAAAGGCAAATACATGTAAATACACAGAACAAGTTACCTTGTAAGAAGAAACTGGGAATTCTGGATAGTCTGCTGACTGTTTTCTGTGTTAGATGTGTTGGTTGTTGTTGTAGATTGTGTCAAAGTGGTGTTAACATTGATCGTGTTGGTGCGTCTAGTTGCATTGCGTGCAGTCTCCAGTTGCTGTCTTGCTGCCTGTGCATGCTGTCGTTCCAACTGCAGTTGCATCTGCAGCTGCTGTAACTGAGAAGCAGAAGGGCCAGAGGAGTTGATCTGTCCTCCTGCAGAACGCCTCACGCCTGATAGCTGAGATAAAAGCTCTGCCAGAGAAGAGAGAGTTTCTACAATGAAAGATCTTAAATGAGCATTACACAGGGCACAGTGCATCAATTCCTTTTTTCAATCAATAAAATCAAAGAATAAAAAATGCTGAAGAGCCCATGAAGCTCTTGAAAAAAGTCCTCACATTCAATGTCTCAAAGGGTAAGGAAGACTAAGACTCATTGATGCAGATTTATCCCAAATAAGAAGCCAAAGTTTAACGCCTTCAAAATAACAGGAGAACCAGCCTACAGGGACTGCCTGACAAATTATGTCCTCTGCAGCAACCCTGAAACTTCAAGTCAAAACAGCAATTGACTAAGAAACTACTTTATTTTGGCTTTTGGTTGGTCATTTTATTTTCCTCTCAACAAATGTTCCCTCAAAACACAGGCTTCACCTTCCCTATATCCCTGAGGGAAGCTGTGCTGCAGCAAAGAGAGAAATATTTAGTTAAGAAAAACTGAAGTATTGCCTCACATGAGAACTGAAGTGGTCAAGTATTTTTGCTGTATGAATTTTTATTTCTGCTAGAAGTACAGAGAAGGCGTAGCAATTAAAAAAACCTGTCCTTAGTCCACAAGTCTTCCAGTTCAGAGGTAAGGAATGCTTATAAGCAAGTTTCATCCACAAAGAATTTTTTGAATTAAGTATTAGCAGCAAATTACTGCTCTTTGCATTACTACAGAATCTCTTCTACACCCTGCGTAGAAGGTACTTCTTGTATCACTGCTTGCTGTAGTTGATGCAAGGGCAAGGAAGTAGGGGACGATATTGCTCCTGCCCCTCACCTCTACATTACAAAGTTACTATACAGGTCATGACAATTTTCCTTCCATTCTATTAACAAAATATAATCCTTCTAAATAAGGCTTTTTTCGAGGGAATAGAGCGAAATACAGTTTTCCATGTCAGGAACTCAGGATGGTCAAGTCACTACTACCAGCACTGACGGCAATAGCAAGATTAAACAACTTTTAATTCCACTGTTATTACTAGAAAACACCACAGGGAGGGGAAAAAAGTAAAAAATGTAACAGACGCAATAAAGTTCACTTACTTTAAGTAGAAAAATTCTGGTGGTCTTTCCTATTTATTACTCCAGTAAAAAGGAAGACTTATCGAACTTCCAGACAAGATTTAGATGTATTTATTCTCACTTTAAGTTAAAGCATAAGTATATGCTTAGAGTATAGCAAAACAATATTTTGGAAGCAGATGGGAGCTTGAGACAGTCTTGCTATAAGAAGGACACACAGCTCAGGGTGCAACAGAACTCCAAATGCAAAAACACAGCTTCCAACAAAGGAAGATTGAGAAGAACGCCATTTTATCCCACATTTAATGCTGCTCAGTGGGAAGGCTTAAGAGGCTGACAAACCTCAGCAGCCACTCTGCACTTAACTGAGCTGAACTAGCTGCCCTTGTAAGAGAAAGATGAGGACTGGCACTGGAGGCTTCACAAACATCCTCCCTCCTTGAACAAATTCTAATCCTTTTCAGACCCTCCTGTGACCTCACTTAACTTATTTTCTTCTCTTGATTGGGGTACTTCTTCCCAGCTAATTAATGAGTTAAATCAGGTCACAGCAGGCCAGCAGAGCACCAGAGCCAGTAGAAGGCAGGCAAGAGGACCATGATTAAGGAAGGCAGTGGAGCCACAGCTCCTGTTTCAGGGGCAATGCCTCATTAAGCTGGCTGGCTGGCTAACTCCTTCTGAAGAAGTCACAAGATGATAGTACGAAGCTCCAGCTTAAGCATTATGCCTTCTTGGCATCTGAAGCAAAGGCGGATTACAGCAGTTCTGAGGTTTTCCTGACACTTAACGCTGGCATGGTCAAAGACCACCGCATAAAAATGTTTGTATTTCCCCTTATGGAAAGTTATATTTGTTTTCAGAATTGTCTTCATTCTCTGTTTTTAATTTCCTGTAAAAAAGTTATTTCCACATCAAAGCTAAACATATTCCAAACAAGTTATTCCTGGGAATCCTAAAGACACATCTTCATTATTTTCTGGTGTCAAAAATGAGACACCCTTCCCCCCCCTTCAGTTTTTCTAAACTTGACCAAAATACACTGCAAATACTTGCAACAGTGCATTTATAAGAATTAACAAGTACACCTTAAAAAAAACCCTCAACATTAGATTAGCAAATCTGGCATTCAAACAGCAGCCTGAATGCAAACCAAGTATGTTTTATATGGCCATTAATACTCAATTTCAGCTAATTTCATCTTGATTGAGACAGATACTCTCCTACATTAACACCTTTATCCACATGGCAAATTAAAATGAGACATACTAAAGTAGGTGATGGAAGTTTGACACAATAACTTGTAACAATATAGAACACCTGTGCATAGATTAGATCTGGGAATAAGCCTTACAATGTCTAGAATTAAAAGCACAAGCTACAGACAGTGGTTTCAGCTTCAGCATTGCCAGGCACAGGTCCTGTGATGACCCAGCCAAGCACACTGCTCACCTGCAAGCAGCCATCAATCACACCTGCACTGTGGAGCATATCTATACACACAGCTTCATAACAATGGAAAGCAGGGCAACTATTATCAACTTAAATTTTACTTCCTCTGTATAAGACGGACACTGGGTTAAAATCTGTAGTTACAGCTCTTACCAGCTATAGGATCCATGGCTTCTCTATTGCTTGGAGAATATGAACTCTGAGAAGATGAAAGCCCACCAGGGGAACTGGTAGTAAAGTGCATGTTTGATCTACGTGCACGGGGGCCTCCCAAACCCCGGCCTGGGTGGAACATTCTACGTACGTGCCGAACACCACTGGATTCATCGTAACCAAGAAGTTAAGAAAACAACTGTTTGGCATTGAGTATTAAATGACAAGGACATTTGATGGGTGAAATACTCAGTTGCACACTGTTCTTCATTCATAAAATAATGATTCAACTTCTGAAGCAAAGCTATGGTACACCACAGCTATGGTGTAAGTCAGACTTAGTGATCTGAATTCAAGATACCCAGTGCTATGTACACCAAACTCCCTGTATTTCTCCAGCTTTTTATGATGTCAAAGAAACGTCAGGATTACTTTCTTAGTTTTTTTTTTTAAGATCAAAGATTTCTACTCAGTAATCTGAAAACTGACAAATGCATGTTCAACCAAACTTATTACAGAGACATAAGAATTTTAACATGAGAATTGGAGAGGGAGGATAAGTATTGAAAATAATAAAAAAGTTTATTGCCATTTCTATCGAAAGTACATAATAATTACTGTATTCCTTTTGACTTTTGTACTTCATGCTTTTATCCAAGAAATGAAACGTCATCACTTCAATCCTTAATAATTGTAGGCTTTGGGAGTATTCAGCAGTTTCATCACACCCCTTTGTTTCACCTTTTCTCTTTTAGCCAAAGAAATCCCACTAATTCCAGTTATGACAATGATGCCTTTTGTCTTCCCATTTTCCCCCACTTCTCCATATCAGACGCTTATATTTCAAGTCATAACTTTTACACACTTTCTTATATAAATTAAGACACAATCAACAAATTATTTAAAGATTGTTGTTGTCAGGAAGTTGTTAACTTTCATTCCTCTGAGACAGTCCAAATAAGGCTTCCTTTTATTTTAAAAATCACTAGATATTTCACTAGTGCAAAATGAAATAGCATAGGTTGGAATATTTTATTTTACTGTTACTAGACTTTTAACTTAGATCCTACTACCTTCCAAGTTCTTTATAATATGCTTACCACTCGTATGGTATCCATCACTGTGTAAGATTAGTGTCCAACCTACTTTTCATGAAACAGTTACCGTGCAGAACCTCAGGATGTCATGGAGGTCAAAAACTTAAGACTGAAAGAAATGACTAGATGTCTCATGGCAATAAAGAACTTCTAGCTATTATGAAAAGATTTTACAGAACGTTTGCCTCTTTCAAACCTATTAGTTTTGCTACAGTGTAAAACATATAGCATCTAGGGTGTAAGAGGAAAACCTCTCCTGACACAGAACACATTTCAGCTAGCAGAGTGCCTTGGACCTCTGAGTGTGCTAAAACTGGATGCTGCCAGAGACGAGATATTATATTAGATGGACTGCTGCCCCCATGCAGTTTGGCAGGCTTTTCATAAATAGACCTGGTAGAAAAGGCCAGTATCTGGGAATTTTTCAGGCAGACACAGGACTGCGGGGTAAGTTTCCTAACTGCAGCTTTTAAAGTGTTTTGAGATAAACATCACTCCTTAAGTACTAGTTAAGCATGCACCCATGTCTTACCAGCTATGCTAGAGTAAGAAAAACCTTTGTAAACCTTGTGACAAACAGATAAACTGAACAGTCATGTGAGAACTATTTGTAAGATTGATGCTGAAGCTGTATTTCATGAATTTTCAAATATTTTCCTGCTGAAGTAAGAAACTGGGCTTTTAAGAGCTGTCCCCAGACTGTAGGAATAAAAGGACATACCTTGATGGCTGCACAAGGTTTATAACAAGAAACACATGCAGCCTTCTGGGACAACTTCAGAAAAAAAACCACCCACAAAAACAAAAATCAAAATAAACCACATATGTCTAATCAAAACTTCAAAGATCAGGCCACTCCTCAGAACTCTAGCAGACCCAAAAGTATTTTATTTTATATATATAATATATAAAATACGCTATATTACATATATAATACACTCAAACTTTAACAGAAATCTTCACTCTAGAGAAAGTGCAAGCAAAGAGCCTCCATCTCTCTCCTTTTTGTACACATGAAGGCTGTTACAGAGCACAGAGAGTTGTTCTGTACAGCTTTAACTTCATATAAAGATGCTTAGAACAGCAATGTAATGGTATCAGAGAGCAGCTTTCTAACATCTTCCTCATGGACAGTTATTCTTTCCTAGGCCATTTCTATTCCCAAAAGATATCCACGAAAGGTCCATGAAGTCTTACTCTGTATTTGAAAAGATTGATTTTTCTGCCTCAAACATTCCCAAATTCAAAGTTATCTTGTGGCATCTCTAATACTGGGGGCAGAGAAAAAGCTCCAGAAGCATAAACTCCAATCAAACATCTTGTTCATTTCAGTAGGAAATAAATTTCACTCTGTAGCTGGGAAAATTTAAACTTCCAGGCCTACAGAGCACTTAAGCCAACGCTGGAGGCCCACAGTTTGACCTTTGGTACATTGCTATGTAGTTATGGTCTGGAAGATGCTCTCCCTTCATCAATCTCATCCCACGTCCACCAGGAACGGAAGATAGCATGACTCTGCCTTGGGGGACACCTGACTGTGGAGGACCTCTCTGGATGCCTGGGACAAAGGTCACATGGCCAGCGCCACTGCACTCAGCACCCTGCTCGTCCCGACTACCAAGAGCCCTGTTCGTGTCCACAAGGAAAGATGAAGTACAGATAACTGCTTTTACCCAACTTTGTAGTGTTCTTTGCATGATTAGTTACTCCTTCATAGAGCCAATAAACACCTAAACTCCTTCACACTGATCCAATTATTGTGTAGGTATTAACATGTGCATTTAGTCTGTCCTGATCCTAAACCATGGTAACACTAAAACTTACATGCAATCAAACACAACCATAACCTAAATGAAGCCATTTGATAGAATCATGGAATCATTAAGATTGGAAAAGACCTCTGAGATCACCAAGTCCAACTGCCAGCCCAACACTACCATGCCTCCTAAACCATGCCCTGAAGTGCCCTATCTACACATTTTTTTAAACTCCTCCAGGGATGGTGACTCCACCAGCTCTCTGGGCAGCCTGTTCCAGTGCCTGACCACTCTTTCGGTAAAGAAATTTTTCCTAATATCCAATCTAAACCTCCCCTGGTACAACTTGAGGCCATTTCCTCTCGTCCTATCACTTGTTACTTGGGAGAAGACACCAACACCCTCCTCACTACAACCTCCTTTCAGGTAGTTGTAGAGAGCAATAAGGTCACACCTCAGCCTCCTCTTCTCCAGACTGAACAACCCCAGCTTCCTCAGCCGCTCCTCATAAGACTTGGAGAACAAGTCTTTAAATGATGTCTCCCTTCTGTTAGTGTAAGGAACTCCAGTTGCTAGGGACTGGGTTTTTTGGGGGGTTTTGTTTGGTTTTTTTCCCCCCACTCCAGTAGCTACAGCTTAGAATTTTTTTTTCTTTTTTTAAAAGTCTGGAAATAAAAAATCCACTATCAAAGTATGTAGTCTTTTTATCTGTTTGTTTAAATGAGTCACAGAAGAATACTTCAGAAAGATTGCTTACTGTAGGTAGGCCACATAGCCTGCATGTCATTAAATAAAAAGCCCAAACCAAAATACATTTCAGCAGTTAATCCAGGGCAGGGAACAGGGGGGAAATAAAAAAAGTATTCCTAGAACAAGGATAAAAAAACCCCAATAGTTCCAGCTCTTCAGCCATCAAGCGTAGATAAATCTGCATAACCTGCTGCTAAGGTAGCTGAAACACAACATTCTACTTCCCAGGAAATCTGAAAGCCTTCTGAGTTATAATACAAAATGTCAGCAACACTATGAAACTATATCATTAAAACATATACAACAGTAGTTAAACAAGTTTAAACAAGTTTAAAATAATTCATCAAAACGAGCTAAGCTCAAATCATCCTCAGATCACCATCTTCATGTCACAAATACTTAACAGCACATTACTGAATCTGGATACATAAAGCAGCATCAAGACAAATGATCAGGCAGGATAAACCATAGTGCAAGTAAAAGAACCTCTCAGTGTCAGAGTTCTTTACATGTGTCTGCTGTTAGAGCAAAAAAGACTGTCAAGTATACCTACAGCCTGTTCACAATCTGGTATTCGTACTTTCTTTAAACTAGCAAATGAACCTTTTTGGTTTTGACATACAGATCTTCAGCAACTTAAGTTTCAGGAAAAGCAGAGGTATGACCTTTTGACTATAAAAATCAAAACAAGTCATCATGGCTACTATATGAAACAGTCTAGCCTCTTTGCCTCAACTTGGAAAGGATATTAAATCTCTAGGAGCTCTATGTTCCAGTGTAAGATGAGCTGCAAAGTCATCTGTGACATGATTCGGATCCCCTCCAGGTAATGCTGCACATATTGGACAAATCTGAAACGAGAAAGAAAAAAACAACTTCATAAATTTTACACAAAACAGAACTCGTATCATTGAGTCAATCATTAGACATTCTTATGTTTTAAACTCACATTCTAGGTATTCAAACACCTGGAAAGCAACATATTAAAGAACCCCAGAAAATGTATTCAAGTGCAGATATTAATTTAGACATCTTTTACTTTATGAATTTCAGAATGCTATGAAAACCAGAGCTAGAATTTTCAAATTGTTTGCAATGTCTTAAAAATTAGTCTTCATACGCCAACTCTGCTGCAGACAGAACAGTCTGATTAAACAGGATTACAATTTGCCTGCCTGACACTCATCCCAGCAGAGGAATCAGAATGAAACCATATGTAAGTATTTGCTGAACTATCAAAGTAAGATCACCCATCCAGGCTGTACATAACTACAGGTTTGGCAGAAAAGGGTTGATCTCCATATCCCTGCACAGCAGTATTTTGGGAGAAGGCACTGACACCTGTCTTTGAGGTTTTTTTGTTTGTTGTTTTTTTTTTTTTAAACTGAAACACACATTAACTAAGAAGACAAACAGTGCCATTACAATTGCCATGACTTTTTTTGAATGACTCCAAAGACAGCACGAAAAGCATCTTCCATTTTTCTTTACAGTAGTTTTGCAGACTGGTTTTAAAGTTTTACAGATGGCAGACAAAAAAACCAAACCTATTCCACAAAAATTCTTCCCTGAATGTGAAGTGCTCAAATTAACAGCACTTTGACAGTTAAATGCAACTACCGTCTATGAATTCACCTCTCTGTTCCTCACAGTCAAATAGTCTTATCTTTATGGAGTAGCCAGCTGCAACATAAAGCCTAGGTTCCCAGTGCTCTTCATGCATACACTCAAGTTATTGACAGTAGGTCTCAAAAGACCATGGGCATTAAGAACATAAGATCACCTATATAATAGCACATGCATCTGTCTTACTCTTACAGAGGTGAGGACAAGGTCTTGAAGTAAGTTTACTGTAAGATCTCAGCTGCTTTTGACAGCGGCTACTACATCTTTAATGCCACTGTCATGTTAGTAGTCAGCTCTGAGCAGAAAACAAGGCATTTTAAAAGCTTTTTGCTATAACCCCTTCCCCTTTATTTTCAGTGTTGAGCATTTCTCTTCACAGAGCTCCTCTTCCCAGACTTTTCAGCACTACAATCGGGCATACAAGTGGACACACTACAGAGCAAAGACATCTTAATAGCATAATAACAAATACTCAACTATGCCAACATATCATACAGCTACCCTGTAAGGACATAGGAATGAATGTCTATTGGACAGATGGTTCTGAAGTCCACAAGCTTATTTATAAGCTGCTTAATGTTCAAGAACGTGTTTCATACCAACAGGAGACAACACCTTCAAAGCAATCTTTTTTCACTCTGAGGAAGCAGAACCCCAATACGAGAAGAAACACTTCTAAAAGCAGCAAAGCAAAAGAACTTTCTTTTGCTGTCAGGACAAAGGTGTTATGAACTGTGCATATTTGCCTGAAAAGAAGATACATGTTCCTCAGAAAAACATCAGTGAAGAGAAAATTATAAGGAACAATTAGAAAGAGGGAATCTAAGTATCCTAACCCTAATTCTAAACATGAACTAAACTTCCAAGAACTGACTGGGAAAAGTTGCTGAAGCATTGTTACACACAAACAAAAATTTAGTTAAGCATACAGTCTGGCAAAATCACAACGAAGACTGCAGCATCACTGATTAAGCATGACACAGATAAAAATCATTGTTAATAGAACATGCATGAACAAATGGTGCAGATGAAAGGAAAACATCGTCAGAAGTTTCTCCTGAAGTTATGATGTTTGTATTTAAAAACCATTGTGTTACCCTGAATGATGCTTGAAAGATGACTGCAAAGTCCTAAGTCAATCACACTCACAGAATACCTGACTGTTTTGAGAACCATGCTTATATTACCACCACCTTCCTATTTACATATAAGGTAACCACTTTAACGTGACAGTATTTCTGTAACCTCAACAGACACTGTAATCTTCAAGAATGAAAGAGGAACTATTCAGACTGTGTCAGATTGTCTATTTCATTACTACAAGAAAAGCTCTCCTCAATTTTATCAGCAATATAGTCCTTACAATTCCTGTACAAGGAGCCTAGTTACTGCCTTGCTAAACGTCAGATGCTGCAGTGCAATGTAATAATAGAAAATTTGTATCTCTGTTCTGAAACGAGATTCAAAGACTTCGTTTGATGACATTTCCTAATATTTTTCTATTTACAATGCTAGCAGACTTTTAGTTGAATGCTGCATTTTATTTGAAACAGCTGACTGAACTGAAACCCAACACCAACAATAACAATCAAAGTGACAGCCAGATTTTTCTGCACTTGCCTTGTAACACTGACCATTACCGTTGGACATTTACTGGTCAAGAAATAAAAGTAATTACTGAGGTTTTAGTACTCACCGAAATCACATGATTTATTCTTTTTAGTATGTAACCTTAGAGACTTAATTAATCACAAAACTTAGGACTACTCCCACAGATACCAGTATAATGTTCAATTAAAGTACCCAGAATCAAAACAATCACCTTTGAGGAAATATCAAACTCTCCTCCTGGAGTACCTCTCCAAGACCTCAACATGCTGGGGTGCCTCTCCAGAGTGCCTATATACCAATGCACACAGCATGGGGAATAACCATGATGAGTTAGAGGTCTGAGTGCAGGTGAAGAGCTACGATCTTCTTGGCATCAGAGAGACATGGTGGGATGGCTCCCATGACTGGAGTGGTGCAATGCAGAGATACAGGCTCTTCAGAAGAGGAAAAGGAGCTTGCCTTTTACGTGAGAGAGCAGCTGGAGTACATGAAGCTCTGCCTGGGGATAGAAGAAGAGCTGATGGAGAGCTTATGGCTTGGTATTAAAGAGAAAATAGGCAAAGGTGGCTTTATAGTGGATGTCTACTATAGGCCACCTGACCCGGAAGAACAAATGGATCAGGCCCCCTACAGACATATAGGAGCTGCCTCACACTTGCAGGCCCTGGTTCTCATGGGGGAGTTCCACTACCCTGTTATCTCCTGGAGCGACAACACAGCATGACAGCAATCCAGGAGGTTCCTGGAGTACACTGATGGTAACTTCCTCCAAGTGATAGAGGAGCCCAATGAGGAGAGGTGCTCTGCTGGACTTCATACTCACCAACGAGGAGGTGCTCATATGGGATGTGAAAGTCAAAGGCAGCCCTGGCTGCAGGGACCTTAAGATGGTGGAGTTCAGGATCCTGAAGGCAGGGAGGAAGATGAAAAACAAGCCCACAATCCTGGACTTCAGAAAAGCGGACTTTGGCCTTTTCAAATATCTGCTTGGAGGACTCCCATGGGATAAGGCCCTGGAGCGTAGAGGGGCCCCAAGAAAACTTGTTAATATTCAAGGATCACCCCCTCCAAGCTCAGGAGTGCTCCATCCCAACAAATATGAAGTCAGGCAAAAATGCCAGGAAGCCTACGTGGATGAACAAGATGCTCAAGATGCCCCTGGCCAAACTCAAACACAAAAAGGAAACATACACAGGTTACGCTCCTTGGGTAATCTTGCAGAAATACAGAAATATTATCCAAACATCCCAGGACGAAGTAAGGAATGCTAAAGCCCAAATGGAACTAAATCCAGTGAGCAATGTCAAAGGCAACAAGAAGGGCTTCTAGAAGTTCACAGGCAACAAAGATGACTAGGGAAAATGTGGGCCCATTACTCAAAAGATGGGGGATCTGGTTACACAGGACACAGAAGAGGCTGAAGTAATGAATGCCTACTTTGCCTCAGTCTTTACTAGCAAGACTGGGCTTCAGGAATTCCAGGCCCCAGAGACGAGGGGGAAAGTCTGGAGCAAGGAAGACACCCCTCTGGTGGAAGAGGATTAGGTTAGAGAATACTTGAGTGAACTGGACATACTTAAGTCCATGGGCTGTGATGGGATGCACCCCCAAGTGCTGAGGGAGCTGACAGATACCACTGTGAGGCTGTTCTCAATCTTTGATCAATCATCGTGACTGGGAGAGGTGCCTGAGGACTGGATTAAAGCAAATGTCATTCCTATTTTAAAGAACGGTAAGAAGGAGAACCTGGGGAACTACAGGCTGGTCACCTCACCTTGATTCCTGGGAAGGCGATGGAGTAGCTAATCCTGGACACCATTTCCAGGCACACTGAAGACAAGAAAACTATCAAGAGTAGTCAGCATGGCTTCACAGAGAAGTCATGCTTGACCAACTTGATAAATTTCTGTGATGAAGTGACTGACATGGTAGATGACTGGAGAGCAGTGGATATTGTCTACCTGGACTTCAGTAAGGCCGTTGACACTATCTCCCATAGGATCCTCATAGACAAGCTGTTGATGCACAGGCTGGATAAACAGATAGTGAGGTGGAGTGAAAACTAGCTTAATGGCTGGGCTCAGAGGGTGGTGATCAGTGGGAAATTTGCTATGACACAAAACTGGGAGGAATGGCTGATATGCCATGCTTCCATTCAGAGGAACCTCAACAGGCTGGAGAAATGGGCCAGGAGAAACCTCATGAAGTTCAACAAAGGGAAGCACAAAGTCCTGCACCTGGGGAGGTACAGCCCCAGGCACCAGCACACACTGGAGGCAACCCAGCTGGAAAGCAGCTTTGCAGAAAAGGACCTGGGGGTCCTGGTGGACCATGAGCCAGCAACATGCCCCTGCGGCAAAAGAAAGCTAGTGGTCTCCTGGGCTGCATTAGGAAGAGCATTGCCAAGGGTGGTGATCATTTGCCTCTATCAGGCACTGTTGAGGCTACACCTGGAGTACTGTGCCCAGTTCTGGGCTCTGCATATGAGAGACACATGCACAGACTGGAGGGAGTCCAGCAAAGGGCTACAAAGATGATTACGGGACTGAAGCATCTCTCCTATGAGGAAAGTCTGAGAAAGCTGGGACTGTTCAGCCTGGAGAAGAGCAGGCTTGGGGGGGATCTTAGGAATGTACATAATACCTGAAGGGAAGGTGAAAGGAGGACAGAGCCAGACTCTTTTCAGTGGTGCCCAGTAACAGGACCAGAGGCAGCAGGCACAAATTCAAACACAGGAGATTCCTCATGAATGTCAGGAAACATTTTTTCACTGTGAGGGTGACTGAGCACTGGCACAGGTTGCCCAGAGAGGCTGTGGAGTCTCTATCCTCAGAGATATTAAAAAGCTGTCTGGACATGGTCCTGGGCTGTAGGTGGCCCTGCTTGAGCAGGGGGTTGGACAAGATGACCTTCCAGAGGTCCCCTCCAACCTTAGTCAGTCTGTGATTCCTGCCTGCAAGTACCTAACGTTGCTGTACGTACCAACGCCAAATACTTAAGAAAAAATCAACAGAAAGTAAACTTATCTGCACCACTCTGAACATAAAAATGGCAAAATTTAATGGACCAAAAGTTCTTCAAATTATTCTTTGAAAAAGAGGATGTGGGGTGGAATGACTCTAAAGTAGAAGTGATTCCATCCCTGTAAACTTCCCTTAAAGATCTAAAAATAAATACCTAAATTAAAACACATCTTTGGACAGACAGAGATACTACAAGTGCTACAAGCTCAGCATCCAAACAGAAATGATTGCTTGAAAACCTAACACCACAAACATTTAGAATCTACATTTTCCTCTTTAGTAACATTGTAGCCTCTCACTCTCTAGAGTAAAACTGCAGTACCCAAGTAGTTTTATGTGCATGCACACTAAACATTTATCACAAAAGCTAGATTCAAAGCTTAGCACAAACGTATACAATCATATTCAAGGATTAAAATATTGTCCTTTATCATTGTTTGGAACAAAGCTATAACAATGTTGCAGACTGATGCACAAAAAGGAAAGAATTATTTATTTATTTATTACACATACAACTCTTTCTAAGCACAAATTTAGGCTTTATGTGCTGAGTTCTAGAAGTCACAGCTGCAAACAAGGATGTGTCAAATTTAAAAGCCTAGAATCTCAACATGCTGTGTCAGGGACATATCACTGACATCAAGTGGTGCAAATCAGAACTGCAGTACTAAGCCACCAAAGAAAGTCATCCAAACATGGAACTTTCAATGGTTGATGCTATGTTTGAAAGTTGCAAAGTTAAAGAAAAACCTCAAGGAGATTATAAAAATTGCAGTGCATCACTAAGTTAAATTACAATCCTACAGTGCAACTGATAATGAAGTAAACTGTTTCACTTTATACATTTTTAAGAAAGATCAGAACACCTTTGCGTCTCAAAAGGGTGGACAAACCACCTCCCTTATCACTCCTTCACACAAGATCCTTAACAGGCTTGGAGAGGAAAGGCTCATTTTCTTCCACAGAGTTCCTTGGAAGTTAAGAAAAACTAGATTAGAATAGAGAACCTGTAAGTAATTTCTTCACGATGTATTAGCGGTAAGCAATCCTTATCACATTTTTCTAGGAATCTATGGTACAACAATTAACCAGACAAGAGCACCCTGGACATCGTTCTGCTAACCTAGTTTCTCCTACTCCCAAAGACAATCAGGATAGCAGGAGCTAACACCTCAGATTGAAGTATTTCTGTTGACGCTTGTTTAACAAGTGTGTTTTTAACCATGTCAAGTGTCCTAATGGTTAGGGATGGGGGAAAAAAACTCTGCTGTAACAGCAATAGTTTTAAAAGAATGACAACTTCTGCTGCATAAATATAACAGGTCCATTACAAAAGCTATTTGAAAAACACACCAATTGTCTGCCTGTCTTCTTCTCTCTTACAGTTACAAAAGACTGGCACAGCTATGAGCCTCTAGGACAATTACTGGTTGTGAAAAGGGAGACACAGCTAAGATAGTAAGAACGTTCTAAATTCTGTCTTGCAGGATAATAAACTCCTAAACATGGCAGCCTTTACCTCAGGACAACCAGACACCAAC
>WEKW01002353.1:288-22495 GCA_013389905.1 Sula dactylatra
ATTGTCTTATAAATTGATTTTTATTACTTACTGTTTCTATTAAGCTGGTTTCTGTTTGATACACCTGTTTGACAAGGCCATGCATTTAGATTATACGAGACAGTTTGGATAGTCTAAAATATTTACAGCACTGAAAACAACACTGTCTATATAAACAGTAGGCAACTGCATTTCAGTTTGTGATGTTTCATGTTCTTTTTTGTACCACTTTGCCAAATATAATGCATACATTTCTGAAAAGTGCATTTCAGTTAATTCAACACTCAACATCCTAATAATCTTCTGATGTCATACAGTGTACTGGGATCAAAGCCAAGCCTTTTATGAAAGTACAGAACACTAGAAAGGCATTTACAGCCTCAGTCTCCAATTAATGTATTCACAGAGCTTCTAGAGCAGAATCTAGACCAAAGTAGGCTTTGGGATAAAATGCTGATTTGAAGGATTTCTCATTTTTTTCAAATATCTCATAAAGCAATATTATTTTTGACAAAATATTCATGCTGTTTTGATGAAGGAATCAGAACTCTGAACAGTTAACGTACACATAAAAGCTAAAGGAGCAGGCATAAAGAAGAGAGCAAGGACTCTACTCACTCTTGCTCCTCCCCAGATAGACAACAGCACACTCCTATTTTCTTGTCCTCCCCCCACAATATAATTTTCTTTTTCCTTGTTCTCTCCTCCCAGTACTATATTGTTCCCATAGTCATTACTGTGACATTTAGCTACTGAAGTAAGACCATGTCAGACGCCTTGCACTGCTGCAAAAAAAAGTTGTGCTTTTGGCCAGGCTCTGGCATACTTTGTTCTCTTGAAGCAAAGGACTCAAACATCATCTTTTTGCTGGCAACTTTCTGCCCTAGTTCTATCCAGTTAAACTCCAGTGGAATGTTTATGCTTAAATGGCTGTAGACAGACATCAGAAAAAACTCACTAAAGTGATCTACACTTAATCCTTCAGAAGAAACAGAGACTACCAATTTCAACTGGGTTCAACGGGCTGAGGCTGTAATGGAACCAAACCCTTAATTCTACCCAGCAGCTGGCATTAAATGCTTAGTTAATCAAGGTTAACTGCAACTATCAATCTATCAGTTACTTAACTGCAACTATCATTGCTTTCTGCTTTCCATGGCACATAAGGGATTAGACTTTATTATGAATGACTTACAGATGCTAAACCCCTTGCATAAAAACCTGTGAGCCTTTAATGGCAAAGTAGGCTAGGAACAATATGTATTTTACTAGTTTAAAATCCTAAAGGTATTACTTCAGCTTTCCTTTTTTCTAAATGAAGATAACAATGTTTAGGTTTATTATCATTGTTGTTCTTCATTTGCAAAGGAAGATCACAACAATACACTTTTAACTCTGCAGACAGTAACACAGCTGCAACTCACACCAGTTAGAGAATGTAGGCATTATGTTTGGTACTAAACTCATATAATTAGCTTGAGATAGTACTTTAGGAATATCATTGTGAGCTCATTCAGATACTTGCCAGTAATTGTAGCTGCTTCTTAAAACTTGAGAAAAACATAATGAAAAAAAAATCTTGTTTAAAAAAAAAACAACCCCAAAACTCTGCACTAGGAATTCTCCAGAATAACCTAGAGAAAGAAACCATATGAATTCCTTGAAATACTGGCATGCATCCATCTGCTGTACCTTACTGTACTGGCACATGTCATGAATTACATTACCAAACAGTGGTGTTTGTCTCAGACAGTGTCAGAAGACTCACTAAAAACAAACAAAAAAAAATCATTCTCTTGCTGTCCAACTTCCAGAGCCCAGTACTTTCTCCTACCATTGCACCAACAGCCACCTTGTAATGGAAGCAGATCTTGTATTAACACGCTCTAAGATCACTCAAGAATAGTCTCTCTATACAAAATTCTTCACAAAATTACAAAAATGCTATGCATTCTATGGCATACACTTATAACTGTAATTTTAAGATTTCTTGGTAGAAGCCAGCTGAAATTAGTGGTATGATCACATTATTGATTAAGTGATTTTCCAATAACACAATTAAGGAAGAACTGGAAAATACCTATGAGAAAAAGAGAACGGTGAAACATCGCAACTTGAATTAACGCTCTCCAAAAGTGCAAAGATGCTGTAGCAACACTCTGACTTCTGCCAGGATCAAGTACTTGATTAAACCTGATTTTTGTTAAACCACTGTACCTTAACATCCCTTATTTTTACATGAATGTTTCCACTCACTGATCTCTAAAGTAGTCTCCAATAAGCTATTTAATACTTGAAAATTGTCAAAGCACAGTTATTCTATTAAATATGATCCTCTGAATGGGACTTTGTGCACTTCTGTTTTATGACCATTAGCTATACTTCAGTTTCAACATCATCTGATAGAAAGACAAATTAGCATTTTCTTAATACAATTTCTTCAAACACAAGAAGTGCCAAAACTTGTGTTGGGAAATGTGCAAATAAATGTATATCCCCTTTTTTCAAAAAGTTTTCTTGAGCCATTGTCCTTTGTGCTCCAAGGTGAAGACGAACCTGTTTAAAACAAGGTGCATAGCAATGCAATAATCTTGGTACAAAATTAGACTAGACGTTGGCCACGACCTCCTTTTTACTATGTTGTTATAGGAATGGAAAAGAACAAGCAACACCATTTTGTTTCTCTACAAATATTGCTAAAATAATCTATCAGTTGGCTGTCTCAGCTGCATCCCCTCACAGATTCTTGTGCACCCCCAGCCTACTCACTGGTGGGGTGGAGTGAGAAGCAGAAAAGGCCTTGGCTCTGTGTAAGCACTGCTCAGCGGGAACTAAAACATCAGTGTGTTATCAACATTATTCTCATCCTAAATCTAAACCACTGCACTATACCAGCTGCTAGAAAGAAAATTAACTCTATTCCAGCCAAAACCAGGGCAAGATCTCACAAAGCAATATATAAACCAGTAAGTTCTTGTCCTTGAACCGTTACATCTTCTGAGTGTATCTGTTCACAGCTTCAAAAAAAGATTAATTTTTCATTTAGTTTTTCAAACAATGTTCTCAACACTTGCAACACAATAGCTGGGAGGTAGGAATTTGTGAGAGACAGAATATGTATTCATCCCTATGAAAATCTCATGAAAGAGAGAGCACATTAGAGATTTTTTTGGGGGAGGGAGGGGAGGTTGGGTGTGACATTGCAGTGTTACAGATCTGATCCAGATTAATGAAATTATGTACCCTAGGCAAACATGTTATACTTTGGATTTCTATGTGGAAGAAAGTATTATCAACTCTTCATTACTGTATTGGGAGAAAATAGAAATCAACCACCTGATTCATATCCTGGCTTAGAACTTACCCCTAGCAAAAATGATCTGGATTAGTGGCAGAGAGGGTTTCCTTGGGAGATTCAGTACTCCCACAGCCCTTTGACAGAGAACTATTGCAGGTGTCTTCCCCTAGTTCAACAGAACTCCTTGCTGAGTCTCTTCATTATGAAATGGGCAAAGTACTGTTAAAGAATTTGGGCTCGCAACTTCCCAATTTTTGGACAGCATACAGCAATGTTCTGAAAATGAAAGGCACTGTACAAAGAAAATTCATGGTACTTCTCAAGCACAGCTACATCCTAACTAAAGAACAAAAACAGAGAAGAGAGTTACAAAAAAAGCACAGCAAAACAAGTCAAAATGGAGTGTTCATACTGATATTAGCTGTATTCACTACTCACTGTAATTTGGCCTTCTCTATTGTGAGGCACCTTCAATCTCAATTGCAGCTAGTATTTTCTAACTGAAAAGCTACAAAACATATGCAAATAGAAATTTGAAGTAGCAAGTTGCAGAGTAAATATAATTCCGACCCAGAAAAACAAAATGTCCATTCCTCCTTCTCTGTGAAAATCAGAATGCCAGTCGTGGAAAAGACTGTTTTTCTTAACGGCACTAACTTAAATGAAAATGAATGGATCAAATTTTATTTCAAAATTCTCTTAGCTCTGCTTCAAGTGCCTGCAGGCTACGTGCTGCCTCAGACTATATGCATCTACATCACATAAAAGGGAAGTGACCTCCTCATACAGGTGCTCTGTATGAGCACAGAATCTGAAAGTAAAAGGATCTAAACTTCAGAATTAAATTCTTATCCAACTTTTCTGTTGGTGATAACTGCAAAAAAGAAAAAAAAAAAAAGATTGCACCCAGAAAGTAGGCAGAGCTTGGGATGTATTCAGTTCCAAGCATATTCAAATATTACCATGCAGATTATTAAAGCACATTAAACCACAAAATGTGGGTTTTAACTGAAATACACATGTATAAATACAAGGTCCCAGGATATTAAATTTATCCAGATGAAAATACCGACAATACTTACCAAGACTCTTCAAGTCATTTTTGAAGAGTGGCAGATTTTAGTTTGCAATAAATATTAATAAACTGAAAAAATAAAACTGTTCTCCTTTAATAAAAGTGACTTTGCATCTCCTGCAGAATAATAAGAGGCTGTGGAGCCAAACTGAACGAAGCAAACTAGCTGACAACTACTTTCCAGTATTTTATTGCATTCTTATTCTGAGTGGTAAAGATAAAAAGAAAGATGCAAACGCTGTACCACATGCAGCTATGCTGGCATTATTATCAATAAATCCAAGAAGACTCACGCTGAATTACACAATGTGTTTCCAACACAGGACTGAAAAAATGCCAAATGTACTGATATTGTGTTAATGTGGAGAAACGATAACTTTACAGCTGGAAGCAGGGGGAGGGGAAGACAGTCATTCTCTCTGCACCTTCTAAAAGAAAAATGACCAGTTTTCAGCAGCAGAAGCTGAAAAGGAATGGCAGAAGCAGCAACTGAGTTTTATAGCACTCTTGGCCCGGTCAGTCATTGCTCATGTATACAGCCAATTGCTTCAGCCTTTTTGCTAAAAACATGCATAATCGCAGTGGATTTACATAATTTTAATATGTTATTGAAGCAATTCTAGGCAAGGTGACAACTCGGGAACCACAGGACTATGATAAGATGTTCAAGGTTCTGATATTGCAGAAATCTCACAGTAGAAAAGAAAGTCTGTATTTTCATATAAGCACTGTAGAAATTCACACCTAAAGAATGGCATAGCCTAGCAATTTGTGAAGGCATGTTATTTTAGCAAAACAGCTTTGAATTATATCTCTTTTGCTGTTCAAGAGGAAGTGCCTATGGACTGAAAATTCAGCCTGGAAAAGATAGAAAAGGCATGCGAGGAATTAGGAAGCGGGTATGCAAGAAAGATGATAGAAAGAATGAGTGGAGAAGAGTGGCTTTAAGCAATACAGGCCTTTGGTTTGAAAAATAAATACACCTGAAGTAAAACTTCAGCCTGTGGTTTCCCAGGCCTGACATCCAAGTTCAACATGACAAGAACAAGGGCCCGTACATAAGACAGAACAGAGGTTTCCAGAAAATATAGGAGTGGAAGATCCACTTTTCTTAACTAGGGAATGCATAAAAGAATGTACTTCCTGTGAATACGTATTTTAAAATACATATTCATTAAAAAAATCCCCAAACAAACAAAAAAACCCCACCAAACAAAAACATATCCCTGAAGTGGGATATGAATCTAACTGAATGACAATTAAACTATTGTTCTGTGGCACAGAAACAAGTACTCAGTTCAGAGCTCATTAAAATAAAAATTGGATAATCTCAGCAAGAGGAGGGTGTATATAAATTTCATCTACTTACCCACTCCTGCCAGATTCCCAATCAAAACAATAGTCTTTTCTGTCATTCCCCCCTCCAAATGTGCCTATTTCCCAAACTTAAGCTCAGCTTATTCCCTATTTCACAGGATACAGAACATCCAAGACAAACAGAATCGCTTTATTATTCTTATCATTATTGCTGTACTGTACAGTCAAGAACAGAAGAAGTTTCAAAAGACTGCTTAGTCCATGTTCCTGTCCCAAGGCAAGATTCAAAAATAGACATCTGTCCAAACTATCCTTATCCTACAACAATTCCACCATATCCCCTCCAGTCAGAAAATAATTCTGTTATTTACACATAGTAAATGCAATCTTCCTTCTTGAAAATTAAATTGCTTTTTTCCCCCTATCCTTGCAAGACTCTCTTATTGATCAATAGCCTCCTAATGATGAAAATAATCACATCAAAAAACCTAAAATAAATTCACACTGTGTACTGTTAAATCCATGCCCAGGCTTCCTTTTCTAGAATAAAGAAACCTAATTAATTTAAAAATTTCTCATAGTAGATAGAGGCAAACATATTTATTTTGGATCCCCTTTTACAACCTCCTTTTGATTCACCAATAATACTTTCCATGTGACACAGGATTTCAGCATAGTTCTTGTCAATGCTAGTGAGAGAGGAATCGTTAGTCTTGCACAACCTCAGGTTGTTCAAAAAAAGTCACTGCTGGAAGTGTTACTTGTAATTATTTATTCAGCCTGAATTTTTGTAATGCAGTTATTCTCCAGTTTGCATTTGA
The DNA here is from genome assembly GCA_013389905.1 of Sula dactylatra. Taxonomy (NCBI): domain Eukaryota; kingdom Metazoa; phylum Chordata; class Aves; order Suliformes; family Sulidae; genus Sula; species Sula dactylatra. The sequence goes on from WEKW01002353.1 coordinate 6,779, forward strand.
TCATTTAATTTTACATTCCAAATGCAGTATTTTATAATGTAATATTTCTCTATTTTATTTCATTTTATTGATTTCAGATTACAGTTACAATTTACTATTTGGCTTTCTAATCTTGCCCTTAAAAGTACTTACATAAAACAGAGAGATAGCACATGTATTCATGTAAGTACACATCAGCAAGAATAATTCTTCACTTATTTTAATAGCATAAGAAGTATTTCATGCTGTGCATCCAAGTCCCACAGGTTGTACTTACTGACCTGGTACAATGGCATACCTTAGCAATTTACATCAAGAAAAGACAGGGCAAGTCAAGCATTTTTATGATTTTTTTTTTTTATGCTGTGGAAGATTATGCCCAATGTAAAAAAAAAATATTTTGTTGGGGGAAGGGAATCCAATTATTGCAGTTTAGTGTAAAACCCAATCAACCAACCTGATCTCCTTCTATGACCAGGTGACCCACCTGGTAGATGAGGGAAAGGCTGTGGATGTTGTCTGCTTGGACTTTAGCAAAGGTTTGACACAGTCTCCAACAGCATCCTCCCAGAGAAGCTGTTGGCTCATGGCTTAGACAGGTGTACTCCTCGCTGGGTAAAAAACTGGCTGGATGGCTGAGCCCAGAGTTGTGGTGAATGGAGCTAAATCCAGTTGGCGGCCGGTCACGAGCAGTGTCCCCGAGGGCTCAGTGTTGGGGCCAGTCTTGTTTAATATCTTTATCAATGGTCTGGATGAGGGGCTTGAGTGCACCCTCAGTAAATTTGCAGATGACACCAAATGGGGTGGGAGTGTTGATCTGCTCAAGGGTAGGAAGGCTCTGCAGAGGGATCTGGACAGGCTGGATCGATGGGCTGAGGTCAGTTGTATGAGGTTTAACAAGGCCAAGTGCTGGGTCCTGCACTTCAGTCACAACAACCCCATGCAATGCTACTGGCTTGGGGAAGAGTGGCTGGAGAGCTGTCCAGCTGAGAAGGACCTGGGGGTGCTGGTTGACAGCCCCCTGAACATGAGCCAGCAGTGTGCCCAGGTGGCCAGGAAGGCCAACAGCATCCTGGGCTGTCTCAGGAATAGTGTGGCCAGCAGGAGTAGGGAAGTGACCGTGCCCCTGTACTCGGCACTGGTGAGGCCACACCTCAAATGCTGTGTACAAGAAGGACATTGAGTTGCTGAAGCATGTCCAGAGAAGGGCAACGAAGCTGGTGAAGGGTCTGGAGAAAAAGTCTTATGAGGAATGGCTGAGGGAGCTGGGGTTGTTTAGCCTGGAGAAGAGGAGGCTTAAGGGAGACCTTATTGCTCTCTACAACTACCTGAAAGGAGGTTGTAGCAAGATAAGTGTTGGTCTCTTCTCCCAAGTAACTACTGATAGGATGAGAGGAAATGGCCTCAAGCTGTGGCAGGGGAGGTTTAGACTGGATATTAGGAAAAATTTCTTTACTTAAAGTGTGGTCAGGCACTAGAACAGGCTGCCCAGAGAGGTGGTGGAGTCACCATCCCTGGAGGAGTTCAAAAAACGTGTAGGTGTGGCACTTCAGGTCATAGTTTAGGAGGCATAGGAGTGTTTGGTTGACGATTGGACTTGATGATCTTAGAGGTTTTTTCCAACCTTAATAATTCTATGATTCTATGAAAAATAGTAATGTTTTAATGAAAAACAGTAGCTCACTGATGACATTTTAAATTAAAAGAACTACGTGTCAAATTGCTAGAGCAAGAACATGATTAAAAATGGACAGTAAGTTTTACAATGTGAAGAAGGCACAGAATTGCTCTCTCCTTTTTTTTGGAAGCAATCTTTCAAATAAACACCTTTTCCCAAGGTTATCGACTAACAACTATAAAAAAGCTAGTAGAAAATTTGCAAGTATGTTTTTCTTTGTTCTCTCCTTCACTACTTCATTGTTAAAATAGCATAAAGGTTTACTGCCGCTATAGGCTCCCAATTCTTCAGGTTTTTGAGTAAAAATAAATCAGAAAAGCCTGACTGGATACTTGTGCAGTTATATAGCTAAGTGCACCACTCGCCAATCTCTAGGATGAAACTATAAAGTATTACTACATTTTATTCTCCAGTCTCAGCCAAAATTCAGTGCTGAGCAAGTCTTCAGGCAGGTGCTTCTCCATAACTAAGCTAGACTGGATTTTACAAACTCTTGTTTCCCTTTATTCTGCAGCAGCCAAACAGCATTCACTCATAGTTAAAAGCCGACCTGACGTGAATTTATGAGTCTTTTTAAGCAAGCCACACTCCTGCTACGTCTGCAGCCTGATCCTTAGTATGCTCTCTCTTTCTAGGGCAATAGCAACCATTTCCAAGAAAAGTTAACCTTTAACTGTAAAAAAAAAAAGTAAGCATTCTTTCCACAAAACAAGAATGCCAAGAGACTTTTTCAGACAGCAGGAAATCTGGTCCAAAGAGAACATCCTAGTGATGGAAATACAGTATGTGATGATTTTAGCCCAGCTCATTTCTGCTGCTTGTAAAAACAAATTGCCACATAGTGGGAGAAGCATATGAGATACTTCTTGGAGAAACAATAACATGCTACTTTTTTTTGTGTTAGCTATTTTTTGATTTTAACTAAGTAGACTTTTTGATCTAGCTATCTGAATCACCTTCTGCAGTCTGTACACCACCTGACTGTAAATTAGAACTAGCAGCAGCTATTTCAAGTGGCTGCTGAGACCAGCAGCAATAGTTCTGTCACAAATTGTAAGCACAGACCTGCAAGAGGGGCGGAGAAGACTGTCTGGAACTTACACAACTTTGAAGTTCTGGAGATGTAATAAAGTGAACAGTCCTTAAGAAAAAAACAACAGAGGATACGTCAGACTCGCTCCAAAGCAGCATCTTTGGTTCCAGTAACATTTTTTTCTACCACCATGTTTCTTCCTATTTCACTCTGAACTCAGAAGGTCCATCCCTTCCAAGGCTTATGCAAAGTTGAAGCAACAGCCAGTCATTTCCTAAGGAAAAGAATACACAGTTTAGTGTACTACCCAGGGCAACACATTTTTAATTCAGTTTTTGTATTGTCTTGCAGGTAAGAGTAGATCCATTCATATAATAGAAATGTTTTTAACCAGAGACTGCCTGGTATTGCAGTTTGGCATAGCTCCCTTAGTTTCAGTGGAATTCTGCTGATTTACTCTCCAACCAGCAGAGTCATGGTTCTGTAAACTCTTACTACCGATCTCAGAGTTTTCCACAGTAAGGAAGGATACCTTCACAAAGCTCCACAACAATACGATACCAAAACGGTTGTTTCTTCCTGGCAAACTTTGTGCTTTCTTTCAGCCTCATGCCACAGGGACACGTGACAATAAAAAAGCCAGCTAGTAACTTGACTTGGGACGTAGGAACTGTCTGCATGTGTTTACCATTACCAGACCCTGAGCAATACAGACAATAGCTGCTGCTTCTTCCTCACAACGGCTGACTCTTGGTCATACATCTCACTATAAAGCAAAAATAATTACCTGATGCACACAGTTCCCTATCCCAAAACGATCCGACTTCCGCTGGATTACTATAACACTGCTATCCACTGCCATTTCAGTCATCTGACTTAAGATTCAGAAACTGGAACCAGAGGTTCTAAGGTCCAGGCAGTTATAATCCACACAATTGCACAGGATCATTCAGTAAGGTTTGCAGTGATTTTTTTTTTTTTTTTTAAACATATATAGCAAGAAAACCAAATTGAAGTGCTGGGGAATTATATCATTTGCATTTATTTATCAAAAGAATTTGCAAAGGTACAGATCATAGATACAACTTTCAGATTCCAGCTTACCTACCACACTGGAGATAGACTACCTGTGTTCCAAACAGCAGTTAGTCTGGCGCGAAGTGACTAACCATTTTACAGTTGCTGGACACCAATGAAATTGAAAGCATACAATGTGACTTTCTTGATAATTACTGGTATGCTTCTCTGATCCACTTGCATACACATGTCCTTTGTCCTGGTTTTGGCTGATAGAGTTAATTTTCTTTCCAGTAGCTGGTACAGTGCTGTGTTTTGGATTTACAATGACAATAATGTTGATAACACACTGATGTTTTAGCTGTTGCTAGGTAGTGCTTACACTAGTCAAGGACATTTCCAGCTTCCCATGCTCTGCCAGGTGCACAAGAAGCTGGGAGGGGACGGGGCACAGCCAGGACAGCTGGTGCAAACTGGTCAAAGGGATATTCCATACCATATGACACCATGCCCAGTATATTAAGTGGGGGGAGTTGGTCGGGGGCAGCGATCACTGCACGGGGACTGGCTGGGGGCCAGTCGGTGGGTGGTGAGCGGTTGCATCACTTGTTTTTCCTGGGTTTTGTTTCTCTCTCTCTCACTGTTTTGCTTTTCATTACTATTATTATTTTATTTTAATTATTATATTGTTTTTATCTCAACGCATGAGTTTTCTTACTTTTGCTCTTCAGATTCTCTCCCCCATCCCACTAGGGGGGAGGGTGAGCGAGCAGCTGTGTGGGGCTTGGTTGCCAACTGGGGCTAAACTACAACAGTCCTAGTAAATTGCAATTTCAGTGCATGTGCATTATGACATTTTCATATTATGCGCACTTTAAATATTTACTTTTCTATACCTTACTCAAAATTACACAATGAATAAGTAGGAATGCAGTATGAAAGTTATTTTAATATTAGAGTAAATTTACTTTTGGTTCCTGATGTACCCCATTGGATTTTTCCTATTTTGAAAGTCAGAGTCTTCCTTCTTCAAATATTCACTTTTTTTTCAATATATCCCAACCAAAAATGAGTAAAAGAGAACAAACAAAATAAAACAGCCCAGTGCAACAAAGGAAAGATAACAGAAATTGTCTACAGTCCCCAGAGCTGTGCCAGATATTTATGTGCATTTATTTATTTCCTCTCCTCCACTCAGTAACTGCTTCAACTCTATACAAAAATCTCTGCTTTGGATCTCAAGACTGCAATCAAATCTTCTCAGGCACTTCAACTGTAGACGTCACCTGACTGAAGACAACACAACTGACATTCCAATCTTAACATTATTCATAGCTCAGAGAAAGATGGAGCACTTTCCTCTGACTTTCTGAAGAACACCAACAGTAACCAACACTCCAGACTCTCACCTGTTACGCTTTGAATCCACCCTGCTTCAGTAAGAACTGAACATTTGTCCCTAACCAGTTAAAACGTCTCCAGTGCAAAAAGCACCTTTTGGCACACATTGGGCAGTGGAAGTCGCTGACTGGCAGCACTGATGACAGGCCCAAGTTCATCTATACTTACTGCATACCTGTTTTCACTTACAGCTGTTCTATATCACTCATAAATTTTTTAGAAATCCATACATTTCTAAAAAAATCCATTGATTTCTAGTAAAATAGAAGAGTAATAATAAGAAGAGGTTGTACTACAGTATTTTTCTCCCCTCTTTCATAAATTACATACGGAAAAATATTGAGAGAAAAAGCTCTACTGAATAGTAACTCGTTCTTGGTAAGGAGCACTAACATCATCCAGACTTAATTTGATCATGCCTCCCCATCACTAGTAAGGAAAAAATCCCTGCTTTTTAGAACCACTGGAGTTTATGGTGCTATTTTTCTTCTGGCAGTTGAAATAGAATTCAAGGTCTAATACAATTTTACTTAGGTCTTATTTTCCATAGCAATCTAGCATATAAATGACCTGAGTTAGTTAGAATGTAGAAGTGTTCTCAACATTATTTAAGAGAAGTACGTGGAAAAAAAAAAACCTCTATTAGGGACAAGGTGTCATGGTTTTAGCTGGGATAGTTAATTTTCTTCACTGTAGCTGGTATAGTGCTGTGTTCTAGACTTGGTATGAAAATAATGTGATAACACACTGATGTTTTTAGTTGTTGCTAGGTAGCGCTTACACTGGTCAAGGTCTTTTGCAGCTTCCCATGCTCTGCCAGGTGCACAAGAAGCCGGGAGGGGAGGGGATACAACCAGGAGAGCTGATCTGAATTGGCCAAAGGATATTCCATATCATGTGACATCATGCCCAGTATGTGAACTGGGGGGAGTTGGCCGGNTCACAGAAGTCAGTAGCAACTAGCCCCCTGATAAAAGCCTCTCACAGCACTTCACACAAATGCAAGTTAGTAAGTGCAGAAGAATTTTCAAAACCAGCAGAGCAAGAAGGACACAGTTTCCCTTCTCTTCTACCAGTAGCAGGATTCAAAAGGAGACATCTTCTTGGAACATATTAGCACGATTCACTTGCATCTAACCTACCACTCAGGAAAAGACTAACTGCTGATACAGTGAAGGAGAATGCACCTTGGAAACCAGAAAAGAAAGCTCAAAACAAAGAGAAGAACTGGCATTTCAGTATGGGTACAACTCCTAAAGAAAGTCCAATCTGAGACCTTCACATAAAAATTCTCATTTTGTGCCTTTTTACACAGAGGAAATCTAAGATCCACTTCAATCTTCTGAGCACCCATCTACTAAAAAAGAGGTGTTTAACATATAATTGCAATAAATTGTATTTTGTAGCATGGTAACAAGTAATAGTTGATGAACAGTAATTCAGTTAAGAGATTTAAGCAGCATAAACAAGGTAACTATGTGTTTTTAACAAGGTGTCTGGGAAGTTTTAAGTCAAAACTATTATTATTATTATTATTATTATTGTATATCTCATTATCTGTAACCAAAGCCTTGACTGCTAGCATACGGCCAATTATAATAAGCAACACAAAATCAGTCAGACAAATTAAAAAAATAAAAGAAGAAATACTAAAAAAGCTGACAGATTTTCAGCACTTACTTACCAGGCTCTTAAGTACATGTTTTAAGTACATCTTTTATATATTCACTGCCTTCATTTTGGATGCTTTTTTCATCACTTACTCTTGTGCTAGGTACAGCACAAAAATAAGTGCAGTTTCCCACTAGTTTGATTATATTATGTCTTTACAGAGGAGAACATCTTGTGTGCAGTGTTCTGGTTGGCTCACTTAGAATATTCAGGCGTAAGTCATCAGGATCAATGAAGTACAAGGATCCATCCCAGTACAGGACAGAGGCAGACTTAGCAGAGGGAGTCCAGTGAAGGGTCACAAAGATGGTTAAAGGACTGGAGCACGTCTCATACACGCAGCAGCCGAGAGAGCTGGGACTGTTCAATCTGGAGAGAGAAGAGTCAGGGGGGATTCCGTCCTGGTGGGAAGGACTGAAGACGATGGAGCCAGGCTCTTCTCTGGGGTGCACAGTGACAGGACAAGAGCCAATGGGCACAAAGTGGACAACAAACAGGAAGTTCCATCTGAAAGTAAGAAAGCACCTTTGGATGACATTCAAAACCTGATTGGACACAGCCCTGGGTGACCTGCTGTAGCTGACCCTGCTTTGAGCAGGGCGATTGAAGTAGGTGGTCTCCAGAGGTGCCTTCCAACCTCAACTATCCTGTGAAGAGCTTTACACTTTGTGGATAGGTGTTATGCTACATTCTCTGCATATACCTAACTCAAAAAAACTCCCACCAAACCCAACCACATCAAAGATGGCAGCTGATTCTTAATCAATGTCTAGATCAGCATAGCTATATTAGAAAACATGACAGAAGATAGCACTGACTTTTCTGTATTCATTCCTCATTGGAACTTGCATCCATGGAGAGCCAAAATTAAGTTTTTGGTTCCTTTAAGAGCAATTCTTTGATTCAACCTCATCAATAAACTCTCGATAATAGTTTCCTTTGGTTCTTATTTCCTTCTAAGACTATGTGGTTGGCTATAGGTACCCAAGACTGCTTGCATAAGAATACTCTGAACTCTCAAATTAAAGTTTAACATGGAAATAGGCTGTGGAGTCAGCCATTAAAGATGAGTGTTTTGTACTCAAGAATTAATCGGTGCAGGGTTGCATACAGCTTATGTAACTTTGGCTACAGGCTCTGTATTTACCTTTAGACAGGTCCACTTGTTGCCTCAAACATATATATATTCTTCTTGGATGAAATGGAATAACGCAGAAGTTATTAGCAATTAAGTAAGGATCACAGTTAGGAGCGGAAACTAACACCTGAGAATTTTAATAATGCTTGGGCCACATAGGAGGGTATTAGCAGTGAATGCCTCATTAACAAGAACCTTCTATCAGAATACAACTCAGTAGAACTTCAAGGAATGACAGTGGAAATATCCTGCTACAAAGAAGGTTGTGAAGACAAGGGAAGGCCACAAATAGGTCAGCAGTGATAAAAGGGAACATCTTGGCCCAGAAGGTGCTGAACGCGCAGTGAATTAGAATCACACTAGCTTTAAACTTAAGCGGAGAAGATACAGACCAACGGAAGAAGGGGATGCCTAGTCAGGTCAATGATTATGTATTAGATAGGTGTGGTGTGTTAACCCTCATGTATAAATGTCAAAAGGGAATTATGGTAGGTGTGTATGTTAGGAGGAAAGATCCCCCACGTACCCGGCACCGAATAAAGTAATGCCTGCTCTTTAACACATCCACTGTTAAGGAGTTTTATTCCCAGCTTTCGGTGACACACTCTTTGTGCAAATCATGGAAAGCTGCAAACCCTCTCTGCAGTCTGGAACAGGCAGCGTCTGGTAATACGACATCCTTCTCATGGCACTCAGGCTTGAAAGCTCTGACAGATCACCTTGCGTACCGTGACCACCTCACTTCTGAACAAAGATGAGTCAATAGAAAGTACTGCATCTGCTACAGTGACTCCTACTTTTACACTGAAATTTTGTTTCAAATATAAAGAGCACATGGGGAAAGAACAAGGAACTTATTATTATGTAATTTTATGGCTTAATAATGTAAGTTCTACTTTTTTAAAAGCCCAGGTACCTGTCAGACAGTCACAGACACATTTCTCGGCACCTGCAGGGCCCGGAGGGAGGGAAGCGAGTGCCGGGCTCCCCCGGCGGGTGGGCGCGGCCGGTTCCGCTCCAGGCGGCGGCGGGNGCCTCGCGGCGGCGGCAGCGCGTGCGCCACCGCCCCCCTCCCGCCTACCGCCCGCGAAGCCTCCCCGGTCGCATCGAGAGAGTTTGTTCTTTTCAATACCGATGTAATTACGAATTTTGGAATAAAATGCAAAACTCGAAATACCGCTAACTTCCACTTTTCTTGAACGGTGCAGAATTTCTCGTAACAGCAAAGATGAAAGTTCGAATACCATTAGGTTGAGGTAGTTTTTCTCCCTCGGAATTTCACTCATTTGTAGTGAAATTATAATGAAATTTGTAATGAACTGCCTATAGTGCTGGTCTGGTTATGCCAGAGTGGGGGAAAAAGAAAGCATGACCCTTCATAAGCTACCGACAGAAATTCTACCTAGACGCCACGTTCCCTCAGCACCCGGGATACTCATTTTACAGTGTAAAACATTGTTTTATGGTACGAACACACTTCAGCTGCATCCATGCTTATTTTGCTGTTACATTTCTAATTTTTCACTGGTAAAACACCAACTGCAAAATAGATGCAATTACAAAGAACTGCAAGATTCCAAAACTCGGAATGCTAGCTCAACCAAGGCACAGGAGGCCCTGCTGCTCCAGGGGGTTTATATCCCTGAAAATACAAACCACTTTCTTTGCTGAGTCTATATGGGGAAGTGACAGAGCCTTATCCCGCCAATTGGCAATAAAGTTGAGACTATTCCGGGAGCAAACCTGCACAGGAAATGAACAGGCCCTGAGAGACCACCAGGAAATGGCCGCCTTTTCCCTGTGTAATAGGCATGATTATCTCAGGGGCAGTCTATCAGGACGTTGCTCTCACTTGTAACACAGGTTATGCAGCCTTTTGCAACGTGATTACATTTTGCCCACTCCTAAGTTTGAGTAGAGCATTATACCCTTGTGGATACTTGCGCTTAATACTTCAGAAACTCTGGAAGAACAAATCAACCAAATAAGAAATGAATCACGTCACATAAGTTTATCTTGAATTACTTTATTTTTCACAATAATAAAAAATAAATTAGTCATAAACAAAAATAGTTAACATTTTTTTCATCAAAGAGAAAGTGTATACAATATGAAAAGGATGCTGTACAGTTCTGGTTCAGGTGCATTGCCATGGATACATATTCCTGAACGAGTCAGAAAGCAATTTGCCTATACTGTCCACCTTTAATTCACTCAAGGAACTGGCTAATCAGAAAGTTTAGAAAATGGTATTATGGACTTACAGTATGGCATATATACAAAAGTATATATGTAATACCTGTGCTATAAAATTCCCTAAAAAGCTGGGTTAGTATAATGAAAGAGCTGGACAAAATCTGAATGGTATATGTAAATAAATACATATTAGCTCCCTTTTAATAAAAAAAAAATCTGCCTATTCTAAATATTTGAAATATTTTGGTGCAGTGGCTTGTTCCATAGACACAGCTCAGAATTATATATTTCCCATAGACATCTGGTATTTACAAATAACAACAAAATAAGTTATAATAAAGTATATCCTTCTGCCAAAATCAATTATGAGGGTCAAGTAGACGATTTTATACATATTTAAAAAATTAGTGTTTCTTTTGTCTCCAGTCCTTCCTGATCCTCTCTGTAGATCCTGAGTGACTCTGATGGGACTTCACAAGCTCATACATACCCAACCGCTGCCAAGGCCACTGGTCTCAAGAGACCTAAACACAGCATGGACAAAACAGTTCAGGGCAAGCAGCAACGACAGACTATTGCTGGAAGGTCAATGATTTCTCAACATTAAGCTCCCCTCCTCTCCAGATATAGTGGTAGTAATCTGTAATGGGGGGATACAGAAGACTGGGAACTCACATTCTTAAGAACTTCTGGTTGCTAAAAGCTGAGAAGCAAAGAGCTGAGTTCAGGTCTGGTGTGAGTTCTCTTAAATGGAATTTTCTGCCTTTCACCATGTCTGAATTTCACCCACACTACTGAGATACTATAATGATGACATGTTTGCTTTAAATGATATTGAAATGCTTAGTGGATGATTTTTCATTTCTGATACAGAAATAATTATTTTACTCCATTTTCTAAACAACAGCTAATGTATCCCCCACAAACATATTCTGTAAGCTAGGAATAAAGGACATTTACTTTCAGTGTTCAAAATCTCACGTTTTGTGTTCCAATTACAGACATGCACATAAATTATCTGCCCAACACACAGAACAGCTTTTAAAGAAGTCAGAGACACTAAGTGTAAGTCTCAAGAAAACCGGGTAGACACAGTTTTTCGTTTTTGAGTGTGAAGAGGATAATTCTCTTTTTTTATGCAATAGATGTTAGGTTTGAGAATGAAGGGCCACTACGTACTTCAATAGCTGTGCAATCACAGGTTCATTGCACAGCAACTAATTCAGTAGGTACTTTAACACTATGCATTTAAAACTAGCCAACATGGATGGACACACACCCCACAAAAAATCACAGGACTGCCCGGAATATAGCTCTCTTAATAGCTGGGCTTATTTCTGACACAGATTCTTATCAAACAAATGGCCAGTTCAGGATTTTCAGTAATTCTGGCAAAATTCAATATTGTCATCCAAAGGACAAAGGGAAGGAGGTGAGATAAGAGGAAGAGGAGAACACCTGTGGATGTTAAAGGGAGACAGGTCAGGATGAAGATGAAGAAAAGCAAAGCCCTGGAAAGCACATTTTACTGCTTATGCTGGTATGAAGAGTGGAAGCAAAGTATTTCCTTCAGGAAGGCATAACCTCGCCTTTACTAGCCATAGGCTGTTTCCAGCACCTACCTCCTTCCTCCCTCAGTGGTAATCACTGGTGCCTTCTAGGACTGGGACATAAGCAAAGTAAGTAGCAGGGTCCTAGCAATACTGCTGCCCCATATCATCTTCTGTACTATGAGTTTCATGTACTCACCTGAGTTAGGGCTACACTAACCACTTTTATCAAGTCTATGAACAAGTAACCTAAAATACATCTTTGCATTAACATGTCATTAACTTAACATGCTCTGCAATGCATTGGTTTTTTTCTGTATAAAAGGACCAAACTCTGAACTACACCATATTGTCCTAAAAGTGGGATCTAACCAACAACATTAATGTTAAACATTGCTTTATTCATACAGAGAGTACTGGGAAAAAAAGGAAATAGATTATGCATGTAATGAGGAAGACACTAGTTACCCTTGCAGGGATACTGAGGTAGTCCTGCATCAAGACAGTGGGCATACACTACAGCTGGCCTGCAAGGCTAGCAGGCTTGCAAGAACACCCACGTCTCCTGCACTGCACTCCCCAGCACTCGACTGCCTGCTAACAAGACCTGCCCTCATTCAGAGCCCTGGGGACTGAAGGTCATGGACACTAAAGCAAATACTAAGTCTCTCTCATTGTTGGCCAACTCAGACACAGGGTCATTCCCACAGGAGCAACCCTCGTGCTTCCATACCATCTTCTTCAGTTTTCTCAGCTAGCGAGAGGGAGAACGCCATGAATTCAGTGCTGCTAATAAGTGCTCTCAACCTTGGCATGCAACTGCTATACACAAGCAATTCTACCTACATATGCTTGGATCTGACACTGCACAGGACCTAGCAAACCCTGATGGACCCTTGATAACTTGATAACCAACTGCACCAGCAGCCCTCAATTGCAGAAGGAAAGTGCTCTTAGACACAGAGCCTGCTCTGGATGGAGCCGATTTTGGCAGACCTGGCAGACATGAAAGCTATATGCTGAATTTACCCCTATAAGCAGTTAGTCTGCTTAGGCTCTTTAAATCAACCATCTACAGCAGTCTTCCTACACTGACTCTGGTTTTACTGTATTGTGTAAGGTGAAAATCTTTACGGCAAGGAAGCATTTTTTTCCACCATTCTGCAGGATTTTGACTGATTTTAAAATATCAGAAAAAGAAATTAAAGCATTCAAATTCAGAAGCCTGCATCATTTCTTACTTATATTGGTTTTACAGTTGCTCTAAGTCTACTGCATTCATTAATCATTCATTCTACTGCACCTCTGATTTACAGTGAAAGTAAAATCAGGCCCTCTGCAGACATCATCCTAAATTGGTGCACCGCTCTATTAAAACAAACACTTGCTATAGTCACAGTTTCAAAAGTGCACTTTGTGTGATTGTGAATTCTTAGTGTAGCACTTACTTTGTGTAGATAATATTAGTACATCAAAGTGCTGAGAAGAAGGGGTCATTAGTTCACTTTGCAGGAAGAACTATTTTCATTATGCTGACACATGAGAAGAGATGATAAATGATTAAGTTCAGCAACATTCTAGCAGTTTTCTTATCATTAGATGTTTAATTAGGTGAAACAATCTTTTGTTTTATCACGTACATCTGAAAACTGTCCCTTTACTAAAAAAAAAAAAAAAAAAAAGTACAATTTGTATAACTATAACTCACTGCGTTCAATTCACAAAGCTGTATACCTTAGGCATAAACAGGGTTATATTGCTATATGTATGTATATATTCTTTAATATTTAGCTCCCATGAACTCTGTTTACTTTAGTGGAGCCTACAAGATGATCATCTGTGTAAAATAACCCAATGGCCATATATTGCAGAGCAAAATAACATTTTATAAAAGACCAGGATCACCTGTCTATGTGCTGAGTTGCTGACTGTCTCACAGCCAAAAGTCTGCGCAAGCAGATTATTTTCTATGAACTGATTGCAAACCTGATTACCCCTCTGCATTTCATTCGCCTTGTGGTTTTCAGAAAGCCTTTTTATGGAACAGGTATTTTCCTCAAGCTGACAGGAAACACTTCCTTGGGACAAAAGAGACAACACCAAAAATTATATACTGTATGTCACGACTTGCTGCAATGAGATATCCAGATGAAAAATCTGTATTTACAAATACTGGATTCCAGAGTTGGTTATGCTGCACTTTCTCCATATCATTTTTTGGTCAAGAATCTAAGGAATATAACACAATCACAAATCTGTAAGTTATCTTCGTGGTTGAATCTTCGTCATACAAGGAAATAGGACTGTAAAAGATTCATGAACTCACATGAAAGGTTTTCTAATTAACATTTCTATTTCTAACAGCTTTATATCAATTAATTACAGTGAAAAAGCCCAAATCAAGGTGTACAGAAACAGCCAATGACATTATTGGTTTAGAGTCACAAAGAGTAACTTCAGATTTTAGGGAAAACACTTCTTCATTTCCCTTAGCCAAACAGCAGTAGTTCATCATGTCCAAAATATGTTCTTCACGAGTGACCAAATCAAAAAATCGAAGGCTTGTCTCAATACAAGGCCGCTTTTAGACTACAGGAGTTCCACCTTCCTGTCACTTCCAGCACACAAACTGATGTGACTAGTACCACATCCAGCAATCTTTGCCTCCCAGTGCCCCATTCTCTCTTCTACATCCTCTCCACAAAGCAGTAAGAAGAAAAGAATACACAATGAGGCTGAAACACTGCTCTTCATCAGTAGCAGGACACCTTAATCACTGTTATATCACATCACTGGGAGTGACTTAACATAGATTAAAACTGTTTTTCAACTCAGACAACAGGCACCTTAGAAACAGATGCATAGTTGGGTATCACTAATTTACAACCAATACGCTGTTAATAAACAGCTGAATAAGCAGAGGTGTCTATTTTTTCCCTCAGCCTTATTTACACATTTGAAAGACTTCTCAGGTGAAGTCTAGAGAATGTGCAAGTAATGCAAAAAATTTCAGCTGCACTACATAGCACATTCTGTTTGCTTTTAGCAAGTCCCAGGGCTGAGTACAGTAATTGCAGAAATGAAAAATCACCACCTAAATTCAGCTCTAAGGCTGGAGCCATTCTTGAGTACTAGAAAAGGAGTGATATGAATATATCTGCGGGATGAAACATTGACTAAAAAAGGACAAGTATGTTGTGATAACTGATCAAAACCTGAGGAATGTCAATAGCTAAGATCTCCTTTTTACAGATACTCGGTTACTACACTCATACCTGATACCAAGGGTAACAGACCAGTATAAAGCACAGAGGCCTGCATCCTTTGGTGGTTGTTTNTAATTGCAGAAATGAAAAATCACCACCTAAATTCAGCTCTAAGGCTGGAGCCATTCTTGAGTACTAGAAAAGGAGTGATATGAATATATCTGCGGGATGAAACATTGACTAAAAANGGTTACTACACTCATACCTGATACCAAGGGTAACAGACCAGTATAAAGCACAGAGGCCTGCATCCTTTGGTGGTTGTTTCAGAAACTGGTGACATAGCCAGACTAAGTCTGGACAAAGTACTTTGGTACGGTAGTTATTAAGCAATAGTGCAGAGACAAAACATTAGGCAAGATACCAGTTCACTGAAATAACTGCCCTACAGGAAAGAGACCTTGCCAATGGAAACAATCACTTTTTTTATACCAGCAAAGGCTCTTCACCTTTCTGGTAAATCTGTCTGTCTCACTGACAGCTGCAGTTGTTAAAGACTTAAAGGGCTAGACACTAGTGGCACTCTGGTAGGTAATGTATTTTAAAATCCATACAAAATTAGAAAAGTGTAACTTCAAGAGTTTATGAATTAAATATAAAGGCACTTTTTGGCAGTCAAGCGTATATATATTTGCTGCCTGAGGATAGGAAGTTAGTTAAAAGTACAACTGAGAGAGCTTAACAGTGACTCTAATTTATTATGAATGGACTGAAGTAATTAAAAATATACATTAGAGTGCTTAGAAACTGATGATAAATGGGTCTTCAAGGGTCGGGTTCACTGTGAA
>WEKW01002355.1:23168-36110 GCA_013389905.1 Sula dactylatra
TTGAAGGCAGTCTTCTCCAGGCTCCTGTTTCCCCACCACTGCTAAGGCCACAGTTTGCTTTCCCATATGGCTTTTTTTGGAAGTCCTAACATGGACATGATTCAACAGGTCACAGCCCACCTTGTCATGGCCCACATATTGTTAATGGAGAACTTAAGGCTTGAAGAGTAAGAAGTGGATAATAAATCTTGAGAGCGCCACTAGTATATGTACCCATACATTTTTTTTTTAATCTGCCCTGATATATCAGATTGCATATACCAGGCTTATTTTCACAGTGTTGCTTGTATGTGGTGTTCTTCTAGCTTTTGAAAAGTGCTGCTAAATTTATATGTCAAGAATCTTCTCCTTTTTGTAGCTCTTGTTTAGCGTTTGTTCATGCTTATGTTGGCATAGGATGGCTGGCATATGAGATTATCAGATCATAATCAGAAGGCAGAACATGGCTGATTTGTAGGTCCCATCACAGCTCATGCATACTTTAAGGAGAAGATATAAAAATGGTTTATTCTTCTGGGTATAATTATTGCACAGTAGCTAAGGAACTGGGACACAGAGAAAATGTTATTCACAGGTTCATGCATATTCACAACACGGCTTATTTATTGTCCATCAGTTCAAAAAACTTCAAAGTAAGTGACATATTCAGCATAAATGAAGTATGAAAAATGAGATATTGCAAAAGCCAGTATGACTTCTATGTCTGCATACACCCTAGTTTCAGTTCTAGATACTTTTCAACCACTGACATCCTCGGTTTTGCATTGCCATTAGCTAATGGTGAAAGAGATAAATACTAGCACTTACATGCCTACATTTATATATGTATATTATATANAGTTCACCTGTACTCATGTATTATAATGTGTGTATTAGGATGGACTACATGATGAACAACTGTACTGCAAATTTCACACCAAATTCTTGGCAATACAGAAGCTCAAGACAGAAATATTTCTTTATTCTTAAGAAGAAGGAACAAGTTTTCTTTTTTTTGGATGCTGTAATGCTATTATCCTGTAGAGCTAAGTATTAAGGATGATTCACCTGGGAAACAGGTGGCATACTGTCATGGTGCTTGCTAGCATTGGATTTTGTGTAAATAATTTTCTGACCTTCCACATTTGCATTTAGAGGATCAAAATGCTTTCATTTGCATATTCAGGATGTTCATAGTTAAAGTGTAGCTATATTTTCACTCATTCCATCTTTCCCACCTTCTATGTGCAATGCTAGGTGTAATTCAGCATACTACTGCTTTTTTAAATTCCAGCAGCCATCTTCAAGTCTAAGTTGTCCTTACTATACCTTATCTAATGAAACAGAAGTGTTAAAGTGGTTGAGTTCCACCTTTGCTGACTGGATTGGGAGTCCAGGTATAGGTAGGTCACCTAGCTTTGCACAGTGAAAACCTATTTGGAGCCGGGTTGGAAGTAGCATTGTTCCAACTGGCAGCAGTGTACTGCCCGCATTTGAAGGCCTGCTGGAGCCAGGGTACTTCTAGCCATAAAGGAGGTGTTTTTGCAAAAGACTCCCTAGAGTAGGCAAAGCTTTTATATATTCTTATTAATCAATTAAAATGGTGCTTAGAGGAAGACCGTAATGGTTTAACTGTGGACTACTTTACTATAGCTGTTAAAAACTGATTGTATTATATTGTATCAAACAACAGCTGATAGATACTAGTGAAATGCAAAACCACTGCAAGGTTGACATTTCTTTAAAAGTTTCTCTTTTGCTTTTGAGCTGGTATTTTTGAAATGTTGTTAGTAGAATGTTTCCAATTCCAGTTACATTTTTTCTACTAATTATTTCTTCTAAGAGACTCAAGAACTCAGGGAAGAAGTACTTTCTGGATTGGTGGCTTATGAGGAGAACCTTGACATTGATAAGGCTAACTTAAAAAAATAGGTTATTGATAAGCAGAATGCATTATTTGTAATAAAATCGTATTCATAGAATCATAGAATCATTTAGTTTGGAAAACACCCTTAAGATCATCAAGTCTAACTGTAAGCGTAACACTGCCAAGTCCACCACTAAACCATGTCCCTAAGTGCTACGTCTACACATGTTTTGAACACCTCCAGGGATGCTGACTCCAACACCGCTCTGGGCAGCCTGTTCCAATGCTTGACAACCCTTTCGGTGAAGAGATTTGTCCTCATATCCAGTCTGAACCTCCCCTGGCACAACTTGAGGCCATTTCCTCTCGTCCTATCTCTTGTTACTTGGGAAGAGAGACTGACACTCACCTCGCTACAACCTCCTTTCAGGTAGCTGTAGAGAGCAATAAGGTCTCCCCTCAGCCTCCTCTTCTCCAGGCTAAACAATCCCAGTTCCACCAGCTGCTCCTCATAAGACTTGTTCTTCAGACCCTTCACCAGTTCCATTGCTCCTCTTTGGATTTGCTCCAGCACCTCAATATCATCCTTGTAGAGAGGGGCCCAAAACTGAACACAGTATTCAAGGTGCAGCCTCACCAGTGCCGAGTACAGGGGCACCATCACTTCCCTACTCCTGCTGGCCACACTATTCCCGATACAAGCCAGGATGCTGTTGGCCTCCTTGGCCACCTGGGCACGCTGCTGGCTCATATTGGGGCGGCTCTTCACCAGCACCACCAGGTCCTTCTCCGCCGGGCAGCTTTCCAGCCGCTCTTCCCAAACCTGTAGCATTGCATGGGGTGGTTGTTATGCAAGTGCAGGACCCGGCACTTGACTTTGTTGAACCTCATACAATTGGCCTCGGTCCATCGATCCAGCCTGTCCACATCCCTCTGCAGAGCCTTCCTACCCTTAGGCAGATCAATGCTCCCGCCCAACTTGGTGTCATCTGCAAACTTACTGGGGGCGCACTCGATCCCCTCGTCCAGATCATTGATAAAGATATGAAACAGAACTGGCCCTGAAACTGAGCCCTGGGGAACACCGCTCGTGATCGGCCACCAGCTGGATTTAGCTCCATTCACCACAACTCTCTGGGCTTGGCCATCCAGCCAGTTTTTTACCCAGCGAAAGGTACACCCATCCATGCCACGAGCAGCCAATTTCTCCAGGGAAATGCTGTAGTAAACGGTGTCAAAGGCTTTACTAAAAGCCAGGTAAACAACATCCACATCCTTTTCCTCATTCACTGAGCAGGTCAAATGTTTGAAATCCCATCACTTCTGCTGCTTTGCTTGATCCTGTATCAGTAAAGTCAGTGGGAATTTTTCTACCAATCTCTGTAGTAAAAGGTCAGCTCTGGAATTTTGTTTGCTAGAAAGTAAGTTTTGCTGCCTTTCCACTAAGAAAATTTGTTCTTTGCAAACAGTCTAACTTCAAGATGTGCTGGAAACTGGGATCCTAGCTAATTAATCCACCCTTCTGTAGTGAAGAATGTATATATGCTGAAATCTGATCACACGTGATTAAATGACTTGGCATAGGTCACACTCAGACAATGAGATACTGCCCTGGAAAAAAGCTGTAAAGCCAGTGGCATTATAAAGACCCGCTAACATGTGAGCAGAAGTGGTATCTGAAGCTGTCTGTAGGGGTACAGTATCAGTTGTAATACAGGGTTTCCTTGTTTGCTGGCTTTCTAAAAGGCTGTGAGGATAAATGAGTTTAAAATATTTTTTAGACTATCTAAATGTGAGGCACCATCATAAGCAGGTAACAGTGAAAAATCTGTGCTCCTCCGAGTCTCAGTAACCTGCAGGTGGTACTGTGATGAATGTCAGGAGCTTCTGCCTGTCCTGAATGTATTGTGCAAGCTAGTCTAGAATCTTCTTTAGATTGGAAGGTGCATTAAGACAGATTAAGACTAGCAAAGCATATTCATACATTTCAAGCTGACCACTTCTGTGTATGATTTCTGCTTGTATGTTGCCTTTGGAAACTAGTTCAAACACAGTATTTTAAAGCAAGAAACAACAGTGTAAAAGATTTAGGATTTCTTGAGAATTGCTTTTTACCTCAAACTGAGTACACTGCTAAGCAGCCTTCAAGGCAGAGTAAGGCAGTGAATTATTTAGTAGCATTTCTATCTCTGTGTTTCTTTTACAACCAAGTAGAGGTCTGATGGCTGTGAAGGAATACAGAGCCCAACTTACTCTTCCCCCCAAGCCCCCAGGGTAAAACCGCTTGGGTATAATGAACATGTTATGTACATGTGGTGTAGTTGTCTGCACAATGGACAGTAACTCTGAACACACGGGTGGTTAGGCTAATTAGGGTCATTAACTAATTACATCATGAGGCTACTGCTGTACTTTTATTTGTGGTTGCAATGTTTGAATTTAGACATTTTAAAATTTACCTGGTTTGCATTTTTTGTTATTTTTTGCTTTTACACCACCACAAGATAACTTGGGGTAGATTTCTTATTGATTATAAATGTTCTACTAAATTTAATTAGCAGATTGACATAAAGGATCATACATGCTTTAATATCCTATGCAGAATGCAAGATATTTACATCCTAAAATTCAAAACAAATTTTAACACTTGCTAATATGGGAGATATGGGGAGGGGAAAGGGAAGAAAAAGTGTTATTTTCTCCTGTAGTGTAAGGTGATTCTCTCTAAAAATATTTTCCATTAGGTTATTTCAAATGGAAGAGAAATCCTAAGCATTTAAAAGCTTTATTTCACATGTCCCTTACATCTCATTCTGTAAAGTACGCAGATATCTTTTGATGAAATGTGGTACCTCTGGGACAGAACCTGGCACAAAACAGATCAGCATCTGGCAACGCAATATAAATGTTTTTAAGAAAACAGATGAAAGAAGAGGAGATGGGTCGTTCACTGACAGGGACAGCACAGAGCATGTTAGGATTACTTGTGTCATAAAATGGAAGCCGATTGGTGTATGTTACATCAACTGAAGATCATATCTCCTTTATACTCTGCTTTCCTTGCTCTTTTTGCATCCCCTCTCTCCTCCTGCCATGTAGTACTCTTTTGCAGGTAGCAGGTAGTAACCTCCATGTGTTTTACAGACTCTGGAAAGTCCCTGTGCGCGTGGCAAGGACTGTATAGCATGCCTTAGGTCAGCTATGTACTGCAAAATAGACTCAGTCCAGAGAAAATAGGTGTCAGTAAGATGGCTGTGGATGTGCAGATAGGCAGGGTCTGTGGGAGTGGGCCACAACGGCTGCCTCTCCTAGTCTGTCAAAGACAGATGTGGTCTCTCTAAATGGGATGAGACAGGTTTAAACGATTGCTATGTAACTGTACTTGACATGAATATGCAGCTGTCTTTCTAAAAAGGCACTCTTGGGATGGCCCTTCACCTGCATTAACCTGCTGAAAGAATCAGGTGGGGTTTTAGTACCAAGTAGTATTTCCCATGCATACATTTCTGCACTCTAAGCTGTGAATATTACTCCCTTTACGTAGCTATGGTTTTATTTTAGAGTGTGCTGTCTAAAAGGTGATCGCCCTTTTTTCAGATGAGACATGCCTATGGTGCAATTTAGGAAGGATGAAATATCAGCATTGATAAAGTCTTCCCTTTGTTTTTTTTATGGAGGCTTCAGTATGTTTTAGTCTTAGTTTATATATGAAAGTAGTCTACCCATATGTGCATATGCACGTTGGAATATGTGTTGCCTTTTTCCTTTTCTGCATGGGCTAATGCAGTGTGAAAATACTTCCATTATGGATAGTGGACTTGAAGAGGACTTCCAGACGTTGAGGGCAGGGAGGGAGGTAACAATGGATGAACTCTCAGAAGGCAATTCAGGAAATAATCTGTTGTCACTTTTTGTGTTTTTGTATTAAGCAAGAGTGTAAGTAGTTCCGCTTCTGCAGCTTCCTAATCTGTTTTTAGAATTCAATAGCTGTAAATGCGCCTGCACAGCCAGTTCATGAAGACTTCATAATATTTTTAGGAAAAGTTAATGGAATCTAATAGCTTTATAAAACTGAACTTAATCATTGCAATAGTTTATTCTCATATGATGTCAAAATTATGGGGGATATAGCCTGGCAAAAAGCAGCGACTGAATTTGCACTTTAAGAGGAACATCTCTCATTTCTTTTCTGTGAAAGTTCAGGTATATATGTAAATTGAT
This sequence comes from Sula dactylatra, assembly GCA_013389905.1. NCBI lineage: Eukaryota > Metazoa > Chordata > Aves > Suliformes > Sulidae > Sula > Sula dactylatra. Next base: position 29,236 of record WEKW01002355.1, read on the forward strand.
CCACAACGGCTCAGAGCTTCAGCTTCTGTAAAAGACTGAAAGACTAAATATCTTAAGATATTCAAAGGTGTAATTATTTACAATTTTTGAGCTGGCCACATGTCCTTTTACCAAGCCTGCTATTCTTTTTAGTTATATTTTCATCTGGATTCCATCATTCAAACAAATTGTGAGGTAACGTTAGCAAAAAATGCCTGTTTCATTGTTGACTCTCAAAAATCTCTATATGCCTCCTGGTGATAAGACACTGCTTTGTAAATTAGGTAAAAACCTAGCAAAAGGATTTCATTTCCATTTGTCACAGGAGCCTTCTTAGAGCATCAACTTTGTGAATACTAGCTAGAACCACAGACACATATTGTTACTGCATCTAAAGCAGAGTTTGTTGCATTGATCCATATTGTATTATGATCAGTCCTGACAGTGGTCATGAGCCAGTTAGTGAGATCATTGCTATACTATAGTTTGTTTCCAGGGGCACTTCATGGTCATTTTTCCCGTTTCTTCAGTACCTTTTAGAATTTCCAAGTAAGTATCAGAGAGCAGTGGGCTCAGCTCTGCTTTTGCTTAATGCAGATATGTTTGTGTAACTGCCTGGACTTCAGGGGTGCTGCTGGTGAATTGCAGTAGTGTTTAGGTCAGAGCCAAGTCTTGGGTCTCTTGCTTGTTTATGCAGATTTTGTTACCTTACATTTTAAAATGCCTTTTGTCACTGGTAGCTGATACACACAGTGGTGAAAGAAGGAAAATGGTCATCTTCGAATTTAAATATTAATCCCCTAGGGCTGTGGCTATACCTTCATTTTGGTAGGAGGGTGCTGCTCCTCCTCCCCACCAGCTACTCAGGCAGAATCCCCTTGCTGACCTTGCTGCAGCTGCAGGAGCAAAGCTGCATCTCCTCCTGGCCATTGCACTGTGCAGCGAGCTTTTATACACAGTACAGCACCAGGCTAAGTGGTGCTGTCCATCATTTTTTTCTTATATCTGAATATGTTTCGTCCAGTTGTAACTCATCCAGTCCCCTTTCTCTTCTCCTTTTTCACTTGCGTACCTCTCAGAAGCACAAAAAGGAACACCTCCATTTCAATCAATCAAGGGTGTCACCCCAGAAATATCCAGACCTTGTCTGAGCATTACTGTTGTACTGTAGTGCTCTCCTGCCCCTGATAGCAGGCCAGTGCTTTCCACGTACTGCTCTTACACAGTGAGTGTGAGACACAGGACATGGATTTAAGGAAAGGGCATTCAGCTTAATTTATATAGTGCTCATGTAAAAAGGTTAAAGCCTAAAGCAGATCTCAGCAATTTCTAAATGTGTCATTATCAAACTGAAAGTGGTGCATGGCTTTGGATTGCTCTGCATGTACTTAATAAATTATCAACACTGCCAACAGCTTAAGAAAATATACAAATAGTTTGGACTGGCACTTTGTTGTGCTGTACAGGCTGCAACCTTTTAGATATTGTGGCAATAGGAACACCAGAAATAAGATGTACCTCAGTACCAGCAACAGGTTATAGACATGCTTTCCCTCACAAACTCCCTTTAATATCTTGTCTTTGGCAGATAACAATTAATTCACTGACAGATTCTAGCAAATGCACTTTCAAATGTAGAAGGGACGAGTTCACAATAGAGTGGTTTGTACAGCTGTTAAATCGATGAATCATATTTAAGCCATGTTTTGTTCTCTTGGCTTCTAGCAGCTTCTGAATGTTCCCGGCATTCTCACACTTCCAGATGTTAAGGACTAGGCTGACTTTCACCCAGCAGAAGGCATGTAGGCTGGTGTACATTATGTATAGTTATAAAATATGCCTTAAATGGGATTTAATTGTTGTAAATTTCTCATGCTGTTATTTTGCCCTTTTTTTTTTGGCCTGAGTGTGTCGTATTTATTTCTGCTAAACTTTAATACATTCCTGTACCGAGAGAAGGAAATTACAACACCCTCAAAGCTTTAATACTCTGTTAAGAATGAGTAGTTGATTTGCCTAATGAAGTCATGTGTAGTAGAGACTGCTTTACTAATCAACAGTACATTGTTGTGTCACTGCTTGCATAATGCTGATCAGATATTTGGACTCCATGTTTCACAGATATCTTAGCAAGGTGTAGACTGTGCCCTAGCACTCTTCACCTGCTGTGCCTGCATGTGAAATATTCCAGTGTTTTTCAAAGTTGATGTTTGGTGCATGTAAGTTAGCTGAATCAGTAGCCAAGACTAAACATTGTTCTTCATGAGGAGTGAACATGAACTCTGCCTCCCAGCTGGCAGCTTAAACCACTGCTGCGGGCAACAGTTTTGTGCTGAAATGGAGTAGGTAAGCTCAAGCAGTCCAGTAACGTGGTTTAAGGAACCATGACATGGTTTAAGGCACCTGTCACCTGTACCCAGACTGGGTCTGCTATGTGGTGAGGTATGCGTGTGCCAAGTGAAGCAGTGGGAAGGAAGAGATCATTGTTTCTGCTGAATTTAGAAGCTATGTGGATGGAGCAAGCACGTATTAATGTATGTAGTCAAGGTAAGATGGATCATGATCCATAAGCATGCTGTACCTGGGCTCCAGATTAGGTTGCTAGCTGGATGGATACATGCTCTTTTTCGCGCTGTGTACTGTCGTACACATCTCTATATGGTTTTAAGATCCACAGCTCGCCTGCCTGAAAGTGCAGCAAGAACATTTAAAGCTGTAATTCTGCCTACCCAGAGGAAGCATCTTCCCCTTAACGCTTTATAAAAATTGCTTTGGGGGCATGAGAGAAGTATGAAAGTTTGAATGAATGCTTAATTTCATGGTTTACACTCTCCTTCTAAAATACAAAACCATTATTTATTTATGGTAACAGAGTGTGATAGGTCAGGAGCTGGCAACTGATAGCATTCCAGATGGGAAAGGTGGTGCTGTGCACCTCTCTAGGCAAGAAATCTGAAAACCCACAAAACTGTTAGTGTTCTTGATTTAGTTTTGCCCCTCCCTCAGAGTTTCCTTATCACCACCCAGCTGAGTGAGGCACTTACATTTGAGAAATGCTCCGGCAGCTACCAAATTTTTTGGCACTTTGGGAAACAGAGCACAGATGTCCTCTTTCTCGTTGGCAGTGCAGTGTAGGGCAGGGCTCCCACTACTGCTGTGTGGAGAACTCGTAAGGATTGCGAGTCTGAATCCAGATCCCTTTACACAGGAGTAAAATACTGCTGAGCATTTTGTTGCCCACAGGTCCACTAAAGGGACTGGGTCATGGTACTGTTGTCATCTGACGTAGAAATACCATGTGGGAGTAGATAACGTATGGGAATAGATTCTCTGCTCCTTTTCTGTATTGCAAAAAAAGCAGCGATTGACACATCTTCTGCCTAATACAGCCACCTATTTAATGTCAGTTTCTTCTCTGTTCCTCATACCGGTGGCCTGCTGGGCATGCAGAAGCACGCAGTGTTCTGACTGTCCTCAGCCCTCTGGCAGCTTTTGAGGTTTTGCCAGCTTCTCTTTGCCAGCTCCTGTGGCCACTCTAGACTGCAGAGGTCCTGGGGTTGTGACTGGCTTTCTGGCTGAACTTAAACTTTGCAGAGAATAAACCTCCTAAACTGTGTGTTTGGTGAACATGCAAAACTTCAGTAATGAGTTTAAATGCATGAAATGGATTCTTTTTGTTATTGTGGATGCACTGCAGTGTCTCAGCTGTCAGCACACCTCTGTCACTGGAATGTGTAATATTGATTTAAATTTTTTCTGCCCTAGGGTAGTACTTACCTAATCTGTCATGGTGGGTGCCTCTGTGCAGGGACTTTCCATACGGAGATACAACATTGGGCACTACTACACCAGCAGTTCCTCAGCAGTTCTTCCCCCATTCTCACGCTGCTTTATTTCACTTACCAGTGGACAGCCTCCAATGTAATGCAGTGGCATTGCAGCAGAGGCTCTGCAGTAACTCCTGTCAGTGCAGAAGCTTGCGGCATACTTTCATATTGTGTGCTAGTACTGAATGTGAATGGCTCCCCCTGTGATGCTGGAGTTGCAGGAATTCTGCAGTGTGGTCCTTGCTAGCAGTCAGAAATCAAAATGCTAGATCAGATTGGTCAAAGAAAGGATTGATCCAGACACTTTCTTCCCTCCCCTTTGACAGCTTTAGCTGAAAATGAAAATGGCAAAAAGGCAAATTAGGAATTGATTCTAAATAAGGAGAATAAGAACACAGGACAAGGTCACAATGAGTATTTCTTACACTGCAACAATGCTGGAGGTTGGGATCCTGATCTCTTTTTATCCTTCTTGGGGGGGCATAGTTCCACTGAGCCATTTTGCTTTTGCTCCAGACTATCACTGGCATTACTGGAGATTCTACACCACAAAGAATTTCCTTCATGACTTGACAAGCTTTAGCAATGGCTTGTCTTTAGCATTGCCAATTCCTGTGTCTTCCGTATGTCACATCTACAGCCAGTTTCCCTGGCTTTCTGACCTGCCTTCAGGCTGTTAGTGAAGCTCTTAACAGTGCTATGGGCCCTCCTACTAGCAGCTGTTAGGACTAGCAAGGCCAAGCTACTGTATATATATAAAGGGTACTTGGAAGATGCTTTGTGAGAGAGGAAGGCAAGCCTTTTACTGTCCAGTCATAGCCTTCCCTTTTCTTCTTGAGTTTCCAAAATTCAGTTCACTTGCTGATCTTTGAATAGTGTGCTTTATTGTTGACATTCTGCATGCAACAGCAAAGACAAGGGAACTTTTAAGTGAGGATAAACCTACCCAGCCTGTGGCTGGTGTGGTGTTGTGGTGGAACAGGCCAGAAAAGAAAGATTTCTAGCAGGGAGAAAGTTATTTCAGACCTGTCAGAGGAGGGAGTGTATTATTTCCTGATTAAATATATCTGCTGAGTGACAGAAGGGAAAAGGAAAAGATAATCTCATGCTTGTCTGGCAGATGCTTACCTTAACTACATCACGAATGTTTCTGTTAGATATATTCCCAATGGCAAGCGGTAGCAGGTGCAAATTAATGCTCACAATTTTCCCATGTGGTAGGCAAGTGTATTTCTTCATTTTGCCAAGGAGAAAGCAAAGCTCCAGTGGCATAATCAAAGTCTCAGTGCAAACAGGAGATAAACAATGAAGTTCCATGGAGATTCTTGGATCTCTCATTTTTTCCCTTTTGCCTTTCATGCTGTCTTCATGTCCCCTTAGAGCTTCTGCAGTAGCAGAGTTCCTCAGTTCTGCAAGGGAAGGATCTTCTGCTGATGAGCTCCAGCTGGCATTGTGGACTGCCCTTGTAGTTGTCCCAGCTGAAGAAGAGAAATTTACCAATGAAATGTAAATGGGCATTACTGTTTCTTAAATGTATGTTAAGTTGGGATACTCTTTCTGTTTTACTGCTGAAGTGGCTTGTTCTACATTCTCATGCCGTGTCCTATAGACAGTCCCTGTTTTGCACAAGGTGTTTACAAATTAAACGAAAACCGGAATAAAATTCAAAGAATTTTAAAGCAAGGGAGAGAGTGATAAGCTTTCCTGTCTTGTGAAATCTTTTGTGTTTAATGAAAGTGTGGGTTTTGCTCAGTTTCTCCAACAAATGAGTGCATTGTAAGTATAAAGCTAATCAGACACTTCTGGCTTCTGGTGAGATTTATCACATCTGTTGAGTTTCCTGAGGCTTTCCAAGACTAATGATATTGGATCATTTGGCTTGTAAATCAGGACTTCCCTCATCTAGATGGCTGTTCTGGAAAAGGTTGAGCAAGACCACTTTACCTCATTTGAAATCAGATGTTAATTTCCTTTCCAGCACAAGATAAGGTGCTGTGAACCAACACTGATTTTTTCTACAGCCTCTTAATGTTTCTGAAAATAAGCTATCTTCAGACTAGTCTGGAGAAGGTCCTTCTTTTCTTTCATATTCTGATGTCAATTAGAGAAGGAGGAGAAGTCTAAAGTACTGCTAATTTACATATGCTTTTGCAATTTTTTTTCCTTTTAGTTTGTGTTCTAATTTATCTGAAATTACCAGAAAATCTCCTCTCCTGCTTACTGTTATTGCTGAAAGTGTGATTTGCCACAAGGAAATATGCTTCATTATCTGCAGAGAAGCATGGCTGTGACCATAAATTTGAATTGCAGATGTCACATGTTTTCTGTGGTAACAAATTCTGATACCATAAATGCCAAACTGTGCAGAATCAAACAGACTGAAAAATTAGCCTGCAAATGCCAGTTTTGTCTTACTCTAGCACATGAAGTGTCAGAGAGAATTAAAAAAAATCTTGATTAGAGACTGTGCTTTTTATAAATGTTCTTTTTCAAATGTTTTCTCCTTCTGAAAAGCCTACAGTGTTGGCAAACCTTCACCATGAATACAGACTTCTTCCCATATAAATGACAGACTTCTTCCCATTAAAATGTGTATTTCTCACGACTTCTTTTGCAAGACAACTATGTCTTCCTTATGTTTGCAAAGCTAACAGAGCATCACAGCATTTTAGAGCCTGTTTGAAAATCTTTAACAAACCTGAAGATAGTTCTGTCACTGCACTTCCAGATCACAAACCCTTACAGTGACAGGCAAAAGTCAAAAAGGCAAAAACTGCGTAGAAGAACTATAGAAGGAAGAACTATATAGGAAGAACCTGTGGAACAGAAACTAAGCAATCAGGAATGAGAAATCAACAGTGTGACTTCATTTTACAAGCATGAACTACAGAGATCATTATTTTCATGAATTTGTAAGCTCCATTCATTACTGTTTCCTGTAGCATTCATATTAATAAAATTTTTGTTCCTAGCACCCCATCCACTGTGTGGCAATTTGATAGGACTGTAGTGTCAACAGCCTTCCTTTTATGGATAGAAAAGTATGCCATGGAAACTGAACTATGTGGT
>WEKW01002358.1:634-19032 GCA_013389905.1 Sula dactylatra
ACCTGAAGCTTGGTTCATGTTACACAAACTACCAAAAAACTTTGCTTTACAGTGGTTTCTGTGAACAGATGGCCAAAAACTAAGAACATCACCTCTAACACCTTTTTTTCTGTTGCCCCAATGGGGTCTCTGTCCCTGCAAGCACTCTGGATTAAATCAATTTAGTACAGTCTCAAGGTATTAAAAAATGGTTTGTACATCTTATTTTTCCTCTGCAGGCCTCGAAATAGACGCCATTTTCCTTTTGCTAGCTTTCTCACAAATATAGATGATAATACACAAGGATTTTTTCTTGATAGCTTGGCAACACCTTATGCCTATTTGCTTTGGGTTTTGGGGGTTTTTTTAGTGTAATATTTTTTGGTTGTTTGGGGTTTTTTTGTTTTTGTTTTTTTGATGTTTTATTTTTACTTAATAGACATATTTTTTCTTGCTATTATCCTTTTACAATGTGGTCATAACATTTCAAATGGAACTAGGGATCACTATATCAGGGTCTGTATATATATGCCAACAAAGAATTTGTAACTTCTCCTATTCTGTTTATTGCAGAGAGTAGCTTAGCACAAACCTATGGAATGCCTGACGCAATGTGATCCCAGGCTATGCGTAGAGTCCCATATGTTATTAAATAATGCTGGTAGGTTAAATGCTTGGCAGGGATAAAAAGGTGAAGGTGCACCTAGAGGTAGGTTACAGACAAGTACAGCCAGTTACAATCGTGACAGATGTCTTTGGGAAGCTATTGAAGAGGTCTAAATGTGGAGCCAGACACATCAGTTTAATCCAATAACAGATTTTAGGGGTGATTGATAGGGTGGATTGGAGAGTTGCCAAGAAGTGCCTGATGGTTACGTTGGACTCTTCCAGGCTCAGAAGCAGCTCAATTTCATTTCTAAATGGGTGGCATTTAACTTCTTGCTGCAGTCGTAGAAGGGAGGCAGGACAGGGAGGGAGGCTGCTGAGCCTTATCTTGAGTTCTAGTCCCAATATTGATATCTCTGTGTCTTCTTTTAGCACAAGAATTATTTATAAAAGACTTATTAATCACACAGGATGGACTGACTAATTAAATTGACATTAGGTTTAACTAATTAGACAATGTTTGGGAAACATTTCAAATATGAAGAGAACTGTATTGATACTCAAATTATTAATCATTTGATCCTGTAAGCTCAACAAATGACCATAATGCACATCCCTGGTTGTCTGCATTTAAGCATCCATGTAGTCACATTTACTTTAATAAAACTTGGTGATGTTCTTCCAGTCAGGCATTTACACTAACCTGCTAGCTTTGAAATGCTTTATTTTCCTCTGCTAATCACTTGATCTCCTCTCACCCATTCCTCCTCTTTTACTTGCACATATGAGATAAGAAGTGGAAGACCAATCTTGAATAGTTTAAACCAGCTTGCGATTTGGCAAGAGAACACTAGACATTAAAAAGAAGCTGTTGACATCAAAAAAGAAACAACAGTCTAAACCTTGGTCCTACAGGACAAAATGATTATGCTTTAAATACTATGTCCATATTCCTTATGCATGCAAAACTGCTATTTAAAGCAGTGGAAATTTACTTAAAGGGAAAATATTCCTAACAATATATTTTTGTACCTTGAGGCTGAGAGTTAGTGACTGATGCATTTTTAGGAACACCTTTCTCTTTCTTCTAGAAATAGTAGTTTTTGCAGGTGCATTTTTATTCAGGCATATGTGAGGGTAGTTGATCTAAAGAAATGTACCTAATCTCAGGTGAAAAACAATGAGTTTTCTTCAAATATATTGACAGGATGGTGATAGTGTAATGTTAGTACTGAAATGCAGAAGCATATTTTTATATGGTTAGAGAAACCAAAGTTTGGTTTTAACTTTGTCAAAACACAAGGAAATAGCATTGCTGCATGAAGTAGTACTTATGATTAGCAATAGGAGATGTGCATGGCAAAAATTCTCAACATCTCTGCCTTTTTCAATAAGTTATTACTTCAGCATAACCCCTGCAGACCTTTTTAGCATTATTCCTGAATTAGACAATGTATATAGAGAATTACAAAATGGTTAAAAGCTTCTTTTCCTGCTTAAGGTCTTTTCTTTTCACACTGATTATGGACAATATGACAACCATTATTTGGAAAAGGAGTCATACTGAAAGGAAAGTAGATAATTACCTGTAAGAAGAAGTGTTAGGATGTCCTGGTTTTGGCTGGGATAGAGTTAATTTTCTTCCTAGTAGCTGGTATAGTGCTGTGTTTTGGATTTAGGATGAGAATGATGTTGATAAAACACTGATGTTTTAGTTGCTAAGTAGTGCTTAGACTAGTCAAGGACTTTTCAGCTTCTCATGCCCTTCTAGTGAGAAGCTGGGAGTGGACACAGCCAGGACAGCTGCTCCAAACTGGCCAAAATGATATTCCATATAATATGACATCATGCTTAGTATATAAACTGTGAGGAGTTGGCTGGGGGGCAGAGATCGCTGTTTGGGGACAGACTGGGCATTGGTCAGTGGGTGGTGAGCAATTGCATTGTGCATCACCTGTTTTGTGTATTCTTTTATAATAATAATTATTATTATTTCCACTTCATTTTCTATCCTATCATCTGTCTTTATCTCAACCCACAAATTTTACTTTTGCTTTCCCCCCACCCCCCAAATTCTCTCCCCCATCCTACTGGGCAGGGGAGTGAGCAAGCAGCTGTGTGGTGTTTAGCTGCCTGCCAGGTTAAACTACTACAGTCCTTTTGGCACCCAACTTGGGGTATGAAGGGTTCGAGATAATGACAGATCTGACCAGAGTGTGTTAAAACAAATTTGTGATAAGCATTCATTATTAGGTTAATAGTTGCTGGTCATAAAGTTGATTTATTTGCTCTCAGAGTTGTTGTGCTTGTTCTCAGCGTTGTGGTATGTAACACCTTACTTGCCATATGCCCTCCATGTGGTGCTGTTTATTACCTCTGGGAGTTGGATTAAAGTTATCACTTTGCTGTACTGTGTAACACTGGTTTATGGTATGGTAAAATTATTGGTCATGAGACTGTACTCAGCACTGCCATCATCCCCATAGTTCGGGAGCTGTATCTCAGAAACTATTAATAATTACAAATTTTACCTTTTCTCCTTGAAGAACCAGTCTATGGGGAAGACAGCGGGGGACATTTTCTCCCACTCCTTCACCTTCCCTTTCTCCTTCAGGCTAGTTACAACAGCTTTTGAGAATTTTGAATATCCCAGGGATGTTCAAACCAGCATGGTCCTATTGCTATGTCTCCTGAATGTGGTTCAGGCCTTGTTTAGGGTTAAACAACTATCTAAGAATACCGTACAGAGATCTGCTCCCACGATGAGCACTGCAGCTACTCAAACAACAGCGACAGGCGCTGCAGCGACTCCAACCCCAGCAAAAGGCACTGCAGTTGAACTAGGGAATCAACCCATGCTGGTATCAGTTGCCCCTAAACACAAGAAGAAATAAACAAGAAAATCAGCTCATTTAGTAAGGGTTGAAGATAGACCAGGGCCATCACAAGAACAGGAGGAGGAAGAGGCAGAAACAATAAATGAGATAGTAACCACTGGATCCCTATCCCTGAGTGAGCTGTGAGATATGTGAGAAGATTTCAGTCATTGTCCAGGTGAGCACATTGTCACCTGGCTGCTCCTGAACCCTCTTCATCAAGTGACCCAGAAAAAGAACAATTTCAAATGGGGCCTTGAGCAACGACAGGCCTTTGAACAGATAAAGCAGGAGACAGCACATGCAGTAGCCCTTGGGCCAGTCCAGGCAGGACAAGATGTAAGAAATGTGCTCTACATTGCAGCTGGGGAGAACGGCCCTACCTGGAGCCTCTGGCAGAAGGCAGGGGAGACTCCAGATCAACCCCTAGGGTTTTGGAGTCAGGGATACAGAGGGTCTGAGGCCCACTGTAGTACAACTGAAAAAGAGATATTGGCAGCATATGAAGGGGTTTGAGCTGCCTCAGAAGTGGTCGGTACTGAAGCACAGCTCCTCCTGGCACCTCGACTGCCGATGCTGGGTTGGATGTTCAAAGGGAGGGTCCCCTCTACACATCATGCAACTGATGCTACATGGAGTAAGTGGGTCGCACTGATCACCCAATGGGATTGAATAGGAAACCCCAGTCACCCAGGAATCATGGAAGTGATCATGGACTGGCCAGAAGGCAAAGATTTTGGAATATCACCAGAGGAGGAGGTGACACGTGCTGAAGAGGCCCCACTGTATAATAAACTACCAGAAAATGAGAAGCAATATGCCTTGTTCACTGACAGGTCCTGTCGTCTGGTGGGAAAGCATCCAAGGTGGAAGGCTGCTATATGGAGTCCTACACAGCAAGTTGCAGAAACTGGTGAAGGAGAGGGTGAATCAAGTCAGTTTGCAGAAGTAAAGGCCATCCAGGTGGATCAGGCTGCTAAGATTGAAGTGGCTTAGGTGGATCTGGATTGGCAACATAAGGGTGAATTATTTATAGCTTGGTGGACCCATGATACCTCAGGCCATCAAGGAAGAGATGCAACATACAGATGGGCTTGACCATGGACACTATTGCACAGGTTGTCTATGAATGTGAAACATGCACTACAATCAAGCAAGCCAAGCAGTTAAAGCCTCTCTGGTATAGAGGTGTAGCGGTTTAGCTCTACTCAGCAACTAAGCACCACACCGCTGTTTGCTCACTCCCCCCCAGAGGGATGGGAGAAAGAATCAGAAGAGAGAAAGTAAGAAAACTCATGGGTTGAGATAAAAACAGTTTAATAGGTAAAGCAAAAGCCACAAGCGCAGGAAAACAAGGAATTCATTCACTACTTCCCACTGTCAAGCAGGTGTTCAGCCATCTCCAGGAAAGGAGGGCTCAATCAAGTGTAACAGTTACTTGGGAAGACAAACACCATCACTCCAAACATCTCCCCCTTCCTTATTCTTCCCTCAGCTTTATATGCTAAGCATGATGCCATACAATATGGTATATCCCTTCGGTCATTTGGGGTCAGCTGTTCTGTTTGTGTCCCCACCCAGCTTCTTGTGCACCTGGCAGAGCATGGGAAGCTAGAAAAGTCCTTGACTAGTGTAAGCACTACTTAGCAACAACTAAAACATCTCCACATTATCAACACTCCACATAATTAACACAAATCGAAAACAAAAGCACCACAGGCACATAGGCCTCTAGGCTTTTGATCCTACTCAGTGGCTGGTACCTAGACCTCCATGCACACACAAGCACACAGAATAGAGAGTCCCCAAAATAGTTAAAAATGGATTTTAAAGAAAAGACAGAAGAGACTGTTGGTATCAGGCACAGAGCGTGACCATGCAGACGTAATGACCAGCCCCCCCTGTTAATATAGAAGTGTTTTCCCATGCTTGTTCCTCCCCAAACTGCCTTGATTCCTCCCTTTGACCACCTTTGTCTCGTTTATCCAAATATGCCATGTCTTATGCAAAATGCTCTTCCATTGCATCCCATAATGAGGCCTATACCACTGTATGCAGTAGCCCCCAACCTCATCTCCAGTCTATAAGATTTCCCCCAGGGAAAGCCTCTCCCTTTGACTTGAATTGGCAAGTGTCATCCCTGTGCCATGGGGTTGATCACCCTCCCAGGGTAGCCCTGCAGGGGCCAGGTCAGGGGCTCTTGATAAGGTTTTTTTAAAAATATTTTTAAAGAATAATTAAAAAGAAATTATTAAATGTGTGTATTATCTTTTACATTATTATTTTTAATTGTACTGGTTGTATTTAGTTAATTGTCTGCTGCATTATTATTTCACAACAGTACTGTTAAGTTTTTGAAAGAATACGGTAAGATTTATCAATAAAATTTTGCATTGTAGTTTATTTTTATGATATATTTGCTATTTTTTATTTCAGTATATTTAATTCTAGGTGTAAGATGCATATATCCCATCTTCTGCTTTTAACCATTTGCATATAGGAAATTATTTTTTCCCAGTCTTGTACATAAAGGAAATGTCTGAGCATAGTTTACTGATCTATAGAAAATGAATCATATATACTTAAATTTGCAGAACTTTGAATCCATTTATGGCTAGATTTATTGAATTGAATATCAGTTGAATTGATGTATTTTTGTTTGACTTGTAGTGATAGCTTTTCCCATCAATTTCATCTGACATCTTCATAATCACACTTCTTGTATGCATCTCTCATGTTCATGTGGTTTTCTCTTCTTTTTCATCTCAAAAAGCTTACTTCTTTAATGTCTTTATTTTCCCCTTCACTTTCTTTCTGAGCTTCCTTTTCCCCCTGAACACTCAATTTCTTGTGCATCACAGTATTGTCCCTCTTCCTAATGCTTGTCAAAATGCATCTTCTAAAAAATGTTTAAGAAATTATTGTTCTTTAATTCCTTAAAGTTTACACTCATGTTTACACATGATAACCTTCTGCATGATTAGACTTCAATGCCCTGTCTTTTAATCTTCTTTTAAAATCCACACCTTCCTTCAAAAGACTAGTGTTGGGCTGTAGTTCAGTTTGTTTTTCTTTGTTTTATCCTCAGAAACTGTGATGAGACATAGTGGGTGAAAACCTGGCCGTGATTAACAAGTCTTGCCACTGATTTAATTTACCTACTCTGTCAAAAATAAATAAAATTTCTGATATTCTGATCTCTGACTACATGAATAAGATGAGTTGGAGTTACCCCTGGTACAGATCAGTGTGAAATCAGTGTCAGGCCTGGTATGTCAGCTAGTTTTGTTGCACCTTTGTTGTACCTGAAGGCAAAACTTCAGAACTAATTTCACTGCTATAAGATGCAGAAGAACCTTCCCTCAAACACACACACACAAAATTAAACATTCTAGTTTTATAATATAATACTATTTATAGACTGAATTTAGATGCTGTCATGCGAACCAGAACTGCTATGACTAGAGAGAAAATTCTTTGGCATCTGTAATAGACTTTTATATGTAAGAGGGAGACAGATACTATTTGGCTAAAAGTTTGCGTCGGATTTTCTTCAGGTTGGAGTACCATCCCAAGCCTTTCAGATACTGTGGTGGGTTAGCCTTGTCCAACAGCAAAACTCCCACCCAGTTGCTCATTCACTCCCCCTCCTCAGAGGGGCATGAAGAAGACATAAGATGTCAAAGCTTGTGGGCAAGATAAAGACAGGGACAGCACCCACCAGTTACCATCACAAGCAAAACAGACTCAACTCAGGGACAATTAGCTTAATTCATTGAAATAGATAGATTTGGGTAGTAAGAAACAAAGACAAACATTAAAACAATACATTTCCCCCCATCTCCCAAGCTCAGCTTCACTCTTTCACTGCTGACTCCTCTATATACCCTGAGAAATGCAGGGAGGTGGGGAATGAGGGTTGTGGTCAGTCCATAGCACTTCATCTCTGCTGCTCCTTCCTTCTCACATTTTTTCCCCCCGCTCTAGCGTGGGCCCTTCCATGGGCTGCAGTTCTTCAAGATAACCCTGCTCTAGTGTGGGCTTTCCATAGGCCTTAGTTCCTGCAGGAAATATCCACCTGCTCCACCACAATCTCCTCCAGGGGCTGCAGGGGAATCTCTGCCCTGGAACCTGGACCACCTCATCCCCCTCCTTCTTCTCTGACCTTGGTGTCTGCAGCAGCTTCTCACACTTTTTTGCACTTCCTGTGCCTTTGTGCCTTTACTTTTGCCTTTTCTTGGTTACATTTTCATCACCATCTCGGCTGCTGGGCTCAGCCATGCCCTGGGGCGGGCGGGTTGGAGGCGGCTGGAACCGGCCGTGTCCGGCACGGGGCAGTCCCAGCCGCTCCTCACAGAGGCCGCCCTGCAGCCCCCCACCCTGCCACCAGCACCTGGGTACCTGCACCCAGCACAGATGGTCAAGACCCCGTGTGCTGTGCTGTCTTAGAAATGAATCATTCCCATTTCACTATCACCAAAGTTTAATTTGGATATTGTTTTCAGAAATTCAACAGTATTTACATTTGCATAAGGAATGTGTAAAATTATGGGTGTGTTTTCTTAATTTCCAATCATTTTCCAGTTTTTCAAAATTCTTCCTGAACCTCTTCAGATTTTCTAGCCATGCAGTTACTTGTAGTCCTCAGGAAAAATCTATTTACAATCTTAATTTTTGGTTTTTTTTTCTTTTTTTTACAGTATTGACATTAAACCTCCACGGGTGGGGTGGGGTGCCTGAGCCACCTTTCCTTTCAGATAATTACAGAAAGCAGATAAACCTCTGCTGAATCTCAGCAGAAACGTAGGCATTGTGTAAGGTATTGTTAGAAACTGAACCATCTACCTCAGTGAGATCTTTGGGGAACTACCCAGCTCTATACCACAGGAGCCAAATATAGCCCACAATTAATTTTTGACTAATTATATAAAGAGTATTCCAACAATTGTAATGCATGAGACCTCAAGCCACCTCCTAGTATTATTTTTATCTTTTCAACCTGTGTATCACCCTAAAGACTTACTGTAACAAAATCTTCCTTCATTTGTCTTCTTTAAAAGATTCTTAAACTACTGAAGTTGTTTAATACACTTTAGAATGACAGTTGTCAAAATAATGCAGAAAATAGTGTTTGAAATCCCAACATCAGGAAATTCTGCATCAGCCGGCACAAACTTTGCACAAAGTGCAAAAAGGTGAAAAATTCTCTTGGGTTTTTTTTTTTAAATGAAGTCTTCCTACAGTCAAAGAAGTTATATGAATATCTTATGTCCCCAGTTTTTTTTCCGCCATGTCACATTATTGAAAAAAATATTAAATTCTTCAGTATATGAGAATGCATCCCCTGCTGAGATTTTATCATTGATTTAATAAGTGTTTTTGTAACAGAGATTTTAGTTGTCAGTACGTAAATATGATTTGTAGAGAAATGGATAGAAAAAAGGAGAAAAGTATATGTGAATGGTCTGAAAATGGTGAGAAATTTAAAAAAGCTATAAATGCAAAATTAAAAAGGTCTTTCTTCCAAATCTGCCCAAAATCTTTCATTTGTTTGGGTTTAGAAGGAATTAGACTGTAAGCAAAGAAATCAATACAGTGAAGGAAAAAAATCACCGCAGCATTCGCTTTGCCTTTACTTTTTCTGACTAGTGCCATAAAATTCTGACAATGCCTGAAGTTTAAAAATAGTCAAGCTTTTCATCGCAAAGCTTAAATGCTATGTTTAGGTTTCTATCAAATGATGCCTTCAGGTACCAGTGTCATTTCATTTATTACTTGTTGCAGTTTACAGTGTCCAACAAATGGATTTACTTTATCTGCAGCTCCACACCCTGTAGCTGTTCCTTATGAAAGGAAACCAGGGACCCTAACAGCTTGAGAGATACTCCTATTTGGGCTACCATAGCAACGAGTATGTGTATTAAAGTAGAGGTCACATGGCTTAGTTTCCTAAGGCTAATTAATTTCACTAATTATGGCCTCATATCAGCTGCAGAATGTGTTGGTGACCTAGTGAAATCAGTTGTGGACAATTTTTTTCCATACTATGGTGGTACGACCTCGCCATGTGGAAATATTGATGTCATTATGAGAATTGCATACAGTATGTACAGAAAGCAAATACTGCCACAAGATAATGGACCATGGGGCCTTGAAGATGTTTAATGTAGACGTTTAAATCTTCTTTGTTGCTTTCTCTATCATCTGTCAGTATTAGATAGGTTGAAAGAGCTGAGTAGTTAAGCTTAAAAGATTGTCATTGAAAGGTTGCTTAATTCACTAGCTTTACAAAGGATTTATGTAGCACATACCACTTAGGGCAATACAGATATATATATAAGTATATATTTAATATAGTACCATCTACCAAGCAAGTAAAACTAGCTAGCTCCTGCTTGTTTTATTTTTTATATATTGCAAAAATAATACTTAACTGAAAATCAGAAATTATTTTATGTCACAAATAGCATTGACTGTATTACAAATTATAAGGCCCTAAGTCTCTCTGCTTTGCCTGTACAATTGAGTTAATTTTAGCTCTCACCACATATGCAGTTTGATCTGTGTTTTAATAGAAAAGCAGGTGTCTACCTAGGCTTTGGGGAGCAATTAACAATTCATTTTGTATAAAACCACAGTGTCTCACTGGCAAAACTAATTGAAGTAAATAAGACATTTTCAATCAGCTAAGAGAAGGCATTAAAACAGCCTTGCAAAATTGTCATGACAAATTACCAGCCAAAGCACAAAACCTTCTCAGACGGCCTTTACCATGGTGATTGATGAGAATGAAAAATTAATGATATCTTACTGGCCTGTCAAAAGAAATAATTGCTTGCCTGACTGAATAGAATTTTGTGAGGCAGCATTAAATTATGGGAAATTAATAAAATACACAAATGTATTTTATTTTAGCATAATTATTAGTAGTGCTGTTTCCCCTACCATGTGAAAAAAAGACAAATTCTGCTGTCATCCCCTCAGGACACAGGTTTTCTCCATCTGTGTATGGCTTGAGGGTAATATCACCAAGTCTGTGAAAGGTGATATTGGGGAAACTGTGCAGTTAGGATGAGTACAGAAGAAGACAAAAGTTGTGTCTGGTGCATTCATTAGCATGCAGACCCCAGTCATTTCCCCGAGAATGTGGGGTGCATGGAAGGACAGACTGGCACTTCTGTCCTGGCTCTGAAGAGAAATGGTCCCACTTTCCTACACCCTGTGCTTGTCCCCATTAGTCTGACAATGAACCATCACAAAGACTTTCTCAGAGGTGGGACTAGGTAGAAGAGCTGTGGATGGGTAAGATACAGGTCCAGAATATCCAGATGAGGAGTTTCATTAAATATTTTACTTGTGTCTCTATTCAGAGTGCTTTTCCCCCCTTTTTTTTATTCTATTTGCCATAATGAGCAAGTAGTCATTATGCAACTTATCCCTGTGTCACTTCCTCCTATGACAAAAGAAGAGTCTTTTAGTTCTAAATAGCTGCATGAAAAAGCATGGGAATATATAAAAAAACCCCAGATTGTTCAACTAGTGAGAACATCAACATATTGACCATAAAAAAGGTTATTGAGATTTTAATCTTTTAATTTCATTTTGTAATATGAATTTAATAATCAAGTGTCTTTTGTGTGTAAGAAGCCCTATAACTCCTCTAACATAATATTCCAGTAAAAGAAATTTTCCAGAAATATTTGTTCAAGGAAAAGCTTTTTCCCCCTTTCATGATTGCCTGTGATGTATACTTGTACCTGTTAAAAATACTGCTTTCTTACTGTCAGAGTGAGATGTATTTTAGGCTGAGATAAAAAGAGGATTGTATGTTTAACAACTATATAATGTGACTTGTCAACATGATTATCTATCTCCCAGTTTATAGAAAAAGGACATTGAGTTTATTGAAGCAAATAGCCTAGAGAGGTTAACAGGCTGAAATGCTTCCTAACTGCAACAACCCTTATGAAAAGAAGGGTAATTAGGGAGGCTGGTGATTAAGAAAGGGCTCCAGTCTCTTTCTAAAAGGTCAGATGCTGTGTAGACTGCAGCTAATGGTACTAATTTTACTGCATCTTGTAAAGAATACTTGTCAAAATGTAGGTTTCAAAGAGCTAAAAAAAAAAAGGCTGGGGGGGTTTCATGAATAGAATGAAAAGGAAATATAATATTAAAGATTTTCCTCTCAGGAAAACAGACTCCATAACAAAAGCAAAAGACCACAAGAAGAAATAATGCCCACAAGGAGATAATCATTTTATTTAATTCTTTCTTGAATGCATATTGTGAAATCACGTGTCATGTAATAAGTAAATATGCATCTCTCTGAACATGCAAGGGTCTGAAAATCAGATGCAATGTGCAACAATGACCCAAAGGACACACAGTGAAAATATGTTCAAGTAGAAAAGTTCAAATGCTGTGTGATTCTTTCCTTTGCTGCAGATATTTTTTTCTGCAGTGAAGGGACACACAACATGTGGCACTAGAGGTGATTTTAAGAATCAAATGAATTATGTCCTTCAAAGGAGAGATGTGGGCATGAGTATTTTACTTTTTCATCAGAACTGAGCAATACTTACATTAACAACTGATCAGCATGTTACAGAATTCAGTTCACTGAGCACAGAAATAAAGAAAAGTTACCAAGTAGCTAAGTTACCACACTGACCATGCTGACAGTAAGGAATGGTTAAATCAAAAGAATCACAGGTGCAGATTTTCCTTTTGGAGTTTGATAACTGTTGGATACTTGTAGACTATATGCAGTAACTTCTGCTTGATAGTGTAGTCAAAATTTTGAAGGAGAACACAAAAATGATTTACTGCTTTTTTTTTTCAGCTTGAAAATATCTGTGGTAACAAATGTAATGATTTTTTTCTCTTCATGAATATCACCTGATATTCATGTTGGTGAGAGATCACCATGATAGTTGTAAGACACAAATATTACACTATTCCAGAAAGTAAGAATTTTAAGAGATCTGTGAATAAATTCTTTTTCAATTTTATTTTAATTTAAAATCTGAAGGTCATCAGCCATTTTTTAATAAATCAGCCATGGATAAATGCTGTAGTACAGTAAAGTTCTGGTTTTCATCTCACAATAAATTCCCACTAGCAAAATTCTATTAACTTCTACACCACTCCAATGTTACAATGTCCTAGCTGTGAGGAGAACTCAAAGCCTCTGTCTCATTGCTATTTAATTAGATATATTTACATCTTAGATGTTATTTATAGCAATGTAAGCAGAGTGATGAAGAGTGGGTAAAAGCACCCAGACCTGCTTCAAACTTTCAATAGATATCAAATTTTATAAATATAGGCTTCAAATTAGATTTCTGAGTTTTTCAAGGATTTCTCTATGGCATGCAGCTACAGGAGGTGTGGTTTTTAATGGAACTTCATCATGAACTAATCCTGGACTGAAACAAAACAAGTTTTTTCCCAAAATTCTGTGTAACTTCCGTCAGTTTGTTAGTATAGAATATATATTCATTTTTTTATATGAAAGAAAATAGTCTATATATTACTCTAGGTATTATATCACTGATAAATCACTATAATGATTGTTTAAACAGTAGCATTGGTCCTTAATATTGGTTGATTCAATACCTATTTAAGGACCTTTCATTAGCTCTAATCGGCTTTGGAAGAGATTAATGGGGATCATATATTTACATGGAAGTGCAGAAAGAAATAAATTGGATTTTCAGTTCATACTCCATGTCTCCTGACATCTGAGAGTTTAAATTCCTCACCACAACCCAGGACTCACAATTGCCTGAAAACAATACAAATTCTTATGCTTACTTATACATGTAGTGGACTGACTATTTCTTTAGCTCCATTAACCAGATTTCAACATATGGTGGAGAAAGTGAAAGGGTAGTGTTGATAACCTACCTTCTGGAATAGATTAGTATGATACATTAACCTTATGAATCTCTGTCCTGCTTTGATATGGACAGATCTGTGTGACTTGGGGGGGTTGACTCATGGAGTTAGACTGAATCTCTCATTGGTAGTGATCTTCTTTGAGATATACCAGAGCATACTTTCAGGAAATGGCCTTATTTGTCTTGATGACTCTGGGCAGCACTGATTAGTCTTATCACCTGTTTTATCAATATCTGAGTGAGGCTGATGGAAATTTTATTAAGCAAATTTGAGATAAGCTTTTCCTCAGTGATGACATCCATATTTAAGAGGCAAAGAATGTTTAAAGCCAGAAGGAATCACGCCTTCATTTGATATGACCTGTGGTTTACCAGCAGCCTTTGAACTTGACCCAAATACTCTGACCTCATGCTGAAGTAGTGATGCCACCCTGTAAGAATTCAAGAATTATTAGGTCAAGAAGATGAAAAGGTACACAGTGCTCTAACTTAATGTTGGGGACAGTCAGCTGATTGGGAAACCATGAATTTTGGCCCCAAGCTTACCTTTGCATTTTCTGTGAAGCCACTGGATAACAAAGACACAGCTGTCTTCCTGAAAGTGGGACATGAATTTAAAAGTCTTCAGACAAAGACGACTGAAGGGATGGGATTTACTGTAGCTGGAATGAACATGCAAATCACTAGGAAACCAAAGAATTATAATTCTCACATCCTTTCTCTGTAGAATCATTAAGGTTGGAAAAGACCTCTAGGATCATCAAGTCCAACCACCAAACCAACACCACCATGTCTCCTAAACTATGTCCCGAAGTGCCATGTCTACAGGTGTTTTGAACACCTCCAGTGATGGTGACTCCACCACTTCTCTAGGCAGCCTGTTACAGTGCCTGACCATTCTTTCAGTAAAGAAGTTTTTCCTAATATCCAATCTAAACCTCCCCTGGCACAACTTGAGACCATTTCCTCTTGCCCTGTCCCTAGTAACTTGGGAGAAGAGGCAACACCCACCTCACTACAACCTCCTTTCAGGTAGTTGTAGGGTGCAAAAAGGTATCCCCTCAGCCTCCTCTTCTCCAGGCTAAGCAACCCCAGTTCCCTCAGCTGCTCCTTATAAGACTTGTATTAGAATGAGGTTGGGCTGTAAAATGTTTTATGCTGGGTAAAAAACTGGCTGGATGGCCAAGCCCAGATAGTTGTGGTGAATGGAGCTAAATCCAGTTGGTGGCTGGTCACAAGCAGTGTTCCCTGGGGCTCAGTGTTGGGGACAATCTTGTTTAATATCTTTATCAATGAGCTGGATGAGGGGGTCGAGTGACCCATCCGTAAGTTTGCAGACGACACCAAACTAGGCGGGAGTGTTGATCTGCTCAAGGGTAGGAAGGCTCTGCAGAGGGATCTGGACAGGCTGGATCGATGGGCCGAGGTTAATTGTATGAGGTTTAGCAAGGCCAAGTGCTGGGTTTTGCACTTGGGTCACAACAACCCCATGCAATGCTACAGGCTTGGGGAAGAGTGGCTGGAGAGCTGCTCAGCAGAGAAGGACCTGGGGGTGCTGGTTGACAGCCGGCTGAACGTGAGCCAGCAG
Organism: Sula dactylatra; assembly: GCA_013389905.1. NCBI lineage: Eukaryota > Metazoa > Chordata > Aves > Suliformes > Sulidae > Sula > Sula dactylatra. The sequence goes on from WEKW01002358.1 coordinate 15,586, forward strand.
TGTGCCCAGGTGGCCAAGAAGGCCAACAGCATCCTGGCTTGTATCAGGAATAGGGTGGCCAGCAGGAGCAGGGAAGTGATTGTGCCCCTGTACTTGGCACTGGTGAGGCCGCATCTTGAATATTGTGTTCAGTGTTGGGCCCCTCAGTACAAGAAGGACATTGAGGTGCTGGAGCATGTCCAGAGTAGGGCAATGAAGCTGGTGAAGGGTCTGGAGAGCAGGTCTTATGTGGAGAGGTTGAGGGAACTGGGGTTGTTTAGTCTGGACAAGAGGAGTTCAAAAAACATGTAGATGTGGGTCTTCAGGACATGGTTTAGGAGGCATGGTATTGTTGGGTTGATGGTTGGACTTGATGATCCTAGAGGCCTTTTCCAACCTTAATGATTCTAAAATTCTATGATTCTATGATTCTTTGTTCTCTTTGGATGAGCTTTAAAAGAATTTTATCTAATCTGGATTTTCTTAAGAGGCTGTCAATAATCGTGTCCTGTGTTGGTGCCAGCCTTTCTGCTACAACTATTCAGGTTATATTTGCCCTTTTAAATATTGCCATAATATTTACACTTTCCTCTTCCTTTAGTACTTCTCTAACATTGTTAAATGTGTTAAAAACTATCAACAGGCTAAAAGCCACCTTCGTTCATATCATCCAGGATTCATAGGAATATATTGTGTAATTCTATTCATAAAAACATATCCATCACTAGAAGCTGTTGTTTAACAGTCATCATTTAGAGTTTAGTCCATCTAGTGCTCTGTTAGGAAATACATTGCTATGCTTCTTTCTTCCCAAGTTGAAGATGCATCTGTTGAACAATACTACCTTTTTAGGTTCACTTTTAGTAATTTTGTTGTCTAATACCATTTTTCAGAATTGCAATGAAGGGGTCCATAATACTGCTAAAAACAACTTGATGTTTTTTAGCTGCCACAGGGTTTATTATTTGTACTGTTGTATCGTTACCGTCTGTGATACCTTCCCAGTTTAATTCCACACACCTGAATTTCTCATTTACCTCCGCTGCTATTTCCCTTTTTTTCTGTGAGCAGTAAATTGCTTTCTTGTATCTAATTGATTCCTTCTGCTTGTTCCTGGTTCAGATGAGTTTGCATCAAATTGTGTTCTCTTTCATGATTATGAGGTCTTGACATTTTTAACCATTTTCTCAAATAATTCCCCTTGTTAATACAAAACATTTTCTTTTGATTGGACTTTCTTTTTTAGTGTATGTTGTATGTAAGTGCTGTCAGAGATCTAGTATATTACAGATGGAAAGTCCTTAGTAATCAGGTCATATTCACTAGTATCTAGGAAATCATCAAATTTAGTGCAGCAGGTGGTTATTTCATTTTATCTATCAAGATTTATTCTGAAAATAATTAGGTCCCATAAAGCTAAACTATGGCAAGAGTAGTACCTTTTATTTTAGAGAAAAAACTTTCTTTTCAGAAATCTGCTTAACTTTTGGAACATATTGCCCCAGCTACAGTCTCATGTGACTAAATGACCTGTTTTTACAGACAAAAAGGTGTTTAAGAGTTCTTTCTGTATTTTTCCTGTTTAATTTGATGTCTTGTAAAGCTATGTTTATTTCATAGGAAACACATTCCCAAATTCAAGCAGGCACCTGAATCTCATTCTCCACAGCAGGAGTTTGTCAAGTACCAACTTCCCCCCAAGCTGGTTACCATAAAAAAGTAACTTTGGACACTCATCTACACCAACAGCTGAATCACATCCAGGTTCGCATTGAGACTCAACAACTAGAGAGCCAGAACATCCTCAATAATTAACTAGATACTGCCTAGTGGATTCAACCAGAGTTCCTTTCTGAGACTTGTTTTCAGGAACCTAACTTAAAAAAAAAACCAAACAACAAAAAAAACCCAAAAACCCTATTTCTGTCATGCATTATTAAACATAACAAAGACAATAGTTTTCATAGCAGTTTCTCCCACTGTTAAAACACAAAGCTGGCCTATGCCTCTGAAGAGTGGAAAGACCAAATATCTTATCATGGCATCAGCTTGGCTCAGGCAATGCAATCCCTTTTTCTGTATGAAGCAAATTAAATTTTATTAAAAAGAGAGAGAACATATCATTAAGTTGTGATGATACAGCAACAACAAACATCTCTCTCCTATATTCTTCTCCTATATTCTCCTAAAAAATTATTGTTGGGAGGCTCATGCAGTCCTAGAACAAAAGGCTCTCTGAATAATTAGGAGGGTTGATGTGGCTGGACAAAAACTGAAAAAAACCCACCCTTGTCTCTTTGTTCTTTTGCTTGTTCATTGATCTTCAGACAACATCACACCCCACCAATTGAGGTGCCCTCTGACATCTAGAGCACCTTTCTTACTGATGCTATCTCACTGTCTGTCATAGCTTTGTGGCCTTCAGACACAAGGCAATGTGAAAACTTCTTACTCAGTGAACTCATGTGGTTTTCAGGCTGAGGGTTCCCTTATGGGGAGAAATAAGTACGTGAGTAAATAAATAAATAAATAAATACAACTTACAACAGTGTATACAATAAATATATACAACTTAGAATATATACGCTTTACAAAAGTGTTTTTGTTTTGGGTTGGGGGAATGTTTGTTTGTTTGTTTTTATAGTTAGAAAGAAATTATGAGGTTTAGGTTCCGTTCTGTTCTTTCTACTCTGGTGGTGACTGCCCCATGTAAAATGATAATGTCATCGTTACACTGCTGCTCAGCAGCCTGACCTCCATCTGCAGCGAAGAAGGTTTAATGACTGGATTAAGCAGAGCTAGTGCAATTCCTACCACTTATCCTTTGCCGTGGGTCCCTGTTCTCCATGTTAAGTGGAATCTGCTCATGCATCCAGCATAAAACTACTCATACTTTGATGGGTTAATTTTCAGCAAAATCAGCAAGCTAATCCAGTCCACCATAGACTTCAACAACAACTCGGTGTGTCAAAGAAAAGATATCTCTCATGGCGACTGACCACCAAGTGTGAAGTGGGAAAGCAACGACTCTTTTTAGTGACAGAGTAGTCCAAATTCAGTTCAAGCCAACTGTGAAACTAGAGACCTGAATCTGCATTTGTCTATTTCTTCTTTAGCTTTCGCCACAGTATCATCTCTGTACATTTGTCACCCTCACACATCTCTTTGGAATTGCAGCTTTGGTGTTTACTGGGTAGTGATAGGACCCTCCACTTAAATCCATGAAGCTCTGCTCTTAAAGTCTGCAATGAACTAGCAATTAACTTGTTGCACAGAAGTGTGTAGAAAGTTTCAGTGAAAAATAGATGGATAAAAAAACAAATGGACTTTTCACACTCTCTTGCAGTTTTCCTCTCAGTACTTTGTGATTCAAGTCTGAGGTGAGATTAAAACCCCCTGTGATTGGATCTTCCTAAATATAGTTTACCTGTATTAAGTATAGTTTACCTGCATTTCTGTCAATCTGTG
>WEKW01002359.1:0-22126 GCA_013389905.1 Sula dactylatra
GAGATTTCTGATTTTAGATTCTGGGTTCTTTTCACATATAAAATGAATAGTGGGTAGGAAAATAAGTGCCCCCTTCAACCCCATATGTGCAATTCCAAAATTGTCCTTTTACATCCAAGTACTATGTTATTCTGTACAGAGAAATCATCCTGTAGGATAGGAGTGTCAAAAGTAGATGTCCCCTTCTGAGGAAGAATATATAAAATTTTCATATTGTTTTATGTATATGTTGGAGGAGTAGACTTTCTCTAATTGCATGTGTAAGCATATGAGAAAGCATTTGATATTGTCAGGCTACATCTTGCGTACTGGTCTGACGGTGAAGATTTTCTTTCCCCTCCAAAGCAGCAGCTCACGTGCCATCCAGGTGACTCTAGATATGACTAAATGGAAGTAAGTACTTAAAAGGAGTGCCGGGAACTCACCACTTGGATAGTACCACATTCAAGCCTATAGTTACTGTATGTTAGCATTTATTACTTTTTTTCTTTATTTGAAATCCTTTTAATACTATTCAGTATTACTCTTTTTGTCCAAAATATAATGGTTAATTGAGCCTTCTTTCTAAACCAAAAATACTGCAGTCTTTTGAACCAAGCCTTACTTTTCACTGTCACACATTTCACTTGTCTCACACTCTTGTCAGTGAGGGGAAAGAGAATAGAACCATACGTAGAGGATCACAGAAGGAAGGGACCTCGGGAGATCATCTGGTCCAACGTCCTGTTGAAAGGAAAGAGTTATCCAGGGCCCTGTCAGGCCAAGTCTGACTTTACTGTCTGTTTTTTTCTTTTATACATTAGTGTTAAGACAGTAATGGAGAATTGATTGTGCAATAGTGTGTGCTAAATCTTATTTATAAAAGCAAGCTGCTTGCTATGTTGCATGCAACTACTGGACTATAATACTTTTACCATTGGCTGCTATGCTTATGCCTGCTTCTTTACATTCAGCACAACTGTACAACATACCTTCTCTTTTTTATTCTTTTTCCAGTTAAAAATGTAATTTTCTTAAACTGCCTTAGGTTTTCAGTTTGTAAAGTGTCAGCTAAAGGGAAAAGTGTTGTGTTGTGTTGGTTTTTAAAAAGGAAAGAAAAAAAAGGCTTTATGGGTATATAACAAATATATATAGACAAAGATAGTGAATGATTTCAGAAACGCTAATACAGGGACTAGTGGTGAAAGTGTCAGCTGCATACTCTACAGTAGAAATGTGCAATTATCCTTCCTGGCAAATCTGCATTGTCTTCTGCCCAAGCTGTACAGCCGTAGGCATCATGCAAGGCTGTGAATTAAGAACTTCTCAGCAGCTACATGGCTTACCATCAAAGTCTCAGTGCTGTGGTTACTGATTCAGACAGAGAAGCCAGTATGCTTTGTACAGAAATCGATGGCATGATCAGTTTTGACTTAAATACTACTTCAAATTTCAATTCTTGCCAGTTTAGGGATTAAATTTATTGCAGCTATGTCACAGACGTTTATGTTTTTAATTGTTCACATAATTATCCCTCTCTATCAGGAAAACAGAACTTTCCAAAATCATTTGGTAGCTCTAGTTTAGTGACTCATTGGAAACTTAAGCACAAGGCAGTATTTTTTCTGGAACATTAAAATCTTTGCTGAGGGTTTTTTTTCTTATAGCAAGGAAAAGTGATTTGTATTCCTTCCTTGCCATTTAGTGCTTACTGTCTAATATAAATTATATTCCCAGAGAAATGGAATGAATATTATTAAAAGGGAAGGACTGAATTTCTGGAGCTAAAACTGGGAGGCACAGCAAAAATGTTACAAATCACAGATACTCTATTAAAATATGCATCCTGCCACATGGTTCACTGGAGTATGAGAAATGCAAGCCTGGAAATGGAGACTGCTATCTCTCAATAGTGTTAATAGCTCAGGCTATGGTTCTGATTTTGAAATCAGCCCTGTCAATGCTTGTGCCAGTACTGGCTCAGAGATATTCATTGCTCAGCGTAAATCTGGCCATAGATCCCTTTTACTGATCATAATCATCTGTACAGTCTGTGGCCTAGCTGAAATTTCTCAGTTGCCATTATTTGTATTGTGGAATCATCTAACTAGTATGATGGACTCTTTTAGCATGTTGCAGAAAAGCAATGAGGTACATTACAAATGTATTCAATATATAATTGGACTTCAAAACTATAATAATAATTGTCTGTGTGCTAGATTGTGATCTCAGTTTTGCTGGCACAAGAATGGAGTAGCAGCGCTGTGGTCTGTGTCATTCTGTGCTTTGACATTGGTGTAACAATATAAGATCTGGTCCTGGTGTCATGCATGTCCTTGCTGATGCAGCAGTGTGACAGTGAAAAAGGTTTGGGAGGAATTTATTTATTTATTTAACCCTGAATAGTTCTTTTGGTTTGCGTTTTTATAATTCCTTGGTATTCCGTAGGCATATTTGAATTCAGTTTTTGCTGTTAGTGATACCTTCCTGGGTTTTTGTTTGTTTGTTTTTAAACGTCGCTTGTGAACTTGAATCATACCAGATTAACTTCTTGAAAGTGTACTCACAGAGTTGGAATGCAGAGCTGATGAAGGCAGGTAGGCATATCAAGTAAGGAGGCATAGTAATAACAGGGAAACTGCCTCAGAAAAAACAGAAACCTTGAAAGAAAATTCTTCGGAGAATTTAAAAAATCCTCCACTGAGCTACTGAGCTTGATAAATGGAAGACAATATTTTTAAGTACTGCTTACCTGAACAGGTTCTGTAGAGGCTGACAAACCCGATACTACCTAATTACCTGGGAACCTCTGGGACTTACAGCCTGCTATTAAAAAGAGAAAAAAGAGACCCTTCATTATATTTGATATCAACAAAGTCAGTGTATATTGATACTGAAGTGAAGTGTGTTGCAGCAAGGGAGCACTGTGCATCATCTAGCCCATGTATTGTGTTGAAACTGCAGTTTTAGAGCACCATCCCTTCAGTGTAACTTAGCTATTAGCCTTTGAGGCCCTCTTGCTGTTCTCTATACCAAGTACTTTAGTTATTAGGAAATTAGACCAGTAACATTAACATAACATTGGTTTGTTACTCCAAGTGCCTTGTTATCCTGGTCTCCATGAAGCAATCTGCATAAAATGATCATAGAAAATATAAGAAAACACAATTATTCAGCAAATTGGACAGAATTCTTTCTGAAAATAGAAGCCTTCCTTTTTCCTAGACATGGTCCAGCGTGAAATAGTGCATGAGAAATGACCATATGTGTCAGTTCGATTAGCCTTTGAAATATCCTGAAATGTTACAGTGTTAAATTCACCTACAAAAATAGTAACAGCTTTCATGTTACCATACAGCAAAACATATCCAAGTGAAGTGCTGACGATATAGACCTGCCACTAACTATCTAGAGTGAGGCGGTGACAGCTTGGGGATGCACACATGTACAGTTACGTGTCCCTGCGAATGGCTTTGTCAACAGATGACTGCCTTAGTTAGCCCCCTTGCACCCCGAGCAGCTGCATGGCCCCCATTGCAGCCACTGCTCATCCCCTTACTACAGTGTAATCAGGTTTCCTCCACTGGGATCATGGCCAGCACAGGTAGGGGAATATCATCATTCTTTCAGGGGCACTGAAATTCACTGGCTGACTCTGCAGTCTTGCAGTGAGGGCTCCATGCTTGACCGCAGTAACTGGTGTCAGAGCCAGATGGATAACTGACATCCGTTGTTCTTCCACCTATATTTATTGTACTAATCATATCACTGCCTGCCTTTTACCTTCTTCATAATCAGTGTGTAATTTGCTCATTGAGGAAATCAGATAAGCAGATGTCAGACAACTCTACATTCTTTGTTGCTGATGTGCTATCAGAATGGTAATCGGTCCCTTTTGCCTTAGTGAGAAACAAGCCTGGCATCCCACCTGAACATGGCATGCTATGCTATGTCCGTGAGTTTTGCTGACGCCACAGGGTTGTGCTGTCAAATATACTCTGAAAATGTTTGTGGGTTTATGAAAGGTGGATTCCAAATGCATGAGAAAAACAAGTATGAGGCTTAATTAATATTCAGCAAATAAAGAACAGAGCTGAATAATTTTTTGCTGTTTCAGCAAGGAAGAGCTAACCACAACAAGCGAAGGTAAACCCCTTGTAGCACACAGTTACATGCTTGAAGTGATGTGAGATCTCACCAGTGCCCTGGACCTGTGTAAGTATGAAGCTCAGACTGACTGGTCAGTGGCCAACAAACAAAACAAGCTTGTCTCCTCAGTAAGCGAAGCCCGAAGTAGAACTTACCCAGATTTTAATCAGAGCAGCACCAGCACAAATTGTGGCTTCATTTGCCAGTGTTGGAGTTTGCAGACTAATCACTTATTTCTGAAATTAAGCCAGTCCCCAGCAGAGATGAAACCTACAATTGTGTCTACCTAAACTTAGGCTTCCCTTTCCACTTCACTGTTCCATTCCATTAATATAGCCTTAAGCCTTCCATGTTACAGCTTCCACCATCTCAGGCTTGACTGCTTGATTTGCTCTAGCTGTCTATAGGAAACTCACAGATCAGAAAACAGATGATTGACCCTAGTTGCCTTTTAACTGCAGAAAGGATCTGCATGAAGGGAGTTATTTTTTCCTGAATGAAAAGATCATCCTATCTGATAGTGTTGCTGCTGTATTGTTGCTTTTGTTTGGGTGTTTGGGTTTTTTTGGTATATGAAATTGCACCATGCGTTTGTAGAACATACTAGCTTTATAATTCATAGGGCTCTTTTCTCCCTATCAAATTATCATGTTTCTCATCTAGTAGAGTTAAATCCAGATGAAATTTTAGGCTAGGTTTAGTTCATAAATAAAAAACTTCACTTTCTCCTGATACTTTCTTTTCCAGAAAATTTAATAGCTAGTATTACCCGCAGCATGGATATTTAGAGGTGGAATGATTTACTTTTACACAGGCTGTGGGATTGCCAGATAGGTCAGAGGTTTGGCAGGCAGCTTTTACCTGGCATAGTTGGGTTTTAGGTTGGGATACATCTCTGCTCCTTTTTTGTTTATTCTTGGGTATGTTGATGAGCTCAGAGATTTATCTGCTGCCTATGCAAAAAAAAGTTGAGGGCATTTTTAATGGCCAAAAATTACCATCTTCCACAAAAAGAAAGTAAAATTCATGTCAGGGACCATTCAAGAACAGACATGAATAGCTTACTGTGAAGACATGGGGTAGTATTCTTTGAAGAATCGTGGTGCTGCATGGCTATGCATTGTCCTGCCTCACATAGTATTGTTTGTTTGTATCCTCTTCATTTCTTTCCCTTCCCCTCCTTTTTTTCATTCCTTTTCCATTTTCTCTCCTGTTACCTTACAGTTTGTCTCATGTTGTTTACACGCAGATTTACTTCTCATGCTTGATGCTAAGGTAATATAAGAATTGTCTTTTGTAAAGCATGAACACTGGAATTCCCACAGGGTGCCACTCTCTTCGGAAAAGAGTAACTAGTGCATGAATTCTGATTTTTTGTCTTGGCTAAAATAAATACTGTAATCAAGTATGAAATTTAAAGACACTAAACTATGTATAAAAATCGTATAATACAGTAATCCAATTCAAAAAGTCTTGTTAGAAGTGGGGACATACACACTGAAAGCTACCTTGGCATGTGGATGTAGATTAGAAGCTGGATGTTTAAATACAAAGTTTGAGGCCCAGAGACTCATGTTCACATGCCCTGAAGTCTACATCCGTCTATATACTTAGTAGTTACTACACACCAGGGAAGTCATTTGAGCGAGACAAAAATAAAACAAGTGGCTCCATGACTTCAGTCCACCTCAGTCTCATTTCCAGAGTTAAATTCACCATTCTGCCATGCCTTCTCATACAAGATAAGGGAAGTGCTGGACAAACCAAGATAGGATCCACAACAGCCATAGTACTGGCTGGGAATGCAATTTAAAACAGTTGGTATTTTAGAGAAAATACAGTCATCCTCATGACTAGTAGTTTCCATTCTGTCCTGGGCCAAGTGACCTTGCTAAAGGCTTCAAAGATTAAAGGCAGTTCTGTAGCCTGGTACTTTCTTACAAAAAAGGAATGTTTAGTCTTGTCTTTCAAAAACTGAACCATGATTGCTTTTTCTAGAAACAAACCAAAAAAACCACAACCAAAAACCACAAAAACAACCAAAACCAACAAACCCACTGCAAATAAAACAGTTGATAGAAATCACTATTTTGTTGTAATAAGATACCTGGAGCACCCATGGTGTTGTGGGTTTTCTCGATCTGCTTCCCTGATTGACAATGTTGATCATGGGATGGTCTGTGTGACACCAGGCCTCCTGGGGCCTGGTGGGATTCACTTTGCTCAGTGGGGGAGAATTGTCTGTGACCTTTTCCTGAGTCTACATCTCCTGTGCTTATCATGGAGTTAGGAAGGGTCAAAGCAAACTTACTTTAAAAGCATGTTAAACATTTAATAATACTGATAGATCTTGGGCTGCCTGGTTCCCAGAGTTAAAGAACCACCAGTGTGGAAACAGTGACTTTCCATTTATGAACACTAAAATTTTAAGGGACCAGCTGTATCAGCTGAATGTTCACAGGTCCATGGGGCCTGATGGGATTCATCCCAGAGTACTGAAGGAGCTAGAGGCGGGACCCCTCTCAATCATCTACTTAAGTTCTTGGGAGCCTGGGGAGGTTCCTGCTGACTGGAAGCTAGCCAATGTTATTCCTATCTACAAAAAGTGTGTTAGGGAAGACTCAGGGTACTACAGACCTGTTAGCCTAACCTCAGTTCCTGGAAAAATTATGGAGAAGTTTACACTGTGTACTACTGAAAGGCATTTAAAGGCTGATGCGATCATCAGGCACAGTCGACATGGGTTCACAAAGGGAAAGTCCTGTTCTATGATAAGGTCACTCACCTAGTGGATGAAGAGAAGGTGGTGGATGTAGATTTTCTGGATATTAGTAAGGCTTTTGATACTGTCCCTCACAGCGTTCTTCTGGACAAGTTGTCCAACTGTAGGATGAGTGGGTTCACAGTGCACTGAGTGAAGAACTGGCTGAACAGCGGGACTCAAACAGTTGCAGTAAATGGTGCTACATCTGGCTGGTGACCAGTCACCAGTGGTGTTCCTCAGGGCTCAATCCTAGGGCCAGTTCCATTCAATATATTTATCAACAATCTGGATGAAGGAGTTGAGTGCACCATTAGCAAGTTTGCTGGGAGGTGCTGTTGACTCTATTAAGGGACAAGAGGCTTTGCAAAGGGATCTAGATAGATTGAAGCATTGGGCTATGATTAACGGGATGAAATTTAACAACTCAAAATGCCGGATTCTGCATTTAGGATGGAGTGATGCCAGGCACAAGTATAAACTGGGAGAGGAATGGCTGGAGAGCAGCCCTGCAGAAAGGGATCTGGGGGTGCTGGTTGGCAGTAGCCTCAGTATGAGTCAGCAGTGTGCCTTGGCAGCCAAGAGGGCAAACCGCATCCTGGGGTGCATCAAACACAGCATAATCAGCAGGTCAAAAGAGGTGATTGTCCTGCTGTATTCAGCACTGGTGTGGCCTCACCTTGAGAACTGTGTGTAGTTCTGGGCCCCACTATTTAAGTAGGGTGTTGAGGTACTCAAATGCATCCAGAGGAGGGCAACAAAGCTGGTGAAAGCGCCGGAAGGAATGTCCTATGAGGAGCAGCTGGGGGCTCTGGGTTTGTCTAGTTTGGAGAAAAGGAGGCTGAGGGGCGACCTCATTGCTCTCCGCAGCTTCCTGAGGAGGGGAAGCGGAGAGGGAGGTGCTGAGCTTTTCTCCCTGGGATCCAGTGATAGGACATATGGGAATGGTTCAAAGCTTCACCAGGGGAGGTTTAGACTAAACATCAGAAAGCATTTCTTTACTAAGAGGATGGTCAAACACTGGAACAGCCTTCCTAGAGATGTGGTTGGTGCCCCAAGCCTGTCAGTGGCATTTGGACAATGCTCTTAATATGATGCTTTAACTTTTGGTCAGCCCTGAAGTGGTCAGGCAGTTGGACTAGACAATTGTTGTAGGCTCCTTCAAACAGAAAATGTTTTGTTCTATTCTGTTACATATGCTCAAAAAAATTGGAGTGAAATATATACCCAGGAAGCCATTAGGTGCTATTTTTTTACTGTACTATTGCATAGAATAATTGCCAACTAATTGTTTGGAAAAAATTGTATTTTACCAAAAATACCATGAAAGCAAATTGAAATCTCAAGGGAATTTAATGTATTTTTAACCTCTGGCAGAGCACACCACTGAACAGTGGGCCATTGTGAACTGATACGTGTAGATGTTATGGGCCACATCTTCGGCTTATAGAAATTTAGCAGCTATTTTAAAATCAGTAAACTGTGGCAATTACTCTGCTTGAAGCTCTGACTCATTACTCTGTATCACAGAGAAATATGAGTTTGTCGATAAAATGTTAAGAATGGGAAATAGATAAAGGCCATTCCACCATTGTGAGCAGCAGACCTCATTTACCCATCTCACTCAGCCCTGTCTGGTCTTTATGTGGCCCTGTGGTATGGCACAGTTCATTGAGCTCTCATGGTTAGTTATTTCCTGTCTTTTAACTTTTTGAAGTCATTTTCTACCCTTCCCCCTCATTTGGAATTGGATTTCTTATTTGTGAAAGTAAGCTTCCTCCCTCTTCTCTTCTAAATCTTATAAAGTCCCTCAGACTCATCCAGATGTTTGCACCTGATTTCATCCCTTTCTCTGTTTCTTATGTTGCCTCTATCTATGTTAAAATACTACACTGAAAAACTGTGAATGTTTTAGAAACAAGCACTTAAAATGTTAGTGAATAGCACTGTTGAGGTTCTCTGCAGACTTAATACACTATATCTGAATAGTGTATCATTATATGATCCCTAGTGTATATTTAGCAAGCAGGGGTGTTTTTTCATGGTATCTCAGTAATTGACAAATCATCTTGCATTGCATTAAATAAGTACGCCTTAATATCCATACTGCCTGCATATATATGCATACTAATATGTTAGTGTTTCCATAAAAGAAGACAAAAGTTTAAACCAAATCAATGAGTAGATTATGATTTTTATTTAGGGTAAGAGAAAATTTTAGAGTTTGGATGATTGAAATGGTTCTGAATAGTTCACTGGGTGTCTAATCAACATGTAAATTAAGGGAAATAAATTTATATAAATGAATTAGATTATCATTTATGTGATCACTGTTTTCCGAAGTGATTGTCCTGTATGAATCAAGTATCTATGACCAATTATGTGCAAAATCTACAGTTGTGTAAGTCTGTTTTCTAGATTATGTTAAGTAATACAAGTCCCATTCTAAACTTCTAAGTGGTAATAACTCCTACAACAAATTAACTGTAGTGCACTGCGTTAATGAAGAAATACGCGCAATGACTGTTGGAAGGTTTTTAATCTATTTCTCAGGATTTACACTATCTAATTAGAATTAAAGTGTCATGCATGTATCAATTTCTATTTAAATTTATCATTCTTGTAAATTTATCATTACTTGTACTCTAACAGCAGGTATTCCATAGTGTAATCTGTGTGTAACAAGGTATCTTTGCTTTAAAAAAATCGTTTGGTGGCAGTGTCTACAAGCTGGAATCTTGTGGGATATTTGCTTCTGTTTCCTTCATGTCCAGTTACAGTTCAGTAGTTCAAGCGCAGTGGTACTCTGTTAGTAGTGTTTTCTGCGCAAACCAGACTTAACTTCAAATAATTCCTCATGTTCATTTGTCTGACCTGTTCTTAGAAACATCCACAGCTGGAAATTCCCCAGTGTCTTCAAGCAATCCAATCCTTCATTACCTTTAGAAAGTTATTCCTAAAATCCACCCCACATGTCTCCTTATGGCAGCTTAAAGCACTTCTTGTCTGGTCCACCAAGGATGTGGAGAACAGGCTATCTCCTTCTTGTTTCTTGTATATTTGAAGAGTGTTTCTTTTCATATCATGCTCATGCTTGTTGCGATCCTTTTTTACAGCTGGTTTACCTCCTTTTGGAAGTACAGTGCCCAACACTAGATACAGTACTTCCAGTGGAGGCCTCAACCCTTGAGTAGAGTGTAAGGCTTATTTCATATGGCTTGCTGTCTGTGCTCCTGCAGATACTTAGAACAGTCTTGTTGCCTTTATTTTCAAGAATGTGACATTGCTGCTTCCTGTTTAGCCTGTGGTCCACTATAATTCTTAATGCTTTTCTGTAGAGCTCCTGCTTAACCACTTAGTTCCCATCTCAAATATTTGTACAGTTGATATTTCCTACCTAAATTCAGTACTTTGCATTTGTTCCTACTGTACTATCTTCCTTTCTTTCTCAGTCCATTTTTCATGATTATGTTACATTTTAACACAGGCTTTATGATCACAGTCTCTCTCAAAAACTGGGTATCACCTACAGATTTACTAAGCCCACTACTACTCCATTCTACAAAGTTTTTATGAAAATATTGGGCCTAGTGCAGGTGCCTGTTGAATTCTACCTGATAAAACCTGCCATTTTGACAGACAAATTTTGGTCACTATTTTGGAGTATATCTTTTTAACCAGTTATGTACGAACACTGTCATAGGTTCATCTAGAACCTATTTCTCTAGCTTACTTAAAAGAAAAATGTGAAAGCGTACAAAAACTTCTGCTTCTCTATCCACAAAGGGGCATTATCCCATCAAAGAAGTAAGTTTGATTGTTTTGCCATGATTTATTCTTGATAAATCCATGTTTGCTGTTACTCAGCTTGTTTCCTTTCAAGTTTTACTTTCTTTTAGCAGCAAGCATCATTAAAACACGTTGTGTATTCTCTCTGTGTAAAGATGAGCACTGATGAAGAGGCTGCTCTGCATGGCTTTTGCTATTTCATAGAACCATAAGCTCTGCTTCATATTGTATATTGTTTAATTTAAAATACAGGTCTACCCAGTTCACGGGACAGACCTCTGTTGTTCTGCTGCCTTACATTTAGTGAGTTGCAGATTAACATGAATGAACAAACTACTATTCATGTCGAGTCTTAGACTTTGAAGTGTTTAGTTTATTCATGAAAGGAGTATAGCTTCATCCTTGCTGTCTCACAGCTCTGGTTTGTGGAGACAAGAGAACGTACTCACCAAGGCCCTATTCTTACCATATCTTTGGGGGACCAGTAATTTAGAATGAAAGACTTCAGTGAAGTTGGTGCAATTATGCATGTGTGTACAAGTTGGAATTCATGTGCCGTACAAACCCTTCCTCTATTGAGATACCTTGGCCATCACATCAACTACATTCTGTAATGCCCACAGCTGTGTTAGTTTATCAGGGAAGTTTGTTCTTATTGCCAAAACTAAACTTTTTTTCAGGAGATTTGAAACCAGATCTAGTTCTAATACTTAACTGACTGTGAAAGAGTTTTACTGAAATTATTCATGTGCCTGAGCAGCTTCCACAAAACCTTGAAATTATGGGTAGGCAGCACCAATGAAAAAACAAGTGAATTTCATTAATACTTTTCTAACAATTATTTATTACAGGCTTTTTTTTTTTTTCTTTTCATGGAAAAAAGTCTTTGTATTCAGTTNAGTTCTGTTCTAGTAAGAAAGACTTTTTTTTTTTTTTTCCTGTTTTAAACCCATTGCCGTGGGATAAAAATATTGCTGATCAGCTCCAGATACTGATTGAATTTAGGCTGGTTATGGTTAATATGTATTTAGATTCATTAGTTCTTACAGTTCACTTGCTGTTCATTTCAGATAATACTAGAGATCTCTGAAAGACCAATTTCACCCCATGCAGCCAAGCGAGGTTTTATTGAGTTACAATTGGCTGCAGTTATTTTGCTTTTTATGTACCTTAGTTAAAAATAAGGGAAGTGGGGTTTTATGGTCCCAAGATGAGCAGCGAGCACCTCCAAAGTTCCCTAGTTGTTTAAGCAAAAGCACTCTGATTTATTGCAGCTATAATAACCAGAGTATTAGAAAATGACAAAATATGACAAAAATACCAAATGGGTTAGTCTTAATTAGCTTAGTGAATAGAGCGGCGAAAGGGGAGAGAGAAGGGAAAGATACGATAGCCATTTTCAATTATATAAAATGTTGTTGCACAAGAAGGGAGCAAATCTGTGTTACCTGTCATAATGGATACAAAGAAAATAAGCTCTAACTACCTGCGGGAAGATTCAGTTTAGACATTAGGAAAACCAAATTTCATAAGTAATATTTTGTTAAATTTTCATAGATGCTAAGGCTCTTGTGTCTGTCTTTATGTCATTTTTATCTATTGCAGTCTGTATTTGTAAATGACAAATCTCCCCTTCCATCTCACTGGCCAGCAGAGGCTGTCAAAGATGCATATTATGAAAAAATACGCAAGGGCAAAATATTGATCTAAATAAACTTCTCATTTGATGTGTTAGAGGAGAATATTCCTTGTTGCCTTGTTTCACATAACTTTGTCATGAAACCTTCCCAAATTAAAGAAATAATTTCACATATAAAATCAAGATTTTTCCATAGACTGTTAAATGCATAATTTGTTCTGAAGCAAGACCTGAAATAGTGTTCTTTGAGGTGTGGTTGCGGGGGGCTGTGGGGGTGGTAGTGTTTAATTCCACTTCACTTGAGGAGCTTACTTAGTAATAAAGGCTATAAGCCTCTTAAAGCAGAATCAAATTACTGATTTGTGACATGAAGGCTGGTTTTGACAATGATGTGCTTAATGGGTTATTTAGTTCCACATCAGCTGGCACTGATCACTCAGTTGAATTGGTTACTGAATGACTAAATGTGGGCGGATGCATGTTCTGGGCATCAGAAGGCTCTTGATAATTAAAAGCAGGAATGAAAATAAAGGATATAGGATTCACAGCTAGGGTGGTTTTATTTTCACTGTCTTAGTGTCTGGGAGGAACCTCTGCTAAAACTGAGAAGTTTACATGTCAACAAGAAGTCATAGGTGGGAATGTGTGGGAAGGATGATGCTAGTGGTACCTGTGCATTCAGAAGTGGGCTATGCATTAGATTCTGTATTTTTACAATTATGCACAAGTTTTTGATTGTCAGGCTTATTCTGAGTACCTTTTTTTAAGATTATATACTTTACTTGCAGGTCAGATTGTAGAGCGGGTCGGTTGACACTGAAGAGACTTGAGCAAATCTTGAGGTTGTGGTTAATCACTTAATCTACTCCATTTAGAGAAATGTACTTATCATTGGCAGTCTTTTGCGGAGGGATATAGTCATCTATCCAAGGGATTTATTTTTTTTTAGTGTGATCATTTAGCATAATTCATTTAACAGAAACAGATGGATTTGGCATGTTAGAGAAAAATCTTTGATGCAGGGGCTGCCATTGCTTGGCCTTTATTCATCTGATAAATATACATTTCTTACAGAATTCTGAATTGTCTGTTTTGTCTCATTTCTTGTTCTTTCTGAGTACTGAAATGTCTTTTTAAGGAAGTCAAACTCTGAGGTATTCACTACACCTTTTTCACCTTTAACGTATTGATGTTTTCCAAAAGCAGTTTCAGTTCTCTTATCTACGTTTCATAGGACAGTCTGCCTTGAAACAATTTTTTCATTTTGGCTCTGGGAATGAAGCTTTGGGATATATTTTCCTTCTCCACAAAGACTGGAGTCTTGTAGGGAGGAAAGGGAGTTTCTGCAGGAAGGCAGGCTGTATCATGTGTTTTCGAAGCATAATTTCAGATCTCTTGTTCACAGAAGTGGATTTATCTTACCACACTTCACTACTCCCTCTCACAAGGAAGAAGCATTGTGCAAAGTTCACCATTAGGTGAGGTTAAAATACAAACTAAACATTAGAAAAAAACCCAACAAACCAAAAACCAAAATCAAAACCCAAACAAACCAAGAATAACCACCAAGAAGCAAAGAAGCATGAAAGATGAGGAATGAAAGAAAGGCTTTTGTTGAAAGTACCTGGAACCTGTGACTGGATCTAGTTAAGTGGATCTTCGTTGTAATCATCCCCTCTGCTTTGGGGATTTTCCTGCCTTCCATGGGACTCCTCAGTCCCATGCACAGGGTGTAAACCAGCTGTGTCTTGGAAACCTTTCCGGATGGAGTCTACACAACCTCTCTGGGCAGCCTGCTTCACTGCTGGGCTGTCCTCATGGGGAAAAAGGTTTTCCTTATGGCCAGGCTGAACGTCTCTTGTTCTAACTTGTGCCTGTTACCTTTCATCCTCCCACTATGCACTGCTGTGTGATGTCTAGCTCCTTCTTCTTGATCATCTCCTCATAGGTTTTGGCAGGCTGCTCTTAGATGCCATGAAGCCACCTCATCTCTAGGCAGAACAAGCCCTATTCCCTCAGCCTCTCCTTGTAAGACAAGTGTTCCAGCCACCGTCTTGATGGTCCTCTGCTGACCTCGCTGCAATTAATCAAGTGTATTCTGTGTATTGGATGGGGGCCAAAACTGAATGCGGCATTCTGGGTGCTGTCTAATAAGGGTTACATAAAGGCAGATAGTCACTTGCTTGCTCTGCTGTGGTTCATACAGCCCAGGATGCTGTTGGCATTCCTTGCTGCCAGAGCACACTGCTGGCTCCTGTCCAGCTTGCTGTGTGCCAAGACCACCAGGTCCTCATCTGCTCCCTAGCCAGGCAGCCCCAGCTTGTTTTGTTTGTAGCAAGGGGTTCTCCCTTCCCAGCTGCCGGACTTTGCATTTATCCTTGGTGAATTCTATAAGATTCCTGTCAGCCCATTCCTACAGCGTGCATAAATCCCTGTGGATGTAAGCTTTGCCCGTAAGTGTATTGACTGGTCCCCCAGTCTGCTGTAATCTGCAAACTTGCTAAGTGTGTATTCCATCACCTCCTCCAGACCCTTGGTAAAGATGTCATACAGAACTGGTCTTAGGATAGACTTCTGTGGAACTCCGGTTGTTCCCAGCCACCAGATAAAGTAAAACCCATGAACCATTGCCCTCTGAGCCTGATCATCCGACCAGCTTTTATCCATCTAGTTGTTTAACCATCCAAAGTCTAATGTCCCAACTTGGTTACAGAAACGGGGAGATAGTGTGAAGAGCCTTTCTAAATGATAGCCACTGTTCTTCTCTGATCCAGAAATGTGGGAGAAGGTAGTCAGGGTGATAAGGCATGATTTACCCTTGAGAGATCCATGCTGACTATTTATAGACATAACTATGTCCTTCATGTGCCTTGAAGCATATTTCAAGAGGAGTCAGTCCATGATTTTCCCAGGGACTGAAGAGAGGCTGACCAACCTGTACTTTGCCAGTTTGTACTTCTGTACTTTTTTGAAAGTGGGAACCGTTACGAATATTTGAAGAGTGAAAATGCAAAGCATCTGGTTGCTTTTGAGGTTAGCCAGTCCTACAGTAATGATGTTTTAGACTACTTTTTAGTACATACAGATGTGACAGAGAAAACAAGTTCTATTCTCTTTTAATTTTCAAATGTTAATGTTTAGAAATAAAATCTTCTATTTCAAACACAACTATAAAATTGGTAGGTCATATATAATTTACTTTATAAAGATTACTGGCAAAAGTGAGAACAATGCTTCAATTGGCTTTTCACTATCTGTTTTCAAACAACTTAAAAAGTATTTCCATTATAAATGAAATCTCTTAGTTAGCTTCCCACTAGATGGAGCAAATGTATGTCAACCCAGCAGAGGAAACAAGGAATATATTTTAGATCAGCTGAACAACAAATCACTCGTATTAAAAACTACTATTCAGTTCTCGTTAATTATTAATTTTCTGACTTTAAAATGGAAACTTCTAAGCCATGTGGTGAAGTTTCCTACTTGATAAGCATAAGCAAAAGATACACTTTGCGTGGAGCTGTGTATCAGTTGTCATGGTTTGCATGGAGTGAAGACAGGGACTTTGGTTACAACAGAGCTGTATGATTGTAATAGCTATGTTTGATCATATTTTCTGCTGTTGTTATTTGGGATTTAAAATTCTTTTAAAAAATATCATACCATAAAAAGTGCTTCTTTGAAATGAAATAACTGGGAAAAAAGTAAACAAGCTTTCAGGTTCCCAAGTGAGTCCTCAGGTACCTAATGAAGGATTTGTACTCCTGAAATTTTAGCTGCTTCTCTGATCACACCGTTTTGTTTTATAAAAACTGCTACCTCATCTATAAATCTTATCTTCCTTATATGTTTTGACCCTTATGGTTACAATACCATAACCAGTTGTGATTTTCAGGCAACCTTCAAGTTTCCCCCAACTTTTTAAACTTAAATATGTGTTCAGTGCTTTTACAACAGCATAACTAGGTCAGTATTTTCAGGAGTAAAACTCTTCAAATTGTTCTAGGCATTATGCAGGAGTGGCATACCTACAAAGTACCACCAGTGCTTCAAGAGGTACAACCAAACTTCAGGAAAGGAAGGAATGAAAACAGGACTGAAATACAGGTTTCCAGCAAAAGAGGTGTACCTTAGGATAGAAAGTAGGTGCTAAAACTCTCTGGCCAACTTACTCAGCTGTGAAAACTTCACAGTTTTCACTTTTAAAGGATTTTCAGATGGCAGTTCTCAAAAATTGCACTTTAAACTTTTAAATTACACTCCTCTGCTCACATCCTTCTTATCTCCTGGGCTGTTTATTGAGAAGACTGTTATCCTAATGTATGCTCACTGGAAACTGAAAACACAGGAATTGTCACATGGAGTCAGGCTATTGATCTGTCCAGCTGTTTCTAATGATGATTAATCTTAACTTTTTTGTCTTAATTTCCTGGAGCAGAATGTTATAAGTTGGCTTATTGTTCAACGAGCAACCAAAACCTCCTAGCATCCAGTAGTAATAAGGTAACTTTTGCCCCATACCGTGAGTTCATAGCATTTATTCTTTTTAAAACTTCAACATTTTACCATATAACATAGTCTTTTTTTTTATTGAAAATACTTTCATCTTTCAGTGTTGAAGGTCATAATTTATTCTCATCATTAATTAAACTGTTTGGTCTTCACCAAAGTTTATGTTCTCACCATTAATCTTACCTAAAGTTACAGCTTAAATACATAAAAAAATCTTTTGCACAATTTTCTCTGTTAGTATCAAGAACTGTTTATCATGTACATTTGAAAATGGACTATCTGTAATGTGTACAGGCTATGGCGGGATAATGATTTTACTATTAATTGATGACAAATTCCTTGCCAGTAGCTGGTGACAATACTGCTTTCAAAGGCAGAGTTCTCATCTCTGATTTAATTAATCATTTGTTAGCTTTATTTTCATAATATCCCAAGTAACATGGTATGCAAAAGACGTCATTTTAAGGGAAGTGCCAAGAACAGATTTCAGGAATAGACATATAATAATTTTTAATAATAAATTGGGGGGGTGTCTTTGCCATAGCATTGAAATGTCACAATAGTGAAAGATGAAGAACTTAGGATTTTAATTTGCCCCTTATGTGGGGTTTTATTGTTTTCAAAATAACACTCAAAATAATTGCTTTTAACAAAAACCTGAAAAGTGCATTTAGGGAATAGATAGCAAAAATTATATGAGGTTCTTACTAAATTAGTTAAGAAAAAGAAATAACACTTGCAATTTCTTGTTCTCCCTCTAGTGCATCAAAACTCTTTCTCTGGCAGCCTGACATCTGGCAGAATTAAGTGTGGGATAACGGTGGTATTGGGGCTAATACACAAAAATATCAGACACTATTGCAGAGGGCCCATATGTGACACATTTACCATAGTTTGTTACACTGAATTACATGCTGGTTGACATGATGAAATTTTCAAAATATGGCATTAGTCAAATGTCCAGAGTTGAACAGATAATCTCTTTAAATCCATTCTGTTCTCAGTGGAGAACATAATAGATAAATTCTGATGCTCCTAGACTGCATAAAAGCATTTCTGTTGCTGCTGTGGTATTTATATACCACAAATAACTTTGTATTTGCAGTGATATAATAAAGACATCACTTACCAACTTAGCTCCTGTATTAGGTATTAGTCTGCACTGCATTTTTGTATTCATTTGGGAAAAAGAATGACTAATAAAGGGTGTTGAAACCAAGATAAGATAAAGCCTAAGAGCATATAATGACAGTTTAAAGGTCAGCATTTAATTCAATGTTAGATAAGAAGAGATAGCTTCCTCATTTCACATCATGATGCCTCTTTGTCCATTTACATTGTATGTCTTGAGATTTTAGATTTGGCTCTTCATTATTTTTTAACAGCTGAGACCCTTTATTTGCAGGATTGATGGTTTCATGGGTGTATGTGACCTTTAAAAATGAATGACCTAGGTAAAGTTGTTAGGATAATCACTTTTGAGGAGGGTTTGCATAAAAAACTTTGTGTTGGAGAAAATGCTGTGAAACCTAGTCAAACACATTGTTCTATAAAGCTTGAATTAAAAAGCAAATAAGCCAAAGAGCACATTTGCACCCAGTTTGGAAAGACTGGCAGAGTTTTAAAGACTTAAGGCCAGGCCTTGGTTTTATTAATTAATCTCTTCAAAATTCTAGTAGAAAAGCAAATTAAAGGGTTTGTCATCAGAGAGTGTTTTTCATTTCATAGATGAAAAGGTAATACATAGCCTGAAATCACCCACGTGCAATAGGAACGACTTGCTATTGCGGCTTGAAGTTGAATACCAGGAAAGTGTAAAATTCATCAATACTAGACTTGGCTATAAATATGATTTCTAGTTCTCAGCCTGAGCCTTCAGTAGCAAAACCATCAAGAATGCAGATTTATTACAAGCATTGAAATGTGGAAAGGAATACACACTAGTTGTATAACATGTCAGCAGTAGTAATGTAATTATAGTCTTAAATGTGCAGGGACATACTTGAATGCGTTTTTGTTGGCATCAGCAAAGGCTTCTCACAAATGATCGAAATCTTTCTTAGAATCATGGGCCAGGAGGCTGCCGTAGGCATCCCGTCCTGTCTCATGCCTCCGCTCTTTCAGCCAGCCGTTAAAAAACCTTGGTTGTACGCTGCTCAGGCTTCATCTTATGATTGATTCCTCCCCTCCTCCAGCATCCCTAGGGGAGACTATTCAAGAGTTCTGCTCCTATGACTGCTGGAAACCTTATTCTAAATTTTCCTGTTTGGATTTATTTCCAAACTCTTTTTACCACTGTGCTTCACGCATGAGATTGTAGGTTGTTACTGGCCAGAGTCTTGCACAGGACTTCATTTTACCTCAACATTCTTCCTTACATTTACTGGAAATTCCATACTTTGTACGTCTTAGTAGTAAATTCAGCATTTATGTCTTGTGTACATCCTGTCACCGACTATTTATACCCAATCCTCTTCCTCTTCTGTCACTTGCAGTTGCTGAGACTCCAGTTTATGTTAGAGGTTATGCACGGTTTATGTCAGAGCCCTAAATACTCAACCTAAAACAATACTTTCAAATTTCTTCCATTCTTCTTATTCCAATCCTCAAGCTCTGCTGTTTTTCCTGTGCAAAATTTCTGCTTATGGATGATAGCACCCTATTTTGTGTTACAAGCCCTGGTAGTCCATACCAGTTCAAACATGCAATAACATTTTCTTACTGTAACATTCACAGTGAGTGTAGAATTCAAAACCAGCAGAGAGCTGCTTTATGTTCAGTTTTCCCAATATGGAATATCCATGTGTTCACATGCAAAATATTCATATAAGCAGATATTTAATAAACAGATTTTTAATAAATAATGGATCATGAAAGCAATATGAAAAAATCACAAATCTTGCATTGAACTACATAAGACAGCTTCCAAGGAGAGAAAACAATTAAGTAACTACTTTTATTGTTCTCATTATTATGGTGGGGTCTTTTTTTCAGTTTTTGATGCTTTATGTCTGAATATGACTATGGTTTATTGTTTGTGATTTAAGGTTTGATAAATCAAGAGCTTCTTTCTGCTTGAAACTTTGTCCTTAGTCTTTAATAACTGGATAGGGTTGGTTTTTTTTTTAATTCTGTAGTACCAGTAGTTCAAAATCTGGGAGGTCTGGATTTTAGAGAAAATTACTTAAGAAGAACTCAGTGGGAGTGCACTCTTCTGGCTAGAAAGTGGGCTCTCTGCAAGAAACTTCTCATCCCAGCCACAAATAAATGTTACAAACCTGCAAAAGGCATATGCATTATTAAAAAAAAAAGTTTTCTTACAACATTTGAGCTAAGAGGGGCTCAGAAATGGACCTGCTTGCACTTAGACTTTGACCCAATGTTCTGCATATGAGTAAAGAACTGGAGAGTGAATCCCTATGCCAGTGCAGCTGGAAAGAGATCTCAGTTCTACAACTTGCAGTTTTGAAAGTGCCATATCAGATTAATAGATTGATGTTTTTGTCTCTGGAAGGCTTACCTGAGACTGTCATTTAGAGATCTCTTACACTAGTGTCATTTTCCTGTCCTCTTTGCTCTCTAAGGTTTCTACATTTAGGCTGGTAATATTTATGTAGTGCAACTTTACAGAAAAATAGTATCAATACAATGCTACAAAATTCTGTTAATGCCTCCTAAAATAATCTTTTTGTAAACATATGCCATTTGTTGTGGGGTGGTGGTGGTATAAAGCTCATACTGACATGACCTAAAATTCACGTGACTGTCTCAAAATTTTTAACCATTCTGCCCTGTCACAACATCTTGTATTCCATGTTTTATAGAAGGAAAACAAACTATATTGGAAATGTGGGATTGTCAAACATTCCCAAGTGTGTGTTCACCCAGGAAGGAATGGTGTCCTGCTATCGTGAATCCAACTTTATGATCATTTGGGGAAAAAAATTGTACCTAATGTTTTGAAAAACCTAATAATTGCAATATATTTCTGTATGTAGTAACCAAATATCATGTAGCTTTAAAAAGAAAGTGATTTCTTTTTTCTATAAACTTCTCACTGAATCAAGGCTATTACCTGCCTGAGGGCCTTGATCAGTGTAATCCTGAGAAGCTAAAGTTACTCTGTTCTAATACCCTTTCTGTTATTGGTTCTCTAATAAGACTGTCTGTAAGTGTTTCAGTTAAAGTGAGTTTGTGATAGTTTTTTTTATTTCATGGATATTCGCCCACAATAAAATCTGATTTTCCTTCCATACTGCAGGTTTTCAAACAACTTATGCATGGTAACAGCTTTTGGCTACTGTGGAATTCTTAAGATATCTAGTTCTGGGAATAAAGCTAAGAGACTTCATCACACTGTTAGTCTTTGCCTGAAAAAAAAAAAAAAAAAGTTCCTTTTACCTACTTTACCAGTGTAGCATTATGCTCATCTTTGCCCCAAAAATTGATTGCCTGTCTGTTTTCTTGAAGAAGTCTAGGTGTATTTTTCACCATGAGCATTATATTTCTGCCACCAGCTTTGAGTTCTTTACTTCTTACAAGGTTATCTCATAGAAATTATTGTTATTTTGTTCACTGAGTGAAATTTACTTGTGTGCTCTTGAAGTAATAGAGTGCTATTTAAACCTTGTTTCAAGGCTGACGTTGAAGTCTAGTGGTTTATATACCACCCCTCTGGCCACAGAGGCGCTTTCCCAAATGATACAAATGTATGCAGGTGGATTTATTCAGTTTAATATAGTGCAATTACCATGCTACGGACCCAGAAATAAAATAACAGAACCCTACAGTGTCCCTCTCAACAGACCTTGTTTATATGTAACTTGGCAGTAAAACTAAGAAGGTGAGAACATATAACAATTCTGGATTTAAAAAAATACATTTGACATGATTGAAAATTGGGTAAAAATAATGACCAAGTTTTTTGCTGCCTGTCTTCTTTTTAGGGTTGTCTGATAGTCCTTCTCTTGTAATGTTTCTCTTTGCATGTCAGGCTTTGGGGATGCTAAGAATGTCAGGGATTCCCTCTAATTGGAAGTGCAGATGTCAAGCTGGTAGTAGATCATTCAGATCAACAGATCTGTTGCCAGTTATGTATTGAGTCTGGTTCTATATATTTTTTTGTTCTTTAAAATGTGGATCTGCTTGATAAAGGAAAATTATTTTGAGTGCCCTATTGCATCGGCAGAGCCAATATTATTTTTTAAATAGTTCATAATTCCAAAAGTTTTGTGTGCTTCATTGTACAGTGGTTTGTTAATATGAGTAAACTTGCTTTTAACGTTTTATTTAGTGTC
>WEKW01002359.1:41346-55252 GCA_013389905.1 Sula dactylatra
AAAAGTGTGGACAAAATTACCACAAAGACAGCATTGGGTTACGGAGATACACACACATGGGGGTGTGTGTGTGTATGTATGTATTCTCCTTAGGAAGCAATGCTGCTATACAGTAGTCTCTATTCTTCACCAGTGTTTCGGAATGTACAACAGGCAGAATTAACTGTAAAAGGAATGGAAGGATGAGAGAATAGGGATTTGGGTATGTATAAACATATATGGGTGCTTATATAATTTAGATTTTTTTTTTCTTCCTTTTTTCCTGTCACATTACATTTCCCCAGGGCAAAAGTATGAATATTCACTGATTGAAAATGTCTAAGTTTAAAAAGAAGTTAGAACTTTTAGTTTTGTGGCAAAAATGTATTTAATCACGTGGGTCAATCACACATCAATATTCTGTCCTTTTGCTATGTCTTCTGTAGAGGTAAATAGCAATAAATAGCCTCATCTGCTATAATAGTTTTAATAACATTCTGGTGAAAGTATTTAATTTCTCTGCTGATTGACTAAAAATATACAAGAAAAATCCTGGGTTTGTGGTTTGTTTTTTCTTTTTTTTTTTTTTCCCTAAGCTTTATATGTAAATGGAACAGGATTTTTTTTCCCATTGCCACAGCAGATTTATAATTCAGAGGGCATTTACCAATAAACAGATACATATTCCTTCATATGAGCAAAAGAGGATTTGTATCTAATTCAAGCAGTGCGTAGGATCAGAACACAGCAATTTTTAATTCATATTGAAAAAGTAGCAGGAAAGGGTCAATGGTTTAAGCAGAAAGGGAAATCTGTCATGAACTTGTTGAGAATAGTTTTAGTGAATTCTTGCTCACCAAGGAAATTTCCTTCATAACAGAGAACTGCAGGATGTTTTCAATGCAAGTTTTCCACAGCACTTTGCTGATAGGAAGTATAATATCAGGTCCTCAGATGAGATTCAGACATACAAGGCAGAACTTGCTGCCATGTCCAAGGTGATTTTAAAGATATGCCAGGGAGAGACCAGCTCTGGTAACTGACTTCTGCTAGGCTGTTTCACAGCATGTCCTAATGGCATGTAGTTCATGGATTCAGGATTCACAGTGCCTGGTTGAAGTCTCTATGGCAATCCCTTCCAGTTTTCTGTGGTTTAAACAGTAAGTGAGAATAACTTGGCTTGTTGAGATTCCAAAGGGGGCCATATGAACACTTTTTTTTTTTTTTTTTTAAACAAAAAAAAGGTGCAGCTCTTAGCAAACTGTTCAGAAAATGTGTCATATTTGCTCTTCATACTTGACATTTGTTTCTAAAATGGCATCAATATCAGAGTTAATAGAAAATTAGAACAATAGCAAAACAAATTAACAAGACTTGGAAAAATAAGTCTAACAAAGTCATCCCCCAAAAGCTGTCCCCCTTTGTCCTTGTAGTAAGCCTAAATATAGTTCTGCTTATACCTCTAGTACTTCCAAGGACTGCAGCTTAGCCTAAAATTTTCTCTCTGTAGTACTCTTGGTTAAGACCAAGTGCAGCTGCCCAATCTAGCAAGTCTCCTGACCTGATAACAGCCATAGTCTCCAGCGTCAATTCATCTGCTCTCCCTGGTCTTCTAGTCTTTGCTTGGGAAAGCAAGAGGGGGGAATCTAAAAAGATGATGGGAAGTCAAGATGTCAGTATTGTAGTTATTGGGATTTGAAGAGAGTATGTGACAAAATGATGACGGCAGAGGAGAGAAGAGGGATTCTATTCCTATTCAGGTTTATCTGTGAAGCTCCTCACCATAATTCACTATTTGATTTACCTTTCCTGGTGTCCCTTTCCACTTCAGAGTTATCCATGATCCTGCTAGTTTCCCTTCAGCAGCCAGATGCTTCTGAAATACTGTAGAGCTTTTCCATTGCACCCTAAAATCCACTGACTTCCTTGCCTTTTTTTGGCCCCTCGTAGCCCTCAGATTTCTGTCAGTTCCATCCAGCCCCTCTCACCCATCTGGAAATCACTCACATGTCCCAGCTCTCCTACTCAGTCTTCTCCCTGGTCACTGACCCAGTCTGTCACAAAAGATATGGGTACCTTTATTGCTAAAGATCTTGAACGGACTAAGTGCCATTGAAGGTTGCAAAAGTTTTGTCAACAATGATGTTGTCCAGCTGAGTAGTCAAAAAGGAGAGAGTTATTTTGGACAAAACTACTTTGGGCAAAGTAGGTGAACCCTCCTTAGGGTTCTATTGCAACAGCAACTCTTACTAGAGTTAATTATATGAAGATGTTCTTAAGATAAATTTCTACAGTCAGTACAATTTAGTTTTGTGTGCATATTTGCATGTGTTTTATCATACATGCTTTGATAAACAGAACCGGCAGGATTTACTTGTTACAACATAGTAGATTAAGCAGATAAATTTTACTGTTAAAATGAGCAGCAGAATTGCATTAGCTAGAATAGTTAAGTCTTATTTAAGATTTTGCAGTACTTGCAGGATACTCACTGTCCTGCCAGAACTACATGTAGTAGCCTCAGGCAGTTGTTACCCTCAAGTAGAAACATGGTCTCTCAAATTTGTGATGAATTGTTTAGATGTGTCAAGTTAAATTGTGTCAGGTAACACAGAATCAGCTGATATTGCTTATTCTTCCTGAATGTCACAGAGCTTGTAAAATGTGTACAAATTCAACTTTCACAAATAACTGAGGATTTTGAAGGCAAAAATCCTGTATCTGTCCTCCGGCCCATCTCAAAAGATTTTGGCTGAGTCTGAATTTCATGCATAATACTGCCATCTCTTTATAAACAATAGCTACATAGAATATGGTAGTTCATATGATATTCAAGTGGATGCTATTTTACCACTTCTATAGTAAAAATAGTTTCAGCTGATTCCTAAAGACATATACCAGCAAATATTTAATCAGAAATGGCAGTCACTACTCTAGCAACCTCAGTATAATTCTGAAAGGTAAGTGCTGAGTACTCATCCTCTGATAGTAGTGTATATTATACAGCCATATATTTCAAAGTGATTTTTACCTCGTGGAATGAAGTCTTAGAACCAAAAGAAATGTTTCAAGCAAAAAAGAAAAATTGTAAACACTTTGGCTCTATTATTCAAAGTATTTAGATATCCAATTTGCGTGCAAGTTGAGTATATTTTTTTCCTGTAGTATGCATAATTAACACCAATAGTACTATTATTGAACAAAGATGGTAAATCATGCATTCATAGTCTGTTTTAGATATTTTTGTTAGGAATTACAAAGTCAGAATATACTTTTACACTGTGACACAAACAGGATCTAAATGGATAAACAGTATGCAGCTAAAGAGGAGGTTGATGAGAAGAATAACAAATACAATGTTAAGATGCTTGCTGTTTTGCAGGGTAACAAAGCATGTTAAATACTTGTAAACCAATACAGCAAACAGCTAATGACCAAAATGAGCATAACATTGCTTTCTTTCCTCTGCAACATTACTGTAACAAAATACAGCTAAACTGTGTAAAACTACCTTCAGTAAACAATTTTTTGCTATTGCTCACAACTGGACTAGAGATACTAAAGGGAATGGATAAACTAAAGCTTCCATCAAAGTAGGAAGAGGGTAGGTATGTATGCATGCCTATATGCATTGGCTTTGTTTTGAATCTGCATTTTTGCAGCCTCCTGTTTCTTTTATGTCATCTCTGTTGATCCTTTAACCACAACCTTTTCACACACTTCTGTTCTCACCTCTGCTGCATCAAACAAACCACCTGCCTTCACTGTCAAAACCCTTAACACCTCTTTTCTCTCATCTCTCTCCCTCAGTACTGCTTCTGTCTCCAGTCTGCTCATAACATTCATAATACCACCCTATTCCTTTAACACATACTAGGTTTCTTTTTTTAAATGGGTCCTTTCAGTGCTGTACTGTGGAAGCTCATTATTCTCCTTTACATCACAAACACTCCAGAATGAGAAGTGGACACTGGCAGGCACATTGGTTTGCTGGGGTCACTTGCTATCTAGCAGTCCAGTCTCATTTCATTGCTTATCAGTTTGTTCCTACCAATTCATAGAAAAAAATTAGGTCATCTAGTCCACCCTCTTCAAAGCACACTGATTTCTACATTAGATCAATTTGCTCAGGGGCTTGTCCAGTAAAGCTTTGAAAATTCTAGCATGTCCAGCCTCTCTGGGCAACCTGTAAGTATTTCAACACCCACAGTAAAGAATTTTTCCATCTCCACCTAACAGGAATTTTTTAGCTGCAGATTATGTCCCATGCACTTTTTTTTTTTCTTTTCTTACTGTAAATGTCTGAGGAAGAAAACAGTGTCCTTTCTATCCTCCCTTTCAGGTAGTGGAAGAATATGCAGATTAGACCCCTCCTTTGCCTTCTTTTCTTGAGGCTGAAGCTTTGTTCCCTCAGCCTCTGCTCCACACATCATATGCTCCAGCCCCAAATCACTGGACTATCTTCAATGTGTCAGTGTCTCTATAGCACTGATGGCACAGTATTAGGCAGAGAACTCAAGATGCAGCTTTGCAAGGACAAAGTACAAGGCCATCACTTCTCTCAGCCTCTTGGCTATGCTTTTAGTAATGCAGCCCATGATGTGGGCACAGCCCACAGTTTGCCCTTTGACCTTCTTAATCATATTCCTGTCGTTAAAATGCCTTCTATGAGGACTTGCTCCATAATTTTCCCCAGGACTGTGGTGAGGCCTTAGCCTGTATGTCTGCCGATCCTCCTTAACTTTTTTGAAGGTGAACTTGAAGACTAGCTTGGAGTTGTCTCTTGTTTCTTCTTCTATGTTAGCTTGCAAGTTCTTTGGCAGCAGGTACCTAGCATGTACTCCAGTGGGTCCAGGACAGGGTCAGGTTCATGGTGGTAATTACTGTGGTATCTGATGAGTAGCTTCTGCTTTTTTTTAACATTTAATCGCATATTATTGTTACTGTTCCTTCCCAGTCTCGAGTTCATTGTAAAGTTTTAAGTTACAAATGTGTTACTTAAAACTAAAAGCTTCTAGAATACAGCATGTACTTAAGATCCCCCTCTGAATGCTATTAATTTTCAATAAATTCAGTTAACATATATAATACACCTAGCAACATTTGGTTATTAAACTGCTGCATAGGCAGTTGCTTATGTCTTCTCTGAATCCTGATCTTCTCTTCAAGCTTTTATGCTTCCAGTTCTGGTACGAAAGAAAAATGCTGATCTGGGTTATGATTTCAGAGTAAGGCTTTAATGGAAAGGATTTGTTAGAGGTAAGCTAATTTCACAAAATTTGCAGGAACTGTTCTACTGAATCACTGTTGGATCTGTGTGAGCTGATGTTTTCTTCCCTATATGGGAAAAAGGATAGACGTCTAAGTCCCTGAAATTGTTCACTGAGAGCAGTCATACTGGGAAAACTCAAGCTCTTTAGTAAAATATCAGGACAAAAGGATGTTCTGTTACTATTTTTTCCTTCTCTCAGTGACATAACTACATTGTTGATATCTTTCTACCCTATAAGCATGTTTAATTATTTCACTGTTTTTCTAACTGCCTCTTTCCTTGGAAGAGCGAGGCATTCACAGTTTGGTCTTTTATTTAAAAACTGTCTTCTTTTAAAAGACACGCTTTCTTTGTGTTTGTGCCACTTTCATTTCTTTGCATCGAAAGTGAACATAATGCTTTTTTTATTATCGAGCTTAATGGTTACACTTAGACTTTTCATAGAAAAGTGGCAAAAAATTATTTTTGCTTGACATTTGACATTCCTAATTTCATCTTTTATATGACCAATGCTTGCAAACCATTTAAAATTCTTTTTTCTGCAAGAAAACCAGGTATTGATACAAGTAACAGAGCTCAGAAATGTAGCCTTTTTCACATAGACATGAAGTTCTTTTAAAATGATGTTTTAATTGGTTGGAAACAAAGAGTCATTTGCCAGCTGGAATAAAAAATAACTCTTAAATTTCATATATACAGGCAGGAATTCGGACATATTGTCTTTGAGACAATTCTACTAGTCATCTGATCAAAAGTCTATGTAAAACTCCTTAACTTAAATTCATGTGATGGTTTGCTTTTGTGATGTTTTTAGTTGACTTACTGCTGGACTGTACAAAGACATTTCTGAATTGTTTCTTTCATGCTGTAGAATGCTTTGTAGTCAAGGAAGCAGTGAAGATTAATTCCTCTGATTAGAGCAGTTACATGCTCCACATCCTAAAGTAATTTTATAAATTTAAGAACAAAAAAATATGTTCCATTTTTAACAGTGAACCTCTTAATTCTACTGTTTCTGTATAAATCCTTTGTTTGTGCTGACATGTTAGCTTTACCTCATGTATAGGTAAACAAGTTGTATACATAGGACAAAACAATACACTAATAGGAATACAAAAATATTTTAGACCTCTCTGTCTCAATATCTCTAAGTGTAACTAGTGTTTCCTTGAAAACAACAGATCCTTGAAAAATCAGATAAGTAACAGTTTTTGCTACTTCACTATTTTTCCTTTACTCCTCTACAGGATTTCAATGAATTCCTTGCATTTTTTAGCAATCTTACAAATAGTCTAACAGTTATTTCAGGTTAACTAGTTCTTCTTGATTTCAGTACTACAACCCTTAGCATAAAAGTTGAGGCAAAAAAGTGAAGGGCTAAAGAGATGTTTGTTGGTTGGGCATGGAGGTTAATGAGGAACTAACGTCCATGCCTCATGTACATAGCTAAAGACAGCTTAATAAAATTGGGACATACTCAAATATAGCACAATCATGAATAAGGCAGATAAATTGGATTATCTGCCCGTCAGTATCAATCCATTCAGGACTAGAAGCAAATCAACTACAACATCACAGCATACATTACAGCAAATACTACTTGTCAATAAATTAGGATTGTATCTCTTGTGCTAAAAAGAGCCATCTTTTGCCTTTCATCTTTAGGGACTACTGTACTCAGAGAACAAAATGAGTTCAGGACTCCTAAGTATTAGCTCCAGCCAACAGAGACATAAGGAGTATAAAGCAAGAAGGGTTCAGGCAGTAATTTAACAGCTTCCAGGCCAGTTTTCATAGGCAGCTGGGAAGCCTGTGGCAGGGCAGTCTCCTTTGGGTGTGACAGACCAAAGAAAAACTGTACCTGTGTGAGCAGCATTAGGCCCAGCATAAAGCCAGATGCAGTGCCACCTCACAGCAGTTTAGGTTATACTCTGTAGACATTCACAATTTAGCAGGGATGGGCAGAGGTGGCATCAGCAAGGAGAAGCTGAGCACCCCAGGGGTAATAGCTACCTGCTCATTTGCAGGCTTCTGCAGGGTCAGCCAGCACCACCATTCTGACTGGGCCTGCTCAGTTTCCATCCATGGTCATTTTCCTCCTTGTCCTTGAGGCAGCAGGCATGAGATCCTGAGGCTGTGAAGATACAGGCCAGTGTCAGGGAGCAGCAGGGGCCAATTCGCTAAGGGAGGCGAACCAGGATCCAAGGATAATACCAGTGCAGACGAGGTTTGCACTAAGCTCAGTCCAGCAGCAAGTGAGTGTAGCAAGGAGCACAGGGTGCTGGTAACAAGATCAATCAGCAGTCCCAGACAAGGTAAACAGTGAAGCAGCTGTATGGTCCATTCAGGAGCAAAAGGAGAAGAGGCCAAACACAAACTCCAGCATGTGCATGAGGGGTCTATCCAGGGGATGAGCCACTGGCAAGGTAGGTCCAAAGTCCATCCAGAGCATAGGGCTGGAAACAGGCATACCTGTAATTTAAGTCTAGGCTTAAGGGGGAGTGCTGACCAGAGCTTAAATGGAGCTCTTGGGCCAATGGGCAGAGGCCATGGGAGGAGGCCTCAGGTGGGACTGGTCAGGACCATTTAGCCCTGTTGGTGTACTCAGGACCATGGTGGCTGGAGCAGAGGAGAGATGGTTCTCCTCTATCCCTTTTCTCGGTCCACTGTGATGGCTTAGGCCCACCCAGAGGGGAAGCCAAGAAGACAATGTCCAGACTGGATACTGGTCACGATTGCTGTTCTTATGATAATATTCAGGGAAATGACGGTTTTTGTAGCATTCTCCAGTTGGCGCATCATTGAGCCTGCCTTTTGAACTTTAATGGCTTGATGCAATACTTGCTTTTCTGTTTATTTTGCTCAAGCTGTTGTTGAGTAAGAACACCCAGTAACATCTCCTGGAGAAATAAAGAAGTAGGCATTAAAAAGGCTGGCTCTCCCAGGTTTTTTCCCCTTTAAAAATGTAGGCCTATTTTTATGGAATTTATTTGCTTGCTATATTTTGTACATGCTATATATTTTTTGCTATAACACCATATGTTCAGCTTCCTTCTGAATTAATTAGCAGAAATTAGAGGCTTAAACCTTTGGAGGGTTTCCAAGAAACAAAGACTGAAAACTTCTGCAGTTGTCAGCTCCTTCATTGGAAGTGTAGGCACATCAGTGAATTAATTATGACCAGAAATTTGACATAAAATATTAGTTACTTTTTTTTTCTGTGAATTTAATGCTGATTCAACGGAAAGTTTTGCTTGCTTTTACAAGAGGTCACATTCAGAGTATGATGTACACCTGCATTTCTCTTGACTATTTATTGTCCAAGGGTGAAAAAAAATGGATTTATGGCAGTTACTGCACTGTTGACCTGGCTGGTGTTTGTGAAATAGAAGACTGGGTTTTAATTGTCAAGGCAGAGTTTGTGAACTTGATAACACAGATGGCACCCAATGTGGGTACATAAAAATGAGTAGTAACTGTTAAAAGAATGAAGGCAAATCGTAAATGCAGATAGTGAAATAGAAAGGAAACAGATCAGTAGGATGCTATTTTATAAAGCAAAAGGGAGACCTTTTGATGCTGTGCAGGCTTTGCAGTGCTGGTCACCACAATTTGCAGATACTGCTCAGAGGTTTGCTCATGATTGCCAGGATGAGATTAATCTAGTGAAAGGGTGTTGCTTTCTGGGCTTCTACTCTGATCTTAGTGAGGAGGCAAGTGGGCAGTCTAGAGAAAGGGGAACTAGTAAGCCTTGTAGTCAGGGACTTCCCTGCCGTCTTCTTCCCTCTTCTTTACCCTTAGAAGCATTGCTATCAAATTTGTATTTCAAGGCTTCTCTATCAGAATGTAAAACATGAAAAAATTTTGAGTCTGTAAGTCATATATTCCAATGCATTGTCATGGCCTGTGTTCTGTGTAGAGACATACCTCTGGTTTGCTGGAAAGAAGGTCAAATGAGAAATGTTGGACAAAGCTTGTGTTTGGATGGACTGGCTTGTAGCGCTCTATTTTCTGTAAGCCAGATGGCCACCAGTCACTGTTATGGCAGCAAGGCATGTTCACACAAGTACCTGCTTAGAGCATGGTGCTGCCTCCCTGCACCAGGTCTTGTTTTCATCAGCCAACTTGAGGTACAAGCAGAGTAGGAGCCCTTCTGTCTGCCACAGACCATGTGGTCAGGGCAATTATTGCTTCTTCAAGGCTGATTTGTAGAATAACCACAGCCAATTGACCACTTGGAGGTCAGTATCTGGGCATATGGAGGGTGTGTGACCTTAATGTGAGTAAACATGATATGGATATTTGGGAATATCCATGTCACGCAAATGTAGTCTTAATGTAGCATACGCCCAATAGCAGTAATACCATGATTTCTTTATTGAAAGATTCCATCACGGCTGTTACCTGAGCTCATAGAAGATGGCAAAAGATAGAAATGTAGAGGGACCACAGATTTCAAACATAAGATTTTCTTTCACAATATTTTCCCATACCCATCTCAATCCTGAACTGTAAAGATCATCTGAGAGCTATCCTTATTGTCAGCAAATAGTAGATCAAACAATACCACTAGTTCTTTGTGCTCTGCGATGGCAGAGGGAAGGAGTGACACTGTTCAGTATACCCTGGGTGGGTGAGAGTTAATGGAAGGAGTTCAGCAGGGTATCTTCATTTCATGGTAGACTTACTGAAAAGCTATTGTTAAAGATATGTGCTGTAGTCATACTTGTTTCACAGGCCATTGAGATCATCCCTACATATGCACCTCTATTATTCCCCTAAAAGAAGTAGCTGACATTGTCATTGAGGTCATCTTCAGATTTATGGAGAGGCCATGTGACATCAACATACTGAGAAGAAAAATAAATAAAATACAACCAGAGCTGTAAAGGAGGGGAGGGGGATTATGAGCACTCTTGGTGCCATATGTCTACCCCCAGGAATATCTGGTATTCTGGAGATCATGTGCTTCTGATTGGTGTTGTGTCAGGGAAAGAGGAAGCAGAGGAATGTTTTCTGCTTTTCACCATTCAGGTCGGCTTCCCACTTCCACCTGGATGACTTGATCAGTAGTTCTCTTACTATCCTGAGGTGGGTCTGTCTCTTTCCCTAGAGCTGAACGTAAACTGTATAAGCTAGGACTAAAATTAAGAAAATACTTGGTCATTTACACTAACCCCTTTGATTTATATTTAGCATTAGGTAGTAGTTTATTTTCAGACTTTCTTTCATTGGTTTAAGGTTTAAACATCTTTTTCCTGTTGGCTGAACTGTCTATGCAGAGCAGTGTATGCTTCAGTGAGTAATGGCTGAGACACCTCTTCTGTATGTATGGGCCTGTAGTAATTGCTAGACATATTGTAATGCTCTGCTCTTAAATAACTTTTTTTTTTTTTCCTAAATGGTTTTAAACAGATCATAGTTCCCAGTTAATACAGCGCTTCAAGGTTTATATACTGGTATATACATGATTCCATTTCTTTCTTTTGAATGTCTTCGTTAATGCTGTCTGGTCTCTGCCTATATTAATTTTTAAGTAGGCCAGTCAGAGGTAGCAGATGAGGATAACATGAATATTCTGAAAGTGATTTCCTTAGGAGCTCCCAGTGCTTGTCCAGGAAGGCATAAGCTGCAGGTGCCAGATGCTAGACATTTGTTACTAGCGGCTGTGAGAGCTTGGTGCTATGTTACACCAAGGGTTTTGCTGTCTTAGTGTGGGTAACAGGATATGGCAGGAAGAAGTTGCTGCCAAAGTTGTTACTGCTGTTGGAAGGGGTACTGCAAGCGTTCACTCAGTATTTCCTCTGATTTTCCTTTTATGCCTCAAATGTGTTGTTTGCCTTTCTAAATATTCAGTGGCTATAAATGTGTAGGTCATACTCGGATTAATCATGGCAGCTTATCTGTTTCAAGAGTGTTCTGTCTTTCACATGTGGGTTTTTTTGCAGCTTTCCTTTACACAAGCCATAGTTTTGCTTTTGGGACTAGCAGTTCAATCTAGATTACTAAGAGAGTCAATTAGTTACTTGGAGAATCTTATCTTTCTTTTCTTATGCCTTTTTTAACTGACTGAGGGATTTGGTTTTTTTCCTCAAAGGACACATTCAGAGTAGTCCAAATTCTTTCCAAGAACAGTTCTTGTCTACATTATGGCAGGTCCTGAGGCCTCGCCGTAATCATAAAACTCTCTCAGTGGACCTCATATAACACCTGGCTGGTGTTCAAAGCACAGCCAGTTGTTGGGATTGGGAACGCACAGCACCTCCTTGCTCTCCCACGTCCCCAAGTGAGAATGACTCAGGTAAGGTCTCACCTTGGCTTCTGACAATAGGCAAAGGAAACAGAAGGTGGGTGGAAGGAAGAATTACTATGGAAAGGAAGTCCCCACTAAGTTTCTCAATCACAGTGCCATTCTTTACATCTTTGCAGCAGTGTGGAGCCTACATTTTGTGTTTCCTTTTCAGAGTCAGGCTGTGCAGTGTTTGACTGAGTGAATAGTACTAGTACTTTCATAAAATTTGGAAGAGTTGTCTTTCCAACCAATCCTAAGACAAGCCACGCTAAAAAGCCATACAGCCCCATAATTCTGCTTATGCAGTGAGAGGACCATTATAAATGTAAAGATAAATATTTAAGTAAACATGCCTGTTTAACGGGTTGCTTAACTGTGATAAAAGCAGCTTTTCTCATCAGTACAGCAGGGTTATTAATACAGAAAGAGAACTTCTCATGGCCTGGGACAGAGCACAAGCCTCAGAGCAGAAACCCTCAGGATTTTGTCAGGATTTCAGTGAACAAGCAGCGGTCTGTACTGCATGGCCTGCCAAGGCAGCAACTTATGCCAGAAGTTCTCTTCAAATTTAAGTACTGTAGGCTGAGGAAACAAGCTTCAGCTATAGTTTTAGGCCTTAAAATCAAGTATGGTTTAATTCTGATGAAAAATTAGTGAAAGTGGCGTTTTTATTCAGGCCTGTCGTGTTACTTTTTGGGCATGTTGTATTCATCGGAAATACTCTCAGAGGATATTTCCCCCTTTTAGTCCTAGGAAATTTCAACTACTGCGATATAAGTTAAAAGTCTCGTTCACCAGAGAGCCTGTGCCAAACATCTTTTCCAATGCTTCCATCTTGACACACCAAAGTGACAGTGACACTTGCCAATGGCAAGTAACTTGCCCTATTGAATTGTGTTAATTGTGTTTAATATAATTTTCTGCAGAAACTGTGTCCATTAAGAAAAGTTTCCAGCTTTTTTGGTTGTTAAGAAAACCTTTGAAGTGCATAACTAATAAAACCAGAAATGGCCTGCCTTGCTGAGGTTGCACCAAGCAGTTCAAAACAGTGAGGAATGATCTATGTAAGATCCAAATTCTGGTTTTCTGTGCAGCCAAGCATTTCAGCAGGTGAGGTCTTGCATCACTGTGGGGAAGGAAATCCCTTCCTCACCCCCAGCATTCTGCAGCAGGAATGATGAATGCTCTCTATTGCCAGTCAGTAGCAAATTCCTTATTCTTCGGGCGGAGGGGGGGAAGTAAAGTGAGCTAAGCAGCTTTGTACAACACTATAAGCAGTCATAACTGTCTGCCAGAGGGTATACATTCCATTCTAGGAAACAGCACACGTTAATAATTTTTCCCACATCTTTGCTCCCTTTTTTTTTTTTTTTTTTTTTTTGGCATCAGTGATGGATTCTAGCCAGTGACCACGTCCTCCTCGCATACTACCACTTCTCTCTCACCACTATGTGGCTGCAAGAGAGCTTTCTTACTGATGTTTGAAGAGCAGAACAGGAATTAAGACCTTCCATGTTTTAACTGCTCTTTTCTTAGACTCATATAGTCAGTGTTGACTCACAACATTATTAGAAATCTTCTAATTACTTTCTAAGTAATAATGTATAGTACTTATATAATAATGTACAATAATGTATATGTCTTGACACTTGAGATGTTATTGTAGGTGAAACTTACCTCCAGTATTTTTTAAATAAGTTTCATGGTTGTTGAGCAAATCCTGAAAATGTGACCCCTAAAGGCTTGGAAAACAGAAAGTAAATACAAAGAACCTCAGATTTAGTATTTCAAGTGCCATGGTAATTATTCCAGTTCTGTAATATTTTCAAGCCTGACTCATGATATTTGAATGCTTGAGGCTGGCAATACAGAGATTTCATTCATACACTCTCTATGTTACACTGTGTTTACACACATAAGTAATTAAGAGCGATGAGGAGAGCCCACCATGAAAAATGTGGGAGATTTGGGAGGATGGGAACATCATGACCCTTTTCCTTTGGTGCTGTAGAGCTGTTCATAACTCTGAGTCACCAACAGTATGAGACAGAGGATGAATATGAGAATTTGTTTACTTACTTTTTTTTCAAAGCATGAATAAGGCAAGTATCAAATTGATAAAGTACAGAAAAATTACAATACTTTCTGTCTTTAAAACTGTTTTTTCATTATGCAGAGTATATCTTTGTCATGGTTTTAGCTGGGATAGTTAATTTTCTTCACTGTAGCTGGTATAGTGCTGTGTTTTAGACTTAGTATGAAAATAATGTGATAACACACTGATGTTTTTAGTTGTTGCTAGGTCGTGCTTACACTAGTCAAGGACTTTTCCAGCTTCCCATGATCTCCCAGGTGCACAAGAA
>WEKW01002359.1:55537-72472 GCA_013389905.1 Sula dactylatra
CTGCGGCTAAACCACAACAATCTTTTTATTCTAAAAATCTGAAATTAGTTTCCTCATTGCATAGCATTTTAAAGCCAGGTACTTTTTCAGTAAGAGTCGAGTAAGTAGTACAGTCAGAAAGACTACCTAGGACTGAAATTGGTTCTTCTGGTCATGCTCATTAGGCAATTGTAATACGGAGGAAGTAAAAGTAAAAAAATGTGTTTACTGTTTTTACTCAAAAAACCCAAAACACAAACACCCAAAACCCCCAACCCTTGAAATGCAACAAACAGGATGACAGTAAGTGGTGTTTCAGCTCTGAAGAGTTGTATCTGAAGGATTCTGATCACATCTGGTGTCCAAGGCAACATTTTCAAGAGCTTCTGTTGCCTTTTAGACTGATTCTGTGGCAGTGCCACATGAAATGGCAACTTGTCAGTGAGCTAGACAGTGTCTAGTAGAAAATAAATGGGGCTAAAGTAGTATCAGAAAAATCAAGGGAATTCAAAAATTCAAGCTCAACAAGTCCAGCTTGTTCATCTTCTGTGAACTTGTAATGAAGTAAGCTTTATCTGTACCTTCACAAGGCCTTAGAAATTAAGAGAAGAGTTGGTAAGAGACTATGTCCACAGTAATGGTGAGTACAAATGTGTAGCGGACATCACTAGTTAGTGGCTGGGATATTAGAAAAGGATACCGTGATCTTTAATTTAACAATTATTTCCACAGTTTGAGGAATCTTAAAACACTGAAGTTCAGCTGTAACTAGATATTTCAATAATTAACTGAATTGTCTAACTAATTAACTCTCTAACTAAATACCAGCATTTCAAATAAGTGCATGATCTGTAGTACTCTGGCAGGAAGACATGAGATTTTCCACTTGGATATTTTGAAGTTGAACAAGAAAAAGAAATTTGAAAATCAGAGTCCTATTTTGATGTGGGGAAGTTTATTCATTTCCTCTGGACATAAGAACCAAACCGAGAGGGAAAAACAGGTTGCAGGTTGCAAGGCATAAAAATTTGAGGGTGGGATAATGCATAAGGAAGTAGTATTTAGGATCTATACACTCCTGAAGATAATTGGAAGGAGTAGTGTGCGGCTGAGTCACCTGTTTTATGGTGACCAGCCTTACCATAGCACATATTCTTTCAAGAGGTCTCTCATCAAAACACATTTCTATTAATTTTAGCTCATTTTCATACTAGTTATCATATTAAAGGAAATGTCTTTTAAGTCTTTCATACAACATACATATTATAAACACAATATGTTGTAAGTATTGCTATGATAGAATTGCACATTGTTGTTGAAACAAAACTGCAAGTTAATGGTGCTTTTCAGAGGCCATAGAGGTAAAGAAGTAATTCTTTAGAAATATTTTGATAATTGGTTCAACATATAATCAGAAACTTGTGTGATATTTAGAAGATGAATTACTGAGCCATTAGCAATCTAGCAATGTGATTAGATATCCATATTAATAAACATCTGTCACAATGGCATAGCAGATGTGCTAGGTGCATATATAACATAAAATGTAAATTTTTCATGAGTACATTCCTATTTTTTACTACAAAATGTTTTAATTACATTATATATCATGCTGTTTGTTTCATTTTGCAAGAGTGAAAGTGCTTTTTTTTAAAAAAAAAAAAAAAAACCAAATCTTTAAGGACAGCTTTCTGATAAATTTTAAAAATATTACTCTGCTAATTGAATGAACTAATTTTGAACAGTGAATTTTACTGTCTTCCGTTACCAACCTACAGCCTATCATTACAGGTTTGTTGCAGCATTTTGGTTCTGATAATCCTGGTTTTGGTACCTCTCTAGGCTCAATAGCATCTTTAATTCCAATTGCTGTTGAATGTATAATGCATAGCATGTAGAGTGTACAGTTTCATGACTCCCTTTTCTAAGTGTCAGATGTCACAATCAGGCAAAAACTGCCATTGTTTTCTGAAGATGAAACTTGAAAACTTGATGAATGCAGGTATAAGGTATAGTAGTTTAACTACCAGAAAACTGACTCCCTAACTCCAGAAATTTCTTTCATTCCCACGTTCTGTGTCCTAAACATCATTCAACTTAAAATCCATTTATCAGATTTGCAAAATCTTGGATCATTGTGAAATTTTTCTTTGTAAAACACCAGATGAGCACTCTGAAAGACAATTTTGCAATATTTTTGTATACTCTCAGTCAGATACATCTTTTAGAGCAAAAATGTTAGCAGGTTACTGATAGCCCAGGAGAGTTTTTGAATGAGACTTTGGTATTAATTTGTATTTTTTGGATGATTTTTCAGAAGACTGACTCCTTTGTTGTGACATACTAGGTAGTTAAAATAATAGTTGTACCACTGGGAGGTCTTGCTCTTTCAAATATTTTTAAAAGCTATTAATGATAGCTAGTGGGCAGAAGAGTTGAAAAATATGATTATTAATAGCACACGTTAACACCAGAAGTAGGATAGCACATGTAAACTCTGAAAATGGCATGACTCGTGATTAGCAAAATGATGTTACATGTAGTAAAGGCATTTTGAAACATTCATTTTGGAATCAACATTTCAGTGGAATGCTAAGCTGTTCCATAAAGAATATTGCAGTAGGAAGTATTGGCAAGAAAGAGGTAAAATGATTGTGCTGTGAATCAACTTAATTAAAAAAATGTTAGAGGGAAGGTAGCGGCTTGTAGAGGCTAACTGCGTAGAATAAAACAATGCCATTAGACAGACCTGAGTGTAGCATGGCCCCCTTTCTAGCCCATAATATTACTACTGTTAATCAGTTTTGCCAGTTCTCCCAATTTTCTTCTGCATCTAGAAATGCGAGTTTCTTTTTCCCTGAAGTATCTGCTTCTGAAGATCTGTGGGTAGATGAGCCCCTCAGAGCTCTGCTTCACATGCGAAGATATCTTTTGTTCTTCCAGCCATCGTCTCTCCCCTCTGTTCTTGCAGAGGTTGTCCACAGTGACTACAGTCATGGCACTGAGCTGCAGTGCATCAAGGTCTCCTGTTGCTACTGCCCGGCAGGGTAGGGATGCTGGAGAGGATGGCCTGGTAGAGTGGCCACTCATCATAGCTGTCTGTACTAAGGAAGCCCTTGTTTTGAGTTGGACAAAGCCTTAACCTTAATTTAAAGGTAAAATGGTTTGGGCTTTCATGATTAGAGATTAAAAGCTTGAAGACATGACCAGGGTGCAGCCTTGAGCTTTAGAAATAAAACAAGCTCAAAATAATCTCAGTGGCATACTTTTTGGCCAGTCTTGTGATTTTTGAGATCTGGATGAGTTTTTTTAATTCCTATGATTGAAGATACAGTCAAGGTGAATGAGGAAATTTGAGATAAGAAGGATTCAGAATTAAAACTGTAGCTTGTTGATATAGCTCTTAGCTTAATTGTGTTAAAAGACCTCTCAGCCGCTTGTGTTCACACCTGCATGGACTGCACAGCCAGGTTCTGGCTTTCTTTTCTATTTTTAGGTAGTCTCTGTCATACCCTCAGCAGGAAACATATATCTTATGAGGAAAGGTGATTAGTTATCTCCATCATCCATTGAGTCATGTTTTCTAAATACCTGAAAGCCCCTAAGTGGAATTCTTTGTGTAAATGGCAGTAGACCATAAGTGGTAGTAGACCGTAATGCCTGTTGTGTATTGAAGGCATATCTGTTGTGCATAGGCAGTCCTTATGTCACAATAGCTGCATGCAGAAATAGATGCAGTCAGTAAAACACCCAATCAGTAGGTCTAGGGAAGCGCTGAAGGGAGTTGCCAGGTGGGCTGGTGGCAGGTTAATAGTGCTTTGCCTGCTGGAATACAGAGAATTGCATGGAGAACATTCTCTAGCCCTCGTTGCTTGTCCTCACCCCTGCTTCATAGCTGGAGTTTATGGCAGAGTGGGACTACCGTGATTTGTCTTGACTAGCTGCATAAAATACCTACGTTTGATCCATTGGCCATAGATATTTCCAAGGAAGTCAGGTGGCAGATAGAGGTGAAGGATCCCACATTTCATATATTTAGGTACTATGTGCTGTGTTAATCTGGGAGATGTAATGAAAGCTAGAAACTTTTTAAGAAAGCAGGTCAGTCTTTGTGTGTGTGTGAGACAGGTTTCCCAGACTTTCTAGTTTGTTTGGCTGGTATTGAAATCCAGATACACGGTCTTTACTTGCAAGGTAGTCTTCCTGTAGAGGCAGTTAGTCCAAAAGGTATCTAATTGTCTCGCCACAAAATATTTGTGGTGTTTAATGATGTGAACATATGTGAGAGCAAACTGAAACCGTTAATCTACCTTCCTTTGCAATTTCTACTGTTGTCTGATTAGTGGGATTGCAGTCAATTGGATTAGGGAAAAAACATGAAAAGTGTAAGCTCAAGAATGACAGATCGGTCACATAGTACATAAAAAAGCGTAATTACAGCTATTTGGATATATAATATAGCTGGCACTATTATCCCATATTACTGAAATCAGAGGTCTCATTCTGTGACTTCAGTTCATGGCAGTCTTTTTGTCTTACTGTTCATAAAAAAGAGCTCTCTGAACTCCAAATTTAGGTTTTTCAATATTTATTTTTGGATAATGAATTTACTACCTCTTTTATTTGCTTTCGTCCCTGAAAATCTAGAAATCCGTAAAAAAGATGGTTCTTTACAGTGTTCACATCTTCTTTTGCTACCATCCATTCTTTCCCCAGCAACAAGTGTACCATATATTTTACTCTGGGTTTGTGATGATATAATTAAAAGCTTCTCTATAATTCCACGTCCAGAGGGTAGATGGCACCTTCAACCTTTAGCTTGGTCCTTCTGAACTTAAGTGTTTAGCTATGCATCTGCCAGAGTTCTGAAAGGTTTTCTTCAAGTAGTTTGTGTTTTTAAATTGCATCAATTTATTCTGTATTAGCTTATTTTCTACATGCAGAAATGATCATACCTGCGTGAGGCCAGAGGGAGAAGTACTTTCTGCTTGTTCATATATGCCATTCATTTCACTAAGTGTTAAAACGTGTGGGGTCAGATCCTACCTTGCACTCCATCCCTGCTTCGTTCTAAAACAGAAAAGCATGTGACAGTTTCATGTTTCACAGAATGTGCTAGTAATTTAATTTAATTGTGTGTGGTCCATGCACTCACCAGGTAGTCATTTGCATCCACAAGACAATGGATGGCCTTGGAACAGTGGACTGAGCGCAGACAAGGTGATTGACTGAACTTGTAGCCGCCTTCACTGAGAAGGAGGTAACCAAGTGGTGCAGGAGCTCTCCGGATGGGAGTTCTAGAGTGTCCTTATGGTTTCCTCAGGCAGCTCCTGCTGTATTCATAAACAGCCAAGGTGGAGAATCTGA
Source organism: Sula dactylatra (assembly GCA_013389905.1). Taxonomy (NCBI): domain Eukaryota; kingdom Metazoa; phylum Chordata; class Aves; order Suliformes; family Sulidae; genus Sula; species Sula dactylatra. The sequence continues at coordinate 60,884 of WEKW01002359.1, forward strand.
CCCGTCCAGACTCCTCAGGCAGTTCCTGCTGCAAAACTGATGAAACTCTACACAGAAGATACTTGTAAACAGCCAGTAGAAACTGTTGCTGCAGATGCAGAAATGGTGACTTAGGACAGTCCTTTGTCCCCCACTGAAGTGATGAGGATGCGTGTAGTTCGGTTAATGAATAGCAATGGATTGATTATGCACAGGCTCTACTCATGTAGGACCACGCACCAGCTGAATGATAAAATCTCAGCAGAGGAGTGGTTTGGGAAGTCTCTCACAATCCAGCTGAAGATGCTGTTATGAGGACACTTGCAATAGAGAGTCCAGAGAGAGATCAGCTGTCCTGTTTTAGAGAGATGATTTCCCACAAGAGCATTACCCTGTGCCAAGTTCCCAGTAACTCAGTTTTAACACTCTCTTCGTGAGTGTCTGCACTGCTGTAAAATTTCAAAAGGTAAGGTCTGCCATTGATTTTTTTTAATGACACAATTAAACAAGAAATAAATACCCTCAAAAAATCATAGCATAGCGGTCATAAAGCACCAAATTCAAATCTGCCATTTGAGTTTTAACCTCTGCTTTTTGGGATTCACTGAGTTTTAATTGTAACAGGCCTTGCTACAAGGCATGTTCTGAAACAGTAAGGAAATTGTGCGGATATGTATGTGGCTGGATTCTTTTAAAGAAAAAAAGTTAACAGAAAACAGATGCAACAAATGCTTTTCAGAGCAATTAATTTTCTTTCTCTCATTGGAGAACTGAAAAGGTATACTTTGTAGAACAAAGGGAATGTTTCTTTCATTTTTTTAAGGGTTACGGCATAGCAAGAGGGTTTTATAAGACAATATTTACTTATTTAAGTGGCATTGCTATATGTTTGCACTGTACTTACATTCATATTTTGTTTCATTAGTAACCCTCCAATGGTTTTTTCTGCTTCCAGGCTGTTACGACTTATTTTTTCTAGACCATGTTATAACTCCTGATGAAAATTCAACACATGGTCCACAAGAGTGGGAAGCAGATGGGCCGCTCTGTAGTGGGAGCCCGTAGAGATAACAGCATCTTTCTGACTCGGCCAAAATTCACCTCTGTGCTTTGAGAAAGTGCAGATACGGAGCTGCAGTGCTGTTACATTTGAAACATATTCCACATAGCCAAACATCTCAGTGTTTGCTCTTTCAGCTCTCACAGGAGACAATCCTAAGTACCTCTGCAGACAGACTGTCAGTACCTACAGAAGTGTCATGGACTGTATCTGGCCTGGTCACAAAGGACAGGATTTGACATCTCCTTTTGCATTGTCCACTTTGTTGCATAATCCAGGTCAGACTGCAAGGAAGCTGTGCTTTTATTAACATGTATGCATACTATTTTAATGTTACTCGTTCATAACCAATTCTACTTACGAAAAGGCTTGGATTTTTAAAATTACTGAAACATATGGACTGTGAGACTATTGGATGGTTTCTTATATTAGAGATGTTGAAGTCTCTGGGTAATTTCTGTTCATGAGAGGGAAAATAGGAGAAAGACTGATGAGGCAAATAGCAGGGACTTTTCGTGTAATCAACAAAACAGTAACTATAGATATGTAATGTAGCAATTAAAAATGAAAGGCATCCACATTAAAGCCCATGACTGGTAAGATCTGATGGCCTTCTTAGCAACTGAAAGAATCAAAGTGTCCTTTGAAAAGTTGGACTTGGAAGCAGAAAGAGATGGAGAAACATCCGAGAGATAATGAGAGGAAAAAGAGGTGAGAAACAAATAATTGATGCTTGGTTTGGATACCAGAACGCACTCACTTGTGATGTGGTATTCTCTCACATTGTACCAATACTGTTGTGTATGGATGTGATAAACAGATCAGAGGGAGATTTAGGGGGAAGATTTGTGGTGGCACAGGAAAAAGTGGCTATGAAATATCTAACTGGGGGAACCAGTTTCTTCATCTGTAAATTGTTTCCTCTGTAACTAAACGAAATGCAAAGCATTGAGCTTCATGGATGGCATCTGCTCAGTAATGGCATTATCAAATTTATTCAGTTGTGCTATATTGTACAAACTGCTGCTTTTGTTACAATTTCACCTCTATTTTAATAAACTACTACCAAACACAGAAATGTTTCTATGTTTAGATGCACTTACAGAGCTGAAAATCTAAGAATTGCAAGCTCTTTCCATACTCACACATGTGCACACAGACAGACACCCTTGGATGTTTTGACTTCTCTTGCAGTCTTTGATGAAATGCATCATCAACGTGTCCATTTTATACCCAGTTGAGACCTTCTGCAGGAGGGCAGCTTCCTGTCTTTCTGCTACTTTTTTTCACTACAGGCTTTTGGCATTCTTTTTTTTTTCTGAGTACAGTGTAAAATCCACTGATAATTTAGTAACAACTAGCTTTGTGAAGCATTATGAAGTGCTTTTCATCTTCAGATCACAAGGACAATTTTATATTGTTATTATTTTTATATATATGTTTAAAAATATATATTTAATTATATGGTGGTTTGTTTGTTTGTTTTAATATGTGTGTTTTTAATAGACCTCCTGCAGCTGGTCTCAACTGGGTAGAAATTGGACATTTTCATTAACACATTTCATCAGGGTTGGCAAGAGAAGCCCAAACATCTTCGAGAAGATTTGGACTTTTGTATTTATAGGTGAAGTGAAAGGATGTCTATCTGTGTGCGCAAGTCTAAGTATGGGAAGATCTCACAATTCTTAGATTTTCATCTCTGCGAGTGTAAACATACAGACACTTCTGTGTTTGGTTGTTGCACATAAAAATATTGAATGCATATACATACACATCAGAGTCAGATATGTACAAACATATCCCTTTGATGCTTTGCTTTCCACATTCTGTTGTTGCTATGATTAGTTTTGTCAGACTTCTGATGTAAGAACTTGTAGTCAGGGTTTCAGCTGCTCTTCCACCTCTCGGGCTACACACACAGCTCCTCTCCTGACATCCTTCTTTTCTGTTTCCACTTGACTTCGGACTCACGTTCTCCTCGCTGCTCTTCCATACTATTTTAAGATGTTGTTCCAAATTATGAAGCATCTTTGACAAGTATCATAAAGTTCAGTAACTATTCAAGTAATACCAGTATTTTTTCCTACTATTTCAGGATTTCTTAGTTTCAAAAGTGTCACGATTAGGATGATGGAGCAGCACTCTGCTATATGGGACTACATTGGGAAGCAAGAATTCCTCGGTGTTAAGCCATAGGATTTTTAAAATTGGAGACCAGGAATAGCACTTTTAGTGACAGTTATTTTGCAATACTGTCGTGTTCACCTTTGATCCTTCAGCCAAGTTTTTAGTGCCTGGATTTTTCTAATAACATGTATACAGTTGACAAAATAGGATATGTGAGCTTAGAAACAAGAGTGCTTTGTCCTTTTCATGTTTAAATAGCTGTATTTCTACTTCATTAATCAAAGCAGAGAAAGGAAGAAAACACAGTGGATCATTAATAAAAGGTCTCTTCTGTGTTTTAATATTATCGAATAGTTTGTTCAAACACTAACACAAGTAAAGGGCATTTTGTTTGTTGTTATGCAGTCTCATTGTATTTTACAGGGTCAGAAGTGGCCTGCTTTGGGAAAAGTATGAAGAGGTCAGGGACAGACACTATCAAGGATGGACCTAAGGGCTTTTGCAGACTGGTAGCCAGGGACCATGGCACTTGAAAGCAGCTGGGCGTGAAGGAGGGGGCAAGGCCATGCTGGTCTGCGTTGCAGAGCCTGAAGGGTAGTGATGGCCCACGAATGAGAATCGCTATTGCATAGGCATGGAACCGAAGATGAACTACAAATATGCCATAGAGTCTTCATGATGTTTTGTGAAATGTGATTTTCTTCAGAGACCACACAAATGATCATGATTTTAGTGAAATTCAGAGAATTTTGGACATCGCTCTCAGAATTGAAATTGGTAGACACTAAAGGCCTTTGAAAACTTGGCTTCTATATTGTCTACTAAGAGCTGGAAAAAATTTTGATTGCTCTATTTTTGTCTTGGGTGACAGAATACAAGAAGAGGAACAAAAAGAAATAAATGACTGGGTTCCTCTTAGAGCAAAGCCTTCTAAATAATAGTTTTATTAATTTTGTAAAGCTGATGAAACCACAGGGGATTTGGGAAGAGAAGGATGACCTAGATAAGAAAATTGCCAACATGAGATTAACAATGAAGTATCTAGATAGTAGACTCTGCCCCAGAGCAGAAAGAGAAAGAAATCATAGGACTGATATCAACTCTTATTGATGTAAAAAAAATTGTTGTAAATAACAGTACTTTCCAATTCCCATTTAACTGCCACACTGGTGTAAAGGATTTAACTACTGTGGATTATTACACTGGCCTTCATTTTCAGTATTTCTTTAGCCACTGTTGCATTATCATTCTGTAAAGGTCTGGGAGAAGAGGGAAGTATAGTTGGCCTCCTACCAATTTAACTCAAAGGAAGAGTCTGGACTTTTGAACTATTTCTGTGTTTAGTGTTCTTCCCACTTCTTTGGTGTCTTCTAAGCCAGTGCTGTAGAATTCGTTGGGCTAATTATTGCAGGTTCATCCAGAAATTCTGCATCACTTCCTACTGTTCCCTGGAATGTGGCCGCTTTGATATAGAATAGATGCCTTCGAGATGAGACATGCTTGATGTTAGATAAGAGGTCATTGTGGACAGACCATGTAACCATATGACTCTGTAAGTGCCATATAATCCTCTTGTGCCACAGAACCCAGTGGCTGCAGTTGAAGAGGAATTCCCATGTCAAGATTTTTCAGAGCGCCTTACTGCTTATTCCACCATAATAAGCTGATGCTTTAGGAAGCAAACCCAAACCTAATCTGTTCCAGTGGCACTCAGTCTTCTCTTTTCTAAATTAAGTCTTATGTCTTTCCAGGAATTCTTCTACAAAGACCTCATTTCTGTAAAAAAGAGCAGAAGTGTTACTTCTCCTGTGTGTTTACCATTTTCCTGTTGCCTTTTCTTTTGCAGCTTGCTGGTAGTGATTCCTGATGGATTTGTGATCCACTGAAACTCCAGATTGCTTCTTACTGTCCTGTTGTTATTAGGACTGACTCTCCACTTCGATCTGTGCATTTCATTTTCCTACCTGAGTATATATATCCTTTCTTAATTGCAGCTACTTTTTCTTCCATACTTTTCTCAGGATAACGCTTAATTCCAAGTCTGGCCTCCCAGCCTATTTCTTTTGCCTTCCACATCAGTATGAAGTTTAAGTTCATTAAGCATTCTCTTTTTTTCCTTCATTAAAGTCATAAATAAAAAACTGAGCAGTGCAGAAACCAAGGCAGATCCCAGCAAAAATAGGTTCCTCCTTCTATTTTTCCCTCCATTGTGACAGCGGCCCATTGATAACAGTCTCTCTTGGGAGTATGCTCTTCCAAGAGTTTTGCATCTCCCTTGCAATTATTTTGTCTAGAGCACATATTCTTTAGGTAATTTATGAAAATACAACAGGAGACAGTTTCAGAAGCCTATCTGAAGATACATGGTATTTACAGCTTCTAATCTTTCTAGAAGCCATGAAAACTTACTTTACCTTGGTCTGACAGTATTTACCCTTGAAAAATCGTGTTGGCTGTTACTCATCTCTCTGTTATATTCTGCACATTTCCAACTTGTTTGATTATGAATTGATAGGATTTACTGGCTCTCAGCAGACACCATTTGGAACTGATAGACAAAATGAGGTCGATTGCTCTGAAAGCGTTTGTACCAAGAGAGTTTGAAGGGCAGCACTCAGAGCTCCCAAGAGGGTCTGTGGCTGACTTCTGCACACTCAAAGGTACCAATCCAACAAAAAACAGTCTTAGCTGGATCAGCCTATGTAATACTAATTTACAAAGTATATTTGTTTCATATGTATCACCCCACTCATGCTGTAAAAAAGCCTATGCTGTTCTACCTTCTCTCCTTTACTGGTCTGCGAGGGAGATGCAGACCTGATATGTTGCCAGTGCAGGAAGGCAAAAAAGAAGAGGGAAGAGAAACGTCTGTCTTCAACTCATTTTCATTTCCAGAATTGTAAAATAGTTACTAATATATGTGCTGTGTTCACATTGCCTGGAACTACACTGACCCATTCCTGGGTCCATATAATCCAGGTATTTTTGTAAGTCTTAAATTCCTTTACTCACAAAAAGTATTCATAGCTACAAAATACTATTTAATACAGAGAGTTTACAGTCATTTACCTCACACCTTTTAGCTTTTCTTCACACTGTCCTTTTCTCACCTGGCTACGCTTTTATTTATATTACATTTATTTTGTTTATGAGTGGACCTGCTTCAGCCATTGCATCTGTAAATGTTGAGTGTGAGTTTGGCCTTTAAGCAGTTACGCTAGCAGTTTGCTGGCATTAAGAGTTTTTTTCTCCTAATTTCCCAACCTGTAAACTTGGACTGGGACAGGGAGTGAAACTAGAATCTTTCTTGCTCCTGTGTCCACAGCTGTAACAAAATGGCAAAGGTCAGCTCTGGGATCCATCTGTACAATCTACAGTTACATTCTCCCTAACTGACTTTCCTGCAGAATTCTGCTGCCTCCTGTTTGTCTAGGTATAACAGATAGAGACATGCAGCCAGGTGTAATAAAATGGTTTCTTTTGTTTAGAGGCTTGATTCTAAAAAGCATCATTTTCCATCCTTGAACACCAAGCATTTCACAAATTGCATCTAAAACCGTGCACGTTAAGCTGAGAGAGACAGACAAAATTATCTACAGAAATGTTAAACTTGAGGTTACATCCCTCCTTCTGGGGGGTTCAGGCTCCCCTTTTCAACTGGGATCTACAAATAAGTGTAATTCTAGTCATTCTTTACAATTAAAAAAAAAAAAAGGCAAATTTGCGATAAAATATTTGTTTAAAAATAGTGCTAAAAGAGTAGTATATTCTAGTGATAGATGGATTAGATTAGGTGTTTACCCAGAAACTGGGAGTTCAACTTCCTTTCAGCCTGGAGGGTTAAATCCACATCCACTCTCTAGTTATTCTGAGCTAGTGGTGTTATGAATCTACTGATCTGGTGCTAAATCAGGAAAACTGGGAATTCACAAAATGCACAGCTGTACCAGTAACATTAGAAGGCAACATGCATTGATATTGGTAGTCACTCACCAAACAACATAAAACTTCTTTATTAGAGTTTAAATAACAAAATCATCAGACTGACTTACTGCACTAACCCCTGTATATTTTTTGAAGTCTGCTATATAGGCTGTATCTCTCTCTTTCTATGCAGTTGATTATTTATGTCCAAATTTAGAGTTTGCAGTTGTCCCCATAGAAATTTCATCCTGGTTTTTTCTGTCTGTTTCATCCCTTTGGCTGGTGATTCTCCCAAGTATTCTTTTAAAAGTATTTAGTGGATAGAATTGCCAAACATCATAAATTGGGACTAATGGCTCATTATGCCATACCCCAAGGCAATTAGATCTGTAGTTAATTTAAAAGGGTCTGGATTTTATGGGAAGGTAAAAAAAGGAGCACAGATAGTTCTTATTGGCTGTGTAGAAAAGGAGCCCTCTTTGTATGTGTAACTTAACATGCTGGTTTTTCAACACTTTTCAATATAAGCCCAAGACAGTCTTAAACACTATTTCTCAGCATTTATGTCAAGACTTGGCTATGGTTTATAGCTCATAAACATCCTGCCCCACATTTCTTAGAGAATATAGCAGAGAAGAATGTGAACCATTGATGCAATTTGGTGGCAAGTGGAGCAGAAGTCTTGTCAGTCCTCATTGCTGAGTGTTCCTCTAATGGCTCTCATGGTGGCCGCATTTGTGGTGGAAAGAAATACTTTCTATTCATTTGTTTGAAATATCTTTCTTGGATACAATTGCTTCATTCTTGTTAGCCAGATCCTCTGAGGGACTTGCACAGCTACAAGAAAATTGCTAGTTTAATTAAACAGCTTCACCTTCAAAATACTCAGCCAGCACATCTTTAGATGTCAAAAAAACTGCTGGCTGATCCTCGCAAAAATTACCTAAGCAGAAATCACTTGTGCTGTTACGTTATTTCTCCTTTCCCCACTTCTTGAATCCTGGATTACATTCCCCTTTTCTGTTGTTTGACTGATAGACTGGGTTGTAATTTTCCAGGGGAGTACTGGACTGCTTATAGTTTGCATGGCACCTAACAGATGTGCTATGAACAACTGACCTTTGGAACTTGCACAATGCAAATAGCAATGAAAAGCTAATCAGTGGACTGAAATGGTGGGAAGGTTCAGTATGCAGTAAAAAGAATTCAGTTGTGCAATGAAGGGAAAATACCAGGAATGGCAAATGAAGGATATGGTGGAGTACTTAATCCTGGACACAGGGGATTGCATTTGCAAATTCATTCCTTGCATACACTATTATTCTTCTATAAACTCTGATAAATTTGCTAAATAGGTTTTCCATAACAAGACGATACCTTTCTGTAGAAAAATAACATGTAAAATATCTAATTCTAGGTTGTTCCAAATGTGGGCTTCAGAAGTTGAAAATAAGGAACTGTAATTTGTAAAGTATGCTTTTCCCCCAGGGATCAACAAATAGTTTTTTGCTAAGCAATATAATTAATCAAGAAAAGAAGAGATTAAATGTTACCTGCCACATTGTGTTGTCATCATTGTCTTTTTACTGAATGAAATGATAATATTTTTAGGCTAAATGAGTTTTTTACTGGAATGGTTTGCTGTCTTTGTACATGAAACCATATTAACTTCAAGGAAACAGTCTTCTCATTTCAATGAAGAAGTACAGTCATTTTTTCCCCATGTTTTCTACTTCCTTTATCCATTGCAGAACTTGGAAATTGATATGAGACCTTCAGGAATTACGTTTGTATAAAAAAACTAAAAGTATTCTTGTCAAAGATGTTAAATGCAGGGTTGCTCACTTTATACATGTGTGAAGTATATAACGAAGTGTTGATTTTAGTTTAGCTGAAGTATTTCAGCATTGAAGAAGCTGAAGCATGAGAGAATGTGAAGATAATGGTTGTCACATTTTACTGCTTAGGTTCTAGAAACATTCTCATGTAATTAAAGAAGTTTTTCGGGGGTTGGGGGGACGGGCTTTGGTACAAAAAAAGAGGTTGGCTACTTGACAAACTGTTCAAAAGAACTTTACAGTTTTCCTAAAATGAAAATTGTTCTTTGAATAATTTATGAAATGATTTGGAAAGTACTTTGAGATATGGCATATCTGTATTTTGAGTGGTATTAGTTCTTAATTGCAGGCCTGTTCATACATTTCCATTCTTGCTTGTGTACACCAATTAAAAACCCTAGCTTTTCTGACCAGATATCTATAATGAGTCTCAGAATACATCACTGTGCTGAACTTTCTTTGAATGTATTTACTAGAAAATTCCTGGAAGGGAAAGGAACATAAACTTCATATAACCATGGGAAAAGCAAATGGCACATGTACTCTCTTAAAATCAGTATCCTCAGGATTTGGCATGGGTTGTGCTTCCAGCGTGAAAAAACTATGTGATATCTTTCTGGGACTTCTGCATCCAGTTGATGCCAAACAGTGCAAATTTGTGGGACATGAAAACAAAACAGTTGTGAGGGTGGGGATTTAATTAATGTTGCTTCTGTATGGATTAGTTGTTTTATTCAATTGAGTTCTTCTGTGCATAATTTGCATGGATATGATTTATTCTCGCTTTCTGAATAATGTAATAGGGTTCTTTGTTCATTTGAAGGGGTAGAGGACCACTGAAGAACACATCTGATGTAATTAATGCAGCAAAAATGATTTCAGAGTCAGGATCAAGGATGGATGTCCTAGCACGGCTGATTGCCAATCAGGTAGGTTATTTATGCAGCAATGCATTAAACTTTGACACAGATTAATCCATTCACAGAACCTCCAACACCTAAGAAGGTCACTTATAAAAGCACTTGTGACATTTTTAGATCTACTTGTCTGATTTTCCTTTTCTTCTCAATTTCTGAAGCAATGGACATATAGATCCTGTCTTAATTGTATGTGTGGATTCTCTTCTTCATACATATCAGTGTGTCTGTTTATATACATTTAGAAACACATATAAATGTATGTGTATTTATATCACAGATGTTTATGTACATATATACATATGTATTTCTACATATATTTGTGAAGCTCCTTTAAGCTATGAAGCATTTTAGAGATACAGTATATTCATATATACTATATATCTAAAATGTATATATACATACATATATATTTATAGCTCCTTTAAGCTGTGACTGCAACATTTTAGATGCATAGTATAGTCCATTCTTGACTTCCTTGGGTAAATTACCCAGAAACAACTTAAGTTGTTTCAGGTGAGTCAGCTTAGATGTGGAAACGCAGGCTTGTTGCATTGGCGTAGAGTCCTGCTGAGCGGGCCTCCTGTTTTGGACAGCTGCTAGGTCTCAGCACCATGCTTTGTAAGATTACTGACTTTTCTTTCCTGTCTTCTAAATGATGTGTTTTCCTCCCTAATCTCTATGTATGTTACAGAATCTGTGGTTTTTGCTATACCCAGGTTATCTTTCCTATCTCTCCCCCCAAACACTGGCCGTTTCTTTGGAGCATTGGTGTAAAATGGTTTTCCATGTAAATACCCTTCTGGATAGTCCAAGTTTTGGCCTCTGCATACCTGCAGTCTCAAGGTGATTTTTTTTTTTTTTTTAGCATTTAAAGGAAATACATATTGTCATCAAATAGAAAGCGTTAGAGCTATAAGGTCTATTTTATTTCTATTGGATTTTTAAAGCATCAGATAGGTCAAAAAACCCCACCAAAAAACCCAAGCCAAGATACATAAATCGATAAGCATGCTTATTTTCCTGGCTAAGGCAACTGCGTAGTAGCTTAGTAAATGAATACCAAACAACTTGTCACATGCAGCCTCTTTAAGGTTGGTTCTTTTAGGGACAGACGGTGCCAACAGAACAGTATAGTGAAATGTCAGTGTGCAAGTATCAAATCTATCTGTTCCTAGTCTTTGTGACTGCCTTTTAGGCACCAGGTAGCATGGTATAGTCATAGAATCATAGAATCATTTAGGTTGGAAAAGACCTCTAGGATCATCAAGTCCAACCGTCAGCCCAACACTACCATGTCTCCTGAACCATGTCCCCAAGTGCCACATCTACACGGTTTTTTAACTCCTCCAGGGATGGTGACTCCACCACCTCTCTGGGCAGCCTGTTCCAGTGCCTGACCACTCTTGCAGTAAAGACATTTTTTCTAATATCCAATCTAAACCTCCCCTGGCGCAGCTTTAAGCCATTTCCTCGTGTCCTATCACTAGTAACTTGGGAGGAGACCAACCCCTCACCTTGCTACAACACCCTTTCAGGTAGTTGTAGAGAGCGATAAGGTCTCCCCTCAGCCTCCTCTTCTCCAGGCTAAACAACCCCAGTTCCTGCAACCTCTCCTCATCAGACCTGCTCCCCAGACCCTTCACCAGCTTCACTGCCCTTCTCTGGACACGCTCCAGCACCTCAATGTTCTTCTTGTACTGAGGGGCCCAAAACTGAACACAATATTCAAGGTGTGGCCTCA
>WEKW01002359.1:72606-99910 GCA_013389905.1 Sula dactylatra
CTCATACAGTTGACCTCGGCCCATCAATCCAGCCTGTCCAGATCCCTCTGTAGGGCCTTCCTACCCTCAAGCAGATCGACACTCCTGCCCAATTCGGTGTTGTCTGCAAACTTACTGAGGGTGCACTCGATCCCCTCATCCAGGTCATTGATAAAGATATCAAACAAGACTGGCCCCAACACTGAGCCCTGGGGAATGCCGCTTGTGACCAGCCGCCAACTGCATTTAGCTCCGTTCACCACAACTCTCTGGGCTCAGCCATCCAGCCAGTTTTTTACCCAGCGAAGAGCACCCCTGTCTAAGCCATGAGCCACCAGCTTCTCTAGGAGGATGCTGTGGGAGACTGTGTCAAAGGCTTTACTAAAGTCTAGGTAGACAACATCCACAGCCTTTCCCTCCTCCACCAGGCGGGTCACCTGGTCATAGAAGGAGATCAGGTTGGTCAGGCATGACCTGCCTTTCATGAATTTCATAATTCCTCCTGGACTATGGGGGGTTTGTTCCACTCCCTGTCCTTGCCTTCCAGCTCAGTCCAGCTGAATACCCCAGGGGTAACTGGTCTGATGGTTAAAGACTGAGGCAAAGAAGGCATTAAGTACCTCAGCCTTCTCCTCATCCATGGTGGCAATGTTCCCCTCTGCATCCAACAGAAGATGGAGATTCTCTTTGGTTCTCTTTCTGTTGTCAATGTATTTGTAAAAACATTTTTTTGTTATCCCTTCCACACTCACACATCTCTCTTCCCTTCACTTTTGATATTCATATACAATGCTTGCTTTTCTAATATCTGTGAAGCAGCAACAGTCTGTTAGTGTTTTCTGTCATACATCTCTCTGAATTCCAGATAACAAGACAAAGAATTTCTATTCTCTATCTATACAGTTGTGACCTGGTTTGTGGAAAAAACTAGGTAAAATGTCTTGAGTCCCCCTTTCTGATCTTGACAGATACTCTTCCAGCACATCTCTCTTTTCAAGACAATTGGAGAATGTTTCCTTTCAAGATTTTATCAATTACAAATTAAAATTCAAAACCATAACTTGTCACTGATCTATTGCAGAAAATGATGTGGTATCAAAGCCAAAGGTGAGTAAGGGTCATAATCTCTTGCTCTTTTCAGAATAGGGAATCCAGCCTCACCAAAATATTTCTTTCCTAAAATTTTCCTTCTTCTGTATTATTACAGTGCCTCCAGACTAGAAACATGAACAAATTAATGTGAGGAAAAAGTAGCCATGAATCATTAGTGCTCATAATTTGTGTGTACCCTCATAGCTGCTGGGAAATGTGACATAATTCAAGTGATTGTAACCTTTTTTTACTGGATTCACTCAAATTATTTCCATGTGTCCTAGCTCAGAGCCTGTACACAGTTGATACCCATGAGCCACCTGACCACTGCTATTTATTCCCTGTAGAATCTTGTATGCATCTGAAAGACACTTGTCAGTTACAGGTGTATTTTAGATATAATTTCACATTACAAGCACTAGAAGAAAATGAGCATATACAATTTAAAAAAAAAAAAAAAAAAAAAAAAGATGAACCAAAGCAGCCCTTCCAGTACCTCTGTGGTGAAGGCATCTACAGTCATTGCTAGACATGTGTCCAACTTAGTAAAATAGAGAATCTCACCTTTACTACTCTGTTACAAAGATACTCAGATTGCCAGAAATCTTTTAACTTCTATAACCTTTTTTCCCCATGCCAAATTATTAACTTTCAGAGCTCTTTTCTCACTGTGTGTTTTTTTTTTTTTAAATCTCCAAGGTATTTGTAAAGACCAATAACTCCTTTTCTCAGCTGTTATTTTGCCAAATTTCCTATGCCTTGCTCTCTTGGGGTCCTAAAATAAAAGAAACTTTACATTCCTCTGGGCTACTTAATAGCTGTTCTCTGAAGTTGGTCCAAACTGCAGGAACCCTTCAAGAATTTGGTGTCCAGACTAGAACGTGAATTCTAATGGGGTTTTATGAATGCCTTCCTCAGCAGCATTAATACTTTGTAGTGGAATATTTTACCTGCTGCCTTTCAGTAGCATCTGAATTATGTGGAATTTTTATTCCATGTAAAAATGGATATGTATGATTTGCTTCAAAAGTGAAAATAGGTAGCTCTGATTTTCAGGTAACTGTTACAGGTCCTTGCATTCTTCCTGCACATACTTTTCTTGACAGGTTTTCACCACTTGCTATTGAGCTTAGGCTGCCCTGTATTTGCTACCATTTTGGATACTGTCATTTAATTAGGCCACATCACTTTACTGTTCACATTTGTCCCATGACTCTGCCTTTCCAGTTAACAGGACCACAGTAATGTATGATAGCATTCTCAGTATTCAAGCTACATGCAAGGAAGAAGAGCAAAAACCTCACTCTATTTCCTCCATCTAGCTTCAGACCTGAGCAAGAACCCAAAATATGCAATGACTGCATAATGAAGAATCATTGTTGTATCTCTTTGACCTTTTCCTGCTCATAAAACATTTTCAAATGAATTATTTTGGTTCACACTCCATGTAATTTCAGAGATTCAGAATTGAGAACTGTGGAATTGCATCGCTCATACAGTTTTTCTGTTAGGAGGGAAAAAAGAAATCCACATCTCATCCTGAAACTGTGTTTGCAGTATTTTATTACTCAGCAGCCACAACAGCACCTCTCTGATACAGCATTCTTCATTTCAGATTTTTATAAATCCCTCTTCCTGTGTTTGAAGGAAACGGACATGGCATGGGACAAGTAGCAGAATTCAGTTATATTTCAGTCCCAGCACTTTAAGATGACTCAGAGATAACGATGAAAATAATCACCCCACAGCATCAACATAAACCTAGGCAAATAACCACAAGTATATTGATAATAAGTTTAGTTCAAAATAAGATCATTGCAAATTCATTGTCAAATGGGTGACGTGAAAGCACTAAGATAATTAAAGCAGTTAGTACATCCTGGATTTAATGCAATGTACTGTGGGTTAAGATCTTTATTAAAAACCTCCTCAGTATTCCAGTTGTTTTGCACCAGGAGGTGCTGGTCCGTGCCTCAGTCTCTGTGAGGTGTCATTTAAAATGCTATTTGTCAGAGCTATTGCTGTAAGGAAAGAATAGTGTAAGGAAAGCATAGTGTAGATAATCTTACATCCCTTTCAGTGATGGGAACCCCAGGTGTTGTAGCATCGAACGGGCCTCCGGTCTATGCACAGCATGCTGGGCAGACCCTGTCCATAAAGGAGATTTCCCCATTTTGGTCATTTGAGCTATTACAGGCTTTTCTTACAAGGAAACAACTCTATTAATCATTTCCATTGTCAAACGGCAAGTTCACATGAGAATTTCTTTCTGCAGTCCTAGATAAAGGCAAGGATACAGAGGTGGCCTAGTCACCACCCCTGCGGTGGTACGTGAGCTAGGTGAGTGCTGCGGCCAAGGGAATTGTGTGCCACAGCATGGCCTGAAGGCCTGGCAGTACGTGCAGCATAGCACAGCACGGGCCTGGCCCTACTCAGGTTAACTGCTGCGTGGGTCAGTAACTTCTCTATGTACAGTGGCCTCTCGGTCAGGATCAATACATCAGTGCAATAAAATATTAACTGCTTTTAAATTCTGGAAGTATAGGATCATTTCCTTCTATAGAACCAGGTAGTCTCCTGACTTAGAAGCTGAGTTCATGTACTTTAAAAAAAAAGTTTTCCTGAAAATAAAATTAAAAAGGCATCCTTTAAAATGATTATCTGATAAATGCAATCCAAGCAGATGTTCCGAAAAGATCTCCTGATTACACGATCACCTTACCTAAAAGCTTACAATTAACAAATAGTTGCAATAAGTTATACATTTATATTTATAGTTGTGGGTCTGTGTGTGATTATACCCAGTATTAATCACCATGAAGACAGATTCAGATTCTAGAGAAATGCTACTGACTTTGTTAGCAAAGGGATGAAATCAAAGTAAAGCAAGAAAAATATTGTTTGCAGTCAGATTTTCCCGCAGAATTGTTTGTCATGATCTTTTGTGCCACTGCTGTGCTTGTGGCTTTTTCACTTGGATTTTGACTGTTGGTTTCACTGTGTTTTTAATCACTGCATAATTTATCAAATCACTTTGAGGTTTCTGTGGGTGTTACTTCTATTAGGTAAAACTCCACTGCATGTTTTGGATGCAAGTCAGTTCTGATCCTGTTCTTACGGAAAGCTCTTGTTAACACCCCACTACCATCAGTATGTATGGGAAAGAACCTCTCATCATTTGCCAGGATCCCTAGCTAAGAATGTGAGGCATTGAACTAGTAACCATCAATTGCCTGTGGGATGATTAAACTTGGAATTTATTAATTGTCCTTCTGTTGCAGCCTAGTGTTCGGTTTCACTATTAAGTGCTGCTTGTACCAGATGCTTCTTAGCAGTATGTAGAAGATTCCTTATGGAATATCCTCTCCACGGAGTACCTTCCTTTCTAACATCTGTTTATGGTTGATTTGGATATGCTATATGGCATGAGGCTTTAATTTTTTGTAGTACTTTATCCTGCTTGAAGCAGTGTAGAATGTTATCTTTACCCCTGTAAATGCCTTTTCTTTGTATAGTGTTGATCCCTGCCTTGACCTGTAAAGTTTTATGGGTAAAGTACAAAAAAATGAGCACACTTGGTCACACGGTAGGTTCATTTAAGCCAATATCCTGTTGCTGACAATAGTTAATTGTGGGTATGTACGGAACTTGGTGAGATAATGGCATGTGTTTTATGATATGTCCACAATACGGTCTTCCAGCCTCCAGCAGCCATTCAAGAATTTACTTAACCAAACATATTTTTGATACACATGATACATTAAATGCTCCTTGATATTTTTTCATTAAGTTGTCCAGTAATTTTTTTTAACCCTTGTAAGCTTTTAGCATAACCATTCTGCAGCAAAGATTTCTGCAACTTAACAACACAGTGTTAAGAACAATCTCCTTTTGTTTTGAACTCATGCTAGTTACTTTTAATGACCTCTTGGTTTTGTATTGGAGGAAACAATACCTGTCTGTATGAAAAGCTTTGTTGTCCTCTTCCTATTTTCTTATGTGCCTTACAACGGGCAAGAGAGGGGAAAGATGCACTGTGCCTAAACGGGGTAGTAAAGCTGTAGGTATACCACAGAGTTGTGCAGCTGCATAATTACATTTCAGAGGTCTTTTCCTAATACTGCCTAGCATTTGATTTTTTTTAATGTTACTGAGCACTGAGCCAGTGTTTTCATAGAACTATTTCATAGAACTATTTAACCTCAAGGTCTTGTTCTTGAGTGGCAATTTTCCAGTCTTTGATGCATATCATCTTTAGCACTCCTAAAATGTTACACATTTCTTCTCTAATGATATGTAAGGAAGATAGTAAATGTGACTGGCCTGCCAATATTATTATTATATAAAAGAGTACTATATAATAAGGTTAAAATATTCTTGTCTCTGAACTTCTATAATTGACATTGGCACTATTTGAAGTGGATGGGACACTATATCGGCACCCTATCTGCCCATCTCTTGAGGTCTTCCAGTGGGGAAAAAAAAATCATAGTCACCGAGTATTTAAATACTGATTTGTGCAGTTCTTAAAGCAGTATTGAGTAAGGAAGAAACAAAGACATACTTTAGTATAGTTTTTGGTAATACACCGACACTTTGAAAACCTCACACGTAAGAAAGAGAGGATGTCAAGAATTGCTTCTATTTTTCTTCTAAACTATGCTGAAGTACAGAAAACATTTTAGTAATGGGTCTAGCAGAACACAAGGGAAGGACTGTCATTTAATTCATATTAATTAATTTAAAATTGTTCGCTTTCATTTCTTCATTATTCCTTGTTACCTTTTCCTAAGTCTAAAACATGAACTTGTTTGCTTAACCAAACATTTCTATTCTATTGCATAGTCATAAAGAGTAGGATCATCACACTCCCATTTTAAACAAGTATCAAGTTTCTTCAGCAAAGCCAGTAGTTTAGGTAAAGTATTTAATGAATTAAGTAGAACTGGTGCTTTTTCTGACTTCTGGCAGGTTTTGGATTTAAATCACTACTGCATTGACCACAATTCCGTAAGACCAAAGGTTTAATAACTGTACAAAACCATAGATGGTTGTTGTCCCACTGCAGTTGGTGGTAACATATCTTTTCTTTTTTAATATACAAAGCTGAACACAATTTCCTATCAAAGGAAAGTGACCATATTTATAACGTAAGTACAGCACACAGGCTAAAAACATGTCCCTGAAAAACTGTAGGCATCTATTTCTTATTTATCATGCTCACTTTTTAGAGCTGTGGTAGCACAATAGGGACTCACCATTCACCTTAAGATCCCTTTATTCTGGCAGAGCAACGCAAAGCAGCTTTAGAACAAATGCGTGCCGTAGGTGTCCAGCCTTATACTCGCAGAGCAGTATTTCCCCTCCAAGTACTCCCAGGAATTTTGGGAGTTCACAGAACTGAGGGTAGAAAGATGCCATTTTTATAAAAAATGCCGTCTTGTTAGAAGTATTGAAATCAGTAAGTTTTCTGTAAGACATTCTTATTTTCCTTTTCCCACTGATACAGAAGATCTGCGGTTCAAGTTGAATAAATTCTGGATGGAACACAAAAAAAACCAGAGATTGTATTATAAGATAAAGCATAATTTCACATAAATGTTAACATTGCTCTTCATTTATGTTTACAGTTGCCCACATAAGTATTACTGTTAATGTAGGTATCTTCTTAAAAAGAAATCATATCTTCTTAGGAACTGAAGGGAAAGTAATTATTCTATACATTAAAAAATGTGTTTAGAAATATTGCTGAGGCAAGCCCAGCAGTATTAAATAAAAAGTGAATATGGGGAAGTTAAGGATTATTCTGAGCTGCTCCAATTATTTTGGTTAAAAAGCTTCACAAGAGGAACGAACTACACAACCTGATACAGCTGCAGTGAAAAGCAAGGCTACAGTCATTTACAGGTTGAATCCTCTTCCATGAATTATTTACCTAATGTCCGAGACACATTGCTGAAACACTTAATTGTTCTTTTCTTAATCTTCAGTGTCCAGATCAATCGTGCAAACAGGATTTGTTGGCTTACCTAGAACAGGTCAAGCTGTACTCGCATCAGCTCAAAATCTGCAGTCAAGTTAAAGCAGAAATCCAGAACCTTGGTGGAGAGCTCATCATGTCTGCTGTAAGTAGAAAAATGGTATAAATTACTCTGTTAATCAAAATAAATCTTAAATTTGGGTTGCGCTTTCCTGTGCCTGTGAGATGTTCCAGTGTAGTCCTGAATCTTGTTTTACTTCCCACTGTTTTTTACTCTCACTTAACACAGAGAATCTAAGACAGTGAAGCATAAAACTGCTGGCTTAAAAGGAACAGTATTCACTTGTGTTTTTTTTTCTTTGAAATTCTCAAAACATATTATTCTTCACTGTTATTCTGGAGTAACTTGGTTTTAAGAAATGTGACCCATTTTAAGATAGTGGTTCATTTACCTGCGTATATGGCGTATGCATGTATGTGTGTCTATACACAAAAAGAAATCCCCAGAGATGTACTTCCAGTTCAGAAGGAAAAGATTAAAGACATTCTACATCCCTACAAAAATAAAGAAAATTAAGAGCAAGATGATTTGATTCTTGAGTAGATTTCTTGATTTTGTGTTTATTTAAGAGTCATTAGCTCCATTACAGCTAAGTATCATTAGCCATAGAACAGATACTGTTTGTGATTTTGTGGAACTTTTATGCACTTGTCCTCAGCACAAATCTGATCATGGGCATTCATATAATGCCTTCACCTTCGCATACGCTTTGTTTATTAGTGTTATTACCTGCAGCATATGGGATTATGATTTCAAGACATAAAATCTGCTAAATGGTACAAAAAAACAGGTAACAAAAGCTTCCCAGCCCACATTCTTACCATTTAAATACTTTCTTATTTATGATAACTTCACATTCACATAGTATGGAATATAGATATCAATGCAACTATTAGTACATTTTATATGGTTTATAAACCAATCAGAAATGAACCCTCTATTGCTGATGTAAGATTTGAAGCACTGATTTTTGTAGGATTTTTTTGTTGGCTATTCAAGTGATAATTCAGAGACCATATTCAAACCTCTGGAACCTACAGATAAGTAATTTTGAATTGAATGTGTACTTTGTGAAGCAAATACTTGTTCTCACTTGGGCTGTAAATTAAACAGGTTCATTATCCATTTTTTCGTTCTTCTTTACACGCAGTTCTATGAGCATTGTGGGTTAATAAAGCCAGATTTCATTGTTTCGTGCCCTTTGTGCACATGTCCTCTGCTATCAGAATAGAGGGATGACGAGCAGAGGATGTAGTCTTATTCTGTTACATATTTGTAGATCTGTAAAACTGTCTTCTTGAAACAGAACTAAGTCACAACATCTGTCTTACCAATATCTTCTTCTGGATAAGAAAGTAAAGTAGACATAATATGGCATTACAGATTAACCTTATATACTACTATGTAACAGTGGTCAGCAATGCCACAGTATAAGGGCACCTGTATCTCTGTCAACAGGAAAATGGATTCTCATCTACAGAAGCACTGTACCTAAGGAGGTACTGGTGACTGCCAGCATAGATCAGTTCGGGACTTATTCCCATGACAACAAGGAGCATTATGCAAATGGAAAAGTATGTTGTAATCTATAAACACTGCTCATAGTCATTCATTCTCTAGATCATATTATCTTCTTCAGTTGTTTTTCATGTGTCTCCTGTGCCCTTGTCCTTGTCTTCCCTGTAACACTTCCCTGACAACCTCCCCTGGAACGCTTCTTACTTAAAATTTATACCCCTGCCGTATCATTAGTGTAGGTTAAATAGGCCAGTTTGCCTTGCACACTTGGAATGCTTCGGGGAGTATCCAGCTGATAGGCCTCCTAACTGCTCACCTCAATTAGTGGATTTTTGACTTCAGGCCATATAATCTTGTAGTCTCCTACTGGAGTTACGTGGACACCTGCCTCTCTCACTACCCTTCCCTGAGTACCTTCATTCTAGTCAGTGGCACAGTAATGCTCAGAGCCCCAGTTACAGTGGTTATAAAGGGTCCTGTACAGAAAAAGAGAGAAAGAGATGTGTGAATCATTAGCTTCTAATTCTACATTCACTGCAGTTTTGGTTTTTTCATTCATTAAAAATTTGTTGATCACTATTTAGTCTTTCATGCTCCCACAAAATACTTCAATTTTTAAATAATGCAGCTAGCATTGCTAATTTGGAAGTTGCACAAGTAAAAATGGTGAGGATTGAGTAAGTCTTCACTAGGTGTGATTAAACAGGAAACGGACAATTCCTTCTATTAATTAGAATTAATTTGTGCCTCTTCAGGCACAAAATGGGGTAACATTTTCAGTATGCAGATTGACAGTAATTGCATGGATTTATGTAGATAATCTGATTAATTCATTTACAAGTACTGCACAATGATAGGCTTGCACGTTGGCAGCTTGCTTTTTTTCCAACAGTGGCTTTAAATAAAGAGAATTATATCACAGGGCAGAAAATTAACATATCTTATGTGTGAGCATTGTGCGCTCTGACTCGTGCCAGGCAATTCTGTTTTGTGCTATTTATAGTCATTATCTTCTGGTATTTCATTTTATACTGTATTTGGCAAGGGAGACAAAGCTTTTTGGCCTTTAAAAGGAAACAGAAATCTGGAAGAGCATGTTCTCAGAGTTACAGTATCACAGAATTTGATAAATGGCATAGAAAAGATCTCTCAGGTTAGCCAGTCTTACCTGTGCACTGAGGGCTGTTTCACTCTATTTTTCTTGCAAATGTCTCATTTGACAGTCCCAATCCTTGGACAACCGCACCCCAGGAAAATCATGGCTCAGCCAACATGTGCAGACTGTGGCAGCTGGCAAGCTGCTCCATGCCTTCGTTACAGTTGGAGGTTTTCAGTTACTGCTAGAGAGGAGCCATGCAGCGAGAGCTGGCATTTTGCAGAGCTGCTCCTTTGGCATGGCAGGGGATGGGGAGCAATGCATTTCAGTTCCTCTTAGGGTTTCTGTTCAGGTTTGCCTTTTCCTCCTAAACGAGAAGTCAAGATGGGCAGAACGGCTTCCAAGCTGCAGCTCCTGTAGGACTGAAGAATGAGAACAGGGGCCTAAGTAGCAAGCTCGCAATCATATCGAAATATTGGCTACTGTAATGGCCCACTTGATTTATTACAGGTAGACAGTTTGTTCACTGACTTCAGTACCGCTGTCCTGCTTTAACTGCTGTGCAACCTTCAGTGAAAAAATTTCTCTTTTGCCCTGCTTTAAGTCCGTAGCTGCTGTTCTGACACAGCTGGTGCCTGCGCATGCCAGAGGCACAGCTACTGCTCCTAGTTCAGCCAGTCTGTTACTCCTTGCTGCTATTTCTCCATGTCATTGGGAACTCGTAGTTCAGTTTGTTTGAGCTAATGGTGGAAGGCTACTTGTAGGGCTTTACACTATGCATAAAATTACTTTTTGTATCGCTGTTTGATTCTGAAAATAATAAAAAACTGATTTTCTAGAAGTTGACATTAACCCCTAAGATTTGGTATCTTATTTTTTTTTTTTTACTGAGAGTTCACAGAAATGTTTCACTGTTTGTTTTTTTTAATGTAGTAACACTACATCTTTCACTTCTTTTGCCTAATGTATGCCAGTAGGTGTGTGTATAGAAAACTCCTGGTCTTTGGAAGTAAAGCAAGGGATATGTTTTTTCCTATTAATTACTTACAGACAGCTCAGTTGCTGTTGCTTTCTAAACTGCATCTACCGAGAAAAACTAATTTAAAGCAGCAAGAAGTATTACTGGTAATGTGCACTACAAGACAGTTAACTTTTCCTAATAATAATTACTTTGCTAATTAGCAAAATCAGGATGTATTTTATAGTTCTTAGCCTCAGTGGATGTAAAAGATTATTGCAACAAGTGCTGCTTCTTCACAAACTAAAG
This sequence comes from Sula dactylatra, assembly GCA_013389905.1. NCBI lineage: Eukaryota > Metazoa > Chordata > Aves > Suliformes > Sulidae > Sula > Sula dactylatra. The sequence goes on from WEKW01002359.1 coordinate 83,600, forward strand.
CAACTGATGGAAACAGCAAGGAAAGGATTGATACGAAACCATTATTCTCTTTTTCTCAAGGACCTGTTTTTTAAGAAATTGTTTCCTTTTTTTTTTTAAAACCTTCTGCAAGTGAGAGCAGCAGTACTTGGGAGGGACTGAGCTAACCACCTGTCTAAGCATGTGTTCCATTATGGTGTTTCAGGGAAACAGTTTCACAGTACTTACGTAAGTTGTTTATCATTTAACTTGGACACAGGACCGGGTCTAATTATAGGACTCAATTTCAGTTCTTTAAATGTTACATAGCCTGAAGCAGATTCTGGTAATGGTTAGTTATTTCATTCATTAGATTCAATTTCCCCACCTGAAAAAAGGGTAAAATGCAGAACAAACCTCAGATACCCTTGAGGTCTATAATGTAATTACTAGATAGACAGACAGACATAGATAAGCAATGGAACAGCTACATTTTTAGGAAAACTCAGCTCACTGAAAACAAACACCCCCAAATTACCCACCCAAACAGTGAGGCAGATTTCCCGAGGCCAGTTCCACAGATCCGGATGAAATCTCTCCGATATCCCAAAGGGAGAGAGCATGGCAAAGCAGAGGTGGGCAAAAGGCAGAGGGAACAGTTTCCAGTGATGGGAAAAAAGAATCGCAATGGCAAGTCTCCTTTTGGCTTGTTTTATATATAACTTGTACTGGGATTGAATCCATGACAGGTTTTAGGTATCTTCTGGCAGTTACATGAAGAAACGTCATAGTTAATGAAGTGCTTCCAACTCTTGAACTTTTTTCCTGTGCTTTCCTGAACATCCATCTTCTAGCGTCACTCTTACGCAAAGATCTCCATTTTCATTAAAATGAAATTATCACTATTCAGGGTAGAGAAAAAACTGTGGAAATGTAAACATCCTCGGCTCAGAAAACAAGGCAGGTGACTAGTGTTAAAATCCTGGCCCAGGCCAAGGAAAACTCTGATGTCTTCAACAGACAGGATGTCAGTCTTAATAATTTACCTGTTTGGCTTGTTCTGCTCGTTTTAATCTTAAGGGATTAAATCACTGTATTTTATACAGCAACCTTAGTGAAAGAACCATAAAATAATTCACAACAGCAAATTGTTACACATAGTAGAAAGTGGGAAGAAAATGAATAGCACTTTGTAACAAGAACTTACCTTAAATGCAGCACTACTCAGAAGCTTACTACTCTTCATAGAAATGTACAATTCATGTTATTTTCAGAAGTAGTTGTCAGAGAAATAAAAATTCAGTCTTATTCTCTTCAGTACAGTGTAACAAGGAAAATTTGTTTCCAGGAACTTATTTAAACCTAGAGGTTCAATTAAGATAAATTTTTAATAACTGACCCTGTTTCCAAAAGAATTTTAAGTGCAGATTTCAAACATTGATTGAAGAGCTGTGTATTTGATATTCAATTCTTAGTTTTCACCTGTATGAAAAATGAAAGTCTGGTTGAACTGTAAATAGGACTTGGGAGATTGTAAACAGCCAATTGATAAATCTGTGCTCAAATAGTAAAACTTCAGTTCCCTGCAAAAAACCTTAATGCTCACAGCAGACCAATCCAGAGTATCACAACTGGGGTTCTAGCAGACTTGCACGTTATATATCAAGAAATGCTTTGTGACTATTGTTTTGCATAGTCTCTTATACTTTGTCTCAGAAGGCAATTGTCCGCCACTTCTTTATGTCAAAGGGACGGCGTCTGCAAATCTATGCAAAGCGTGTGCACGCGAGACTGATTTATTTACATGCTTTGAGAATAAGGAAATTCTGTATTTAACTGCTAGAGAGAAAACTCCTACTGACACATGACAAGGCAAGCATTTCTTAGTACACTGAACAGAAAATACTTTGACAGAGTTTCTTTAAATTCTAACTCATGATTCTCTCAATCATTCTGAATATTAAATAAAAATAACTGACCATATCAGCTATTATATTGTTAAGCTTCTGATAGTAATGGATTTGCTACTACTGCCAAGACATGAAATTATTTTACAAAAATGTGAAAAAGATAATTAATGTAAACATATTGAAAATAAAGTTTCAAAATTCATTTTTTTCTGAACTCCCTTTTCTTCAGCTTTGTTACTCAATGGAGTGTTTGCTTACTTGCACACAGGCCTCACTACAAATGAGGAATGCAAGTGCTGGAGAGGAGAGAGAGTAGATTTCAGCATGAGTGCTGCCAATCTGATTTTTGTTGGTGGCGGGGTTTGAGTGATTGTTTTGGGTTTTTTTTTCTTAATTGCCACCTTCAGGTCTGTACCTTCTGTGTTTCACCACAGTGTGAAGTCACAGTGGTTATAGAATCATTCTGTATTCCTTTTGCAATGGAAACAAAATACTAACGCTCACAGGACAGATGTCATTTAAATGAGGAAAGATATATTAAGGGATGCTTTTCCTAAATCCTTTAATGAATTACTGTCTTGACTGACATCAGACCTCTGAAATGTGGAAGCTGGAATATTGTGTCTCCATGGAAAGTGCTGAAAGAGCAAAGGGAGGAGTCATGCAACAATAAAACATCTTTTAGTTTGGGGTTCGTTTGTTTGTTTTGCTAGTGAATCTTTATGTACCACTTGCTACACATTGAAGAGTTTGCAGCTACATCTCTCTAAATGAAATGATCTTAAATGCTCAATGAATATTTTATCAGTCTTTCATTTATGCCAGGTTTCATTTCATCAGTTTTTCCTAGATACGAGACCTTGAAGAGCCTGCTGAATATCTGAGATAAAAGCATCCAAGTGAAGACAGTCCTTCAGTACGTTAGATTTAGAGAAGAACAATAGATTTACACCAAACTCTGTCTGTTACTGGCATTGAAGTATAAAAACAGCTGCTCTCTTGAGACAAAAAAAAAAGAGAAAATGTATGGCCTGATTCTTACCTGTCCAAGTACCTGTCCAAGACCATCTTTTAAAAGCTTCTCCAAAATTTTGAATGTGGATAAGAAATACTTTCCCCTCCCCCAACATCCATATTTTCTGTATAGAAGTAAGACTAGTGTGAGATGCATACAGAAAACAGAGGGGGAATATGGACACTAAGACACTGCAAATAACACAGGTAGCCTAGAGGGCAGCATTAAGTCTCCCTATATTTCATTGCCTATGCAGAGATGTCAAGAGCAAAGCAAAAGTAATGGCAATTGCTGCCTGTGCTGACATACACAACCTTCCCCCTGCCACTACGTTAACTGCAGCAGAACCCCTAATTTAAACAGCCTTAGTGGTAGATAGGTTGTCTGCTTTTCAGCATGGAGGCATGCAGCGGTGCTTTTTTATATTTTTGGTTTAGGTACATTTCTGCAAGCCTGTTTGTATCTCAGGGCATCTTTTGTAGAGCTTAAATAATACAGCAGATCTTCAGTTCCTCTGGCATGGCAAGGTGGCAGTGGAATTCAGCCACTCCAGTTTGGTACAGCTGTACAACTGGGTTTATAATTCAGTCTTAGGATTTTTAACATTTAAAATGCCAGAGTTGTTGTATGTCCACTCTCCAGAGCTCATGTCAAACTACAAGGCTAACATGTCACATGTTGGTTTGTAATTACAGCCTCATCAAAATTAGAGACCCGTGAAGTTTATTTATTGTTTGTAGTAGATATATATGATTATAGTTTAAGAAATAAATATAGTTTTCTCAGTCGCAGTGGTGTGGTGAAGGAGCTGTGGACTGTTCCACAGCCATTTTGTGAAAGGAGCTACAGATGCCAGAATGAGGTGATAACTAACTGTTTGGTTTCCACAGGAGAGGAAAGGCAAGTAAGTTGTTACAGTCTCCTGAAAGGTTTCCACTTCATTATACATATTTCACATTATAAACTGGAGTCACGATAAAACCTGGATGAAGTTTTGGGACAACACTCGATCCTGCCTGGATGCTGCTACGATTCTGGTCTAGAAGCTTTTTCCTTCCATGCAAACAGATATATTTTCTCCCTGCTCCCAGAGCAGCAGTCGTGAGACCTGCCACGGACACCCCAGCCCAGCTTGCTGCCCAGCCTGCCATCCTCCTAGCGTGGCTCTAGCTCCAGGCCGCTTTAAAAAAGTGTAAGGATGACAGACACTGAAATCGCTGAGAAAGAAAAAAAAACCAAACAACAAAAAAACAAAAACACCCTGCCCCTTAAGCCCATACACCTTCTGCCAGAGAAAAAACCTATCTTTTCTTTTGCCACCTCTGGCACACAGCAGCTTCATAGTGGTGTTACTACACAGCCAGTGCTAGAAAAGTGAGCGTCTAGGTTGCCACCAATATTGACCACTGGGGGCGGGGAAGATTATTCAAAGCTCTTAAGAAGCTGTCAGGGTCCTGGCGTTCTCAGCTGTTCTAGAAAACAACAGATAATTAAAATTTTGTGTGTGCGTGTGCACACATGCATGTCTCTGTGTGTGTAATTAATCTTTCTGTCAGCATGAGAGAAAAAAGGTCATACGGAACTTTGTCTTACTCTCTCCTTCTCCTTCTCTCCACTGCCAGATAATCTATATTGTGGCAGTGCGTATTCAGCTATTTGAAATTTAGCACGGACATCAATTCATCTGCCAGTGAGCTAATGCTACACCACTAGTCAGCCTCCCTAGAAAAAGGGATATGCTGGGGACTGAAGGTGTATCAGGAGTGTAATGACAAGGCCTCTGAGCAGAACACCTTACTGACAGCCTGGAAGATTATAAAGTCTTTGGATTAAAAGCAGTGTTTGAAATAAGCTTTAGGCTTGGAAGTCACCATGTGCTTTGAACTTCACTTCAAATCATAGAACAAAAACTATGTTGTACTGCTAAACCTGGCAGAGTGGCTAGTCAGCCTGCTTCCCTCAGGTTAACAGCCCCAAATATGCCTCCCATCTTCTGTTAAAACATTGCCATGCAAAGATTACATGACTATTAGAAATTGGAAATCCTTTGTAAAAAGCTCACATGCTGCCGCAAGAAATGAACTTTAGAGGCTGTCTAGTAAATTGTACGCCTTTTATTGGTGTATAGTGATAATTTCAGTTTGCCATCACACGTATGTGTGCATTCAACCAATCGTCTTTTAACTTTTTGGGGGGGAGACTGAAACTGGGAGGGGGGGAGGGGTGGGGTGTTTGGTTTGGTGTTTTGGGTTTTTTTTGGCACTTCCTGAGAGGAGCAGTAAATGTGGTATTAACTGGAGGGTTTTTCTGCCAGGTCAAAGGAATCGCCAAAAAAAATGCAGCTAAATCCAGTCCCTTAGCTGCATTTTCATTATTGCCTTATTTGCATTTATTTGTATGTATATGAAGTGTTACATGATCAACGTGAATACAGACAGTAACACTTCCCTCACCTGATCAATTCATTTGCTGTGCCAAAGGGGAGAAGGCATTGGCCCTTCCCTAACAACTCAGTCTGCAAACCGGGGTGGGGGGTGGGGGGGTGGAGAGATAGCACGTGCGCCTCTGTCTGTGTCCATGCAGGCGTACACATATACTTTCCAGACAGTAGACCATCTCGCATTTGGAGTTTTCGTATGGTTCTAAAAAACAATACTGTTCTCATTCTGGCACACCGATGTAAATTTGACTTCTAACATTCCTTGTCCCTATTTTGGGGAGGATGTCATAAAATGGCAGGTAGAATTTATTTATTTAAATAATATTTAGAATAACAAATATTTTAAAATAAATAATAACTCTAAGTATTAAATACTAAGTAATATTAAAATAAATACTAAATATACAAACCAGGGCTTTCTTAAGCCTTTTTCAGCCTGGAGATGCCTTTCCAAACTGAAATAGTCAGCCTTGTAATTAAATAGGAGTATGGTGTCTTCTCGGAAGATAAAAAGCTACTTAGCTCACTGAGATGATTTATGCCCTATATTTGTCCCTAGCAGTTCTTTGGTGCGCTACGACAACAGCAAAGGTACCTTAAGTTGAAAGGGGGACGACAGCCTTTAATTCAAGCAAATAAATCCAGAAGAAATTTAATGGTACAAAAAGCACTGTGCTCAAAATGAAATATGGCATCACTCAGCTGTTAGCTGACTCTGTCAAAAACAGTTTTCCATATGACCAAAAATAAAATGGTAAACTTTTTGCCTAAAATGGTTCAATTTTTTCCTGTTTGAGTGCACTGGATGTGTGGCAATACCTTCTTAAGTGCCTAGGGTGGCATACAATGCCTAACATTAGACACAGCTGTAGCAAACATACACATACTCTTGGATTTTAAGACCACAAGACATGGAAGGACACCCCTATACATGCACACAGTTCCCCACACACACAGCCAGTTCCTCTCCTTCTGTGTGTTTGTTTTGCCTATTCTGAAAGGATGAGCCTGAATCTTATCAGTCTGTGTTTGAGAGCAAGGGTTGAAGTAATACTGATGGCTAATTACAGGCATCAGTACTTTTGCCAGTGTTGGCCTTCTGTCAAATACTTGTAATTGGTCTTGGTTGTGGCAGGCCACAGCCCCCAAGACAGGCTCTCCCCATCAGAGTAGTAACTCTGTTCTGCATGCACTCTGCTTAAAATATCTTTCTGGAGCCTGTTGGACCAGATTTGTGCCTAGAGTTTGAGATTAAGATTTACTGGGGGGGGAGGGTTGACAGAGAATAAAATGCCTCTCATTAACACACATCCTAGGATCATATTGGCCGTTTGCACAGTGCGACTGTGCAACATTGGTAAGTCAGCCAGCCTCTGGCTAGGCTGCCAAAGTCATTGGGGCTGAGGAGGGGACTAAGACAGTGAAGTGTCCCCAGCACTCGGCTTTCAGCCCACAGATAGTACAGCCTGCAGGCCTCAAATGTATGAAGGGAGCAGTGCAATCAGTGAGTTTGCCTCTATTACACTACAGAGCATATGGGAGAGCCAACTCTCTTGTTAAAGCTGTCATTTTTTTCCAGTTAGCAGATTTTCAGTTTGAATTAAATGCAGTTTCCTATTTCCCAAGAATTGATGGAAAATACTTCTGCTTTAATGCTCATATGCTTATGTAGTAAGCTGTTGAAGATGGTAGTAGCTGATAGAGATTAGTTTGTTATGAATTTTGCCTCTTAGGTTGGCACTCCTTAAGCAGTTTGAGAGGCCACGCAGTCACTGCAATTTCTTTGTGCTATCCCGCTCTTAATTACCGTTAAAAATCTTGGCTGCTGAGCCTAAGTTCAGCAGCTCTGACAAAGCCAGCCACTTCACAGTATCCCAACATTGCTCAGGAGCACGTGTGGGAGCCTGGAATGTGACAGGAGCAGCTGGAGACTTTGCCTAGTGCAGATACAAAGGAAGTAATGGGTCACATTTTCATAGCTCTTCTTTGAGGTGACTGCATTACCTGTCAGTAGTAATTGCAATGAGACCCTGCAGACAAGAATCATGAATTCACATTTAAAAAAAGAAAACAATAAACATTATCTACATAAGCATTTATATTCCACCAGCAAAAATTTCTGTGTATCACTCAAGTCTGAGCAGTGGAACATGAATATAATGATCAAACACACCAAGGGAAGACAAGGAAATTAGGGTTTGGTACTTTTTAACCATTGCTTATTCCTCAGCATATTGTGATGAAAAGCAGACCATCTTCCTAGGCTAATGTTTCTGTTTCTTATTACAGTTGGATAGCGTCACTTCACTAATTCAGGCTGCCAAAAATTTAATGAACGCTGTGGTTCAGACAGTGAAGATGTCCTATATTGCATCCACAAAGATTATCAAGATTCAGAGTCCTACTGGCCCACGACATCCTGTTGTGATGTGGAGGATGAAGGCTCCAGAGAAGAAGCCCCTAATTAAAAGAGAGAAGCCAGAAGAAATCTATGCCGCTGTCAGAAAAGGTTCTGCAAAGAAAAGAATCCATCCTGTTCAAGTCATGAGTGAATTTAAAGGCAGAGAAATAGTCTAATATTCTGCCACTTTTTGTGTTCCTATCTTGAATTTCTGATTACTTTTTAAATCTTTTCCCCCACATATTTAATAATTATGTATGTTAATGTTTTGCTTTTCTCTAAATCTGTAAGGTAACGTGCTTAAATTATTTGAAAAAGCTGTTGGATGAATTAACAGCACACAGTTGAAAAAAAAAAAATCCATTCTCTTGTAGTGACCAACTATCATGTCTTTATACTGGCATGTTTTCAGCAGAGCACTTTGAGTGATACTTTATGGGACTCTGCTGTAGTTGGAAAGGCAGATACAATGTGCCAACCTGCCCAAAGTCGTACTGCATTCACTAGGCTTAGCTGTTCCTTCACGGGGGGTGAATGTGGCCAATACAAAACTGCATGTATTTTATGACATACAGCTTTTTAAACATTGTGCTATTGGGCCAGATCCTTTATCAGCATCCTTACACCATGATCAACTCAGCTGGACTGCTTGATTCTAGCTGAGAGTCTGGGCCCTCAACTTATATCTGGATTGAAAGATCTCCCCTCATCCAAGGCCCAGCCTTGGAAATGTAAGTTTGAAAATTGATGAAACACAGAAATGTTGTAACAACATAGACGTAATAATGTAATAAAAAAACCATTGACTGCAACATAGCAGTAATAATAGCTCTTTAAAAGGCCTTTTGAAATATTAATATTAATGTGTGTTCTGCTTCCTGCTCTATCCTTTGAGCCCTAATAAACCTGCTGACTGTTTCATTTGGAAGTGCAGATAAATCAGATATTAACATATCTGTTAAAGCTTTTCTAATCACTGCACAAAACAAATACATCATTATTCTGAGATCAGTGTGTGAAATACACAAACACGTATCTTGAATCTTAGGTATGATGAGATTTTTTTTGCAAGGTAACTAGTGATTTAAATCACCTTTCTTATGACAATACAGTCCTAAATGCAGGACTGTGCCAGTAATCAACTTGCTAAATGGCTGCACTATATCTCAAAGTGTTAAGTGCTATTAGTCTGTGATAACCACTAGGCTTCTGTAAGATAGTGAAAGAAAATTTTTCTAAATCTGTTTGAATCTGAAATCCGCTTGGACTGATATTTTTTAAAGAATCTCACTTGTCTTCCCTGCCATGTCACTAAGTTTTCCCAGACTCCACTTGTTACTCAAGATGTCTTTGCTTGGAAATTAATTTGGTATGTTTTTTGTATTTGCTAAGGTGAGAGGGCTCCCTCAAATGCCAGCACTTCATGATGCATCATTGACTGCCCTTATGAGGCGGCTCCAGAATATGGGCTGCTGCTCCGTTTCATTTATTATCACATTTTGCACAGCAGTGCACCTACCTAGCACAGTGTGGGCAGCAAAAATAACCATAAACTGTGTTTTTCCTTTTGGGGGCCACTCTGTTTCTAAGCTCAGGACGGTGGAGCAGTATAATTTCTAGGCTGTTGGTTAAGAAACCCCATGAAACTTATAGTGATCACGAATTAAAAATTTTACAGTTCACTATTGCACCTTCCATAACTTTACTATCTATTAAATGAAACAAAAGGAGAAGTTTGGAAGAAAAATTACTTTCCAACTCAAATTCCCTCCAGCATGTTTGCATCAAGATCTCAGTAACATGTGTAGGTCTTTGCTAGTCCTTTTAGGTCTACGGAGTGGGAAGCAGCTATCAGTCAAGGGAGTAGGCAGAGGTAATATAGAGCAGGCCATATAACCTACTTTCATAGGTCTGCTGGCAGACTGAGCAGAGCTGAGATAAAAATTCTGTATGGTATAGAGATCAGGAGAGCATACGTTATTGTCACACCTTAAAGCCAAAATCTCCATGCAGTAGTTCAGGTTCTGCCCTCCCCCCCCCCTCCCCGCCCTTACACTACCTACTCCCCCAGCAAGGTTCAGGTCCAGAAGCCAGCAGGTGAGTTGACATAACCTTGTTTTGGGGGGGTGTGTGTCACTCTCTTAATAAATTCTCATGTCTCTGGATTACACCTTTGATATAGGTCACCTTGACATCAAGTGTTTATAACTAATGTCTTGTTATCACATTATTAATAAAAAGCATGTACACCACTGAGATGATGTCTTTTAGTGTTGTGGGAAATTTTTTTTTTCTAATGTGTCTCCTCATTGGTCTCCAACACTAGTGACCACCCAGTTCAAAAGCCTGCCAGGTTTGCTTAGAAGAGTGCCAGCCTTCTGGCACACTAAGTGTACTCTATTAGCCTGGTTTAAGTGAGAATTCTTCTGGAATTAGTATCACTAAAGCATAGTTTATTGCTTGATTTAATGCTCCTTTCTGCAATGCTAGTCACTAGTCTCTTATCCTAGCCATGCTTGACAGCCAGTTTGTTCTCAACTTCCAATACTATTCCTATCACACAGGAATTTATTAGGCAAAACCCAACCCTCTAAATGAACAAGAAAATAAAACCCATTGCTGTTTTTTGAGAAGAGCCAAAAAAAATGATAAGTTAATTATAACTAGACTTCTTTCTCTTGGCTAAAGTTCAAACCCAAGTGAAAATGTAACAAGGTAAAGTTTATTCTTGGCAAAGGAGGCAGAGGGATAAGGAAAAAAACCTTGGAGATGTAAAGAGCCCAGTGTATTAGCTCATTACCCCCCTCAGCAGGTGTGCAAAGCAGGGAACCACCACTTCTATGCCACTATTAATGATGCTGAAAGAGGACATGCGGCTCAGAAACTTTTATTCAAAAGTAGCTACTCAATTCATCCTGCAATCTATTCGTTCCTTCCCAGCCCCTGTTTTCAGAGTATAATTTTTCACTCCATTGTTGCTTGCCTGTGTTTGCATGATGTCCATAGCGTATCAGCATGTCCCTTGAAAACTATGCTCTTAGCTGCGGCTCTGCAAGCCTTTCTCACCGCAGCAACTCATTCTCTCCCCAGTACCATGTTACGGAGCATAGTATGATGGACAATTGAAGGCAATTTTATTTAAAAAATTCATTGGAGCACTAAAAATAAGATAGATAGTATTTTTCATTGTTGAATCACATTACTACAAGAGGATGCATCCAGGCCATTTCCATGAATCCTAATGCTGTTGATTTTTAATTTTTTTTTAATGAACAACTTGGGTGTGTCAATCTGTTCTCACTGCTGATGTTGTTTCCTTTAGTATTTAGCAACTATAATTTGTAAACAGCAGTTTCTCTCACTGCAGACTGTGCTGAGCATAGTTTGCAGTTTGTCCCAATGACTTCATTATTACCTTGACTTAGTGAACCATTCCTGGTAAGTAACAAAAGTCTTTTCATCTCTTGGGCCCTCAGAAGAATGCAAAACCACGTTTTACATGCCCACCCCTGGAGCCCTGCTCTTGTGCACGGTAAAACCTGTTCTGACATAACTAATTGGCTTTTATTTTGGAGGGAGGGGTAGAGGAGGGGAAGGTGGAGAACAGATGTGGTAACCCTCTCTGCACTTACCCCAATGTACTTTTTCCCCAACTTAACCTGGTATCACTTGGGAAGCTCCATAGCTGCATCCCTACTGAAGAAGATGACAACACAGCCTGACATCACGCAGGTCTGATGTTCCAGATGGTTTTAAAAGGTCTTCAGCTCTTCTGAAAAGGTGTTTTGTTTTGCTCATTTTCTGTGGATCCACAATTGAAGCATTTAATAAAAATGTGTTTATACAGCAAGTTTAATGAGGTTTTAGATGTTTTCTTTTTGAAGAAAATATTTGTAAGTCTTTACCAGTAGTAGACAGTAGTATTCCATATGGTCATACCTGCTATTTTTGCTTCCAAGCACTACTTATCCCTTGTGTACTGCTCTTGGTTAAACTTTGGGGACTTGCCTGTGTATTTGGCTCTGGAAACAAGGAGATAAATAAAACCCTGTTCCCTCAGGGTTGGATTTAGAAGCAAAACAAAACAAAACAGATGGCCTGCAGTGGAAGAGACAGACTGGTATGCATGTGTGTGCAGGAGAGGAAAGAAGTGTTGGGCCCTGGAATGAGGGGAGAAGTGAGGGTGGTAAGCAGGGGATGGTAGTTTTGGCAGAGGATATGGAAGCTGTTGAAACTACAGAGAAAAGGGCTTGATAAAATGGTGCTGGACATCTTGATCTTGTACCGCAGACCAGCACTTTGGATTCAGCAAGTGAATGGTGCCTGTTCTCCACCTCACAGCCTTGCAACCCCCTGAATCCTAACAGCCTTGAAAAGCACCTTTCACCTCCCTCATCCTCCCAGTCCTTGCCAGCAGCTCTTGGTGGTCACTTGAGGCACAAGTGACTCTTCCCAGCCGTCTTCTGGGTTCCTGCCTCCATTCTGATTCTACAGAGTCTCCTCTGCATCCCATTGAATTTTGCCTGTAACACTGAGGTAGCTCTGGTTATATACAACTGTTAATAACCCACTTCTTCTCTAATAACCCACGAAAACCACTGGGGTGCTGGAAAGAAAAAGTTCACATAATAAAAGCTGTCATCTGAAATTGTCCAACAGAGTGCAATTTAAGAGCATATTAGTAGAGTAATTAAATAATAATTAAAGATCAAGCAGATGTCACTATACACTTCATTTTTGTTTTCCCTGGGAGATCACTAGAACTGCCTTTCTCCTAAGATGGTTAGTGGCCTTGGTTTTTTGCAGAACTACTTCTTACAGTGAAGATAATGCACTAGCACTGTTGATGAAAAAAAACTTAGGGATTTTGTGTTGTACACTGAAAGTGGTATTGCTGCAATGAAAAATATCACCATTCAATTAATAAACCACAACTCTGTGGAAACTTTCTTGGGATAAAGAGAAACAAAACATATCCAAAGCGGAAATGGCTTAAGAGTTCTGTAAAAACAAACCAGGAAAATGCCTGAAAGCCCCTAATGTCTACCATCGGCAGGAGAAACTTACTGCTATGGTCAAAGGAATTGAAAGCTGAGGGGCTAATTTTTGATTCCAGCGTACAAGAAATAGTTACGATGAAAGCTTGCAGTGCAAGAGATATATCTAACAATGTTATTTTTAAGCAGCTTTTTATAGGATAGGAAATACTAATTTTCTAGTTCCTGATGGTGAAAATGACCGCATTTAAGCAGGCTGGAGTCTACAGAGATGCCTTGGCATGCAGGATGATGTTTCCTCTGGACACTCAGTCTTCTATCAGCCTGGCCATTTTAGAGCCATTGACTTTTCTGCTGTAGTTCTCAATTATTTTTACAGTAGACAGCAAATGATTTAACAGCAGCTGAAAGTAGTCATGTAGCTCATTAGCTGTGGGGGAGACTGTGCCTTTTTGGCACTGCTTTTTCATGGAGGCAGGGAGGCAGGATGTTAAGGGAGCTGATGCTAACTGCTCCAGCAAGCCTGCTGGTAGGTATTTTCTCTGCTCAGTTCCCAGAGCTCCCTTATTAGATGGAAATAGGATAGGAAATTGCTCCCATGCTTTCAAAATGCAGAACAGAGCACCATGCTCTGTTTGCCCAACTAGTCAGCATGCTGAAGGGATGGGAGAAAGGAAGAAAAGTAACTTTTTTGAGGTTTTTCAGCGTCTCTGGTGGAGAAAGACCATCATTGAAAGGAATGATTTCTCCAGGAAAGCAGAATCTCCCTGGAGTCAAGGCTTTACAAGGATCAAGGAAAAAAACAGCAAGAGGCTCTTTTATACCTTCAACTTCCTCTATGAACCCAGTCTAGTCCTCCGTTTTCTCTGTCCTAACCTTGCTCCTAATTGCAGATTATCTAAGTATAAATTTTGCATTATTTACCCAGCTGTTATTTTACAGCAACTGATGCACATATTGGAAGCCTTCCTAACAGTAAGTTGCACTGATTAGTTGTTTCATATTATTTCTTGTTTTCATTTGAGGTACTAAGGACCTCACCCAGCAAGCTGCAAAGTCCAAACCCTCAATGATGTCTCTCAGAGCTTCGACAGGCAGCAAACCATTCTGACTGCTACCTGGGTAAATATTTTGTGTGCAAAAATGTGTGGTTTGTACCGTATTCCTCTGCTCAGTAGTGACTGATACACAGTCATAACTAAGCCCTTTTCTAGAAGAAAGGGACTAGCACTATAGGAGTAATATTGTATGTAGATGGTACCTAGTCACACATTAAGATTCAAGCTGTCATTGCAGGCTACCTATTTAAGCACCAGCAGCTGAGGTCCTGCACATTTAGGATATGGCTGCTTTCACAGCTTTCTGTATTTTACCCTTTATTGTCAGCTGTGGGAACGAGCTTGCTTGGACTAACACCTTTTATTATCGTCCATCATCTGACACACTGTAACCGCACCGTGCAGACTGTGTGTCCTTTGGAGGAGCCACAGCTCATATGATGTTCAGGAATTTAATCAGGAGTGGGTCCTCAATAATTCCACAGAGGTTGTTGGCTTGCTCATCTGCAAGGTTAGCCAAAAAAGGAGGAGAGGAACCACTGGCTCCCTTTCCCACAGCTTCCTAGCATTATTTGTATGCAGTGACTAAGTAACCCACCAGCCCTATTCCCTTCTGATCCACCTTTTAATTTCCATCTATCCTATTTTCTTACCACTTTGATATCTATGTTCTCCCTCAGCATTAGCTTCCTGTCTTCTGTCCTGGACACTGTGACTTCTTTCAACAAAAGGACAGCATACAGGTTTTCAGCACCTCCACCTCCATTTCCCAAGGTTCTGTTTCACCACTTCTCCTTCGCAAAACACTACAACAAAAGAACAAGGAGAAATGGTGTGTGGCCATCTCAGCAGCCAGGCTACATCAGCACAGCTGTTTTTGAGTTCAGTGGTAAAATATCCCCTTGACAGTAGTTACTGTAGTCCTTCCTCTGTAGCAGCTCTCTATTTAGTTATCCCTCATTCAGGCTGGCTAAGACCGATCAGTCACCTTGAAGTTTACTTTTGAACAGGTAGAAAGCACGCCACCAGTAAAGAGATATGTTCCCCAAAAAAGAAAATATGTCTTGCTTGCCCTTTCCTCTTGCTGCATTTCAAACAACTTGTCTTTATTTAGGCATGTTGGGCCAACTTTAAAATACCAAAATACAAAATATGAATGTTATTAATACAGTAATCCAAAGGGCAAAGAGCTTATTAGTAGTATGAGCTATTGAGTCATGTGGATGGTGATGGCACATCCTCAAGCACTCTATTATCATAATGCCTGGGCTGAAGACTCCATTAATTTTCTGCATCACCAACAGCTGAGGACCAAAGCTGACAGCCAATAATACATGAGCCCAGTATAAGCAAAATACATGCACAAACAAACCTTCCCATCACCTCATAAAATATTAACAGCAGAATATAACAGATCAGAAAAGATGTGGCAAAAGGAGTACAAAGAAAATAATTCTGAAATATAAGAATCCTTACAATATTGTTTTTCAGAAACATTGTATTTCAGTTCCCAAGCAGCTGTACGTTTACCTTCTCACTATTAAGTGAATTCTGATGGTCTGAATGGGCTTGATTTTTCAAGGTATCAAAGGAGAGAAAGTGAGCAGCTCTTCCTGTGTTTCTGCTTAAGGTATATATTACATGGAATTCATCCCTCACCAGTGAGTTATGCATTAAGAGATGTGTGTCATTCTAGGAAGGGAGTTCTGTGAGTTAATTTTGGTTGGCTACTCATTAGATAAAACAGCATGTCTTTTTTTTCAAAAGCATGTTCAGCCATATTTTAAATGAAACAATTTGCAAGAGATTTTTTTTTTAAAAGCCCCTTTTTGGCCAAACTTCAGTCCTCATCCAGAAACTTTGCCCACTGATCCTGCAATCTCCTTTTCCTTAAAGAAGGCATCATCTAAAGAAGAATGGTTGCCCAACTACATCTAGCGATGAGACCCACACTTTGGAACATAATTTGCCACCAAGTATTTGAGTGTTCCAAAGGTTATTTCCAATGCAGAAGGACTGGAAAAGCTACTAGAAACTTAAATATTACAATTAAGTATTTCTTTTGAAAACTAATTACACCTTATTATCATTGGTATTTGACTTTTATACAAACAGACTTAACAAAAACTTGAAAGGAACATTCAATATACTACCTAGACAATGGATACAGACTTATTTAAACCAGGCATTGTGCCAAGTTATGAGATAAGCATATGGTAGACTTCTCACTTCTTTGTTAGTTTGATTTTTTTTTGACAGATTCATGTAGTTTGTTGTAATGAAAAATGGAATTACTCATTTCAGATGTATTCCCTGTAGCATACAAATGTTGGGTAAAATACTGAGTTTGTGTGAGGAAACCTTGGCTGAAATACCTCTTTTAAAAAAACCAAACCACCAGTAATGTAGCCCTTGGTATGGCCACTGAATTGACAGCTACTAGTATTTGGTCAGACTAATGGTAAGACGCTTTATCTTCCAACACATACTGATATGACATACCTGTCATGGTTTTAGCTGGGATAGTTAATT
>WEKW01002360.1:10299-33063 GCA_013389905.1 Sula dactylatra
GAACTTTCTTTTAAATAGATAAGACCATCACTGTCTTGTCATTGAGGAATAGATTTTACCATAAGATCAAGCATTAGAATAGCAAATATATGACATTAGAATAGCAAATAAGCTGCTTCACCTGGGAAATTGCATAGAGTCAAACATTCCAACATTCCATTTTTAAGAACATACTTCCAGGGTGGAAAAAAACTCTATACATTAAGGATGCAAAGAAGTAATATTACATATCTGGCTGCTAACTTCACAGCAGAGATTAAATTTCTCTCCCACGCAATACATAGTGTCAAAAGAGTAGCACTGAATGGGCCCTTTTATAGGTTTATTTACAAGTATATATGAACTACATAGTAAGAAGTGAAATGAACTGTGTAGCTATGATATGCATATGTTCCACTTGTTTAAACAGGGAAAAAAAAAAACTAGAAGAGACTTCATGGGCAGAGTCGTTTTAACTCCTTCAAATTTAAGCAGTGCTTGATGATGGTCTAAAACTGCCTACAGCAGTAGAGAAATATCTGATACTACAAAGCCCCTTAATGTTTCAGACAAAAGCATAAAAAAATGCTGGAAGCTACAGCCTCTGAAAGTCTGGACTATTAAAAGTTACTTTATCATTGACTGTTAAAATTCCTTATTAAAGGCTGTGTAATTTAATCGAGAGGTCTCTTGGCTACAGCCAAGAACACCTCTAATTCTTGCACACCCACATGACCCACTCTTATACTAGCCCATGCATTTAGACAGAAAGAATCCTGTGCTTTCCAGACATCCTGGAAAAGTCTTTCAGTGGAGGAAGCGTGCACCACAACCCCGCTTAAAACGATTTGGTCATAGGCAGCAGACACAACTGACAGAAAAGGAAAGTATGTAATAAAGTGCCTCTTTTACAGACCTCCTTTATATATTAATCTCACAGGATGTAGGCGACTCTTACCTGGATGGAAGCAGACTTAGTCTCCTTTTTCGTGCATTAGGTGCCCGATAGCAAATAAAGGAAATGCATTCTTTAGGGGATGTTAGGAAAACTTCTGTACTCAGGTTCCATTCTTGGTGTTCCCAGTTCGTATTAATTTTTCTCTCCCATGCTTCCCCCCTTCCATGATTAACTCAGGATTTACAGTCATTTATTAGCTTATTCAGGAAACATTTTTAATATTCTTCCCCTGTCTTATTGACTTCTTTTACGTCTTTGGAACCACTGCTCCTCTGGCATATAACATCTGGTCTTTTACTTTGATTAAACTCTTAGCAAAATATTGTTACCCACTGGAAAAAAATGTTCTTCTCCTCTCTTTCTCAGAAGCAATGTACATCTAAGCACACAACTTTTTCATACTCTGAGCTTGTGTTTTATATCATATGACTATGTAAATTAGCAGCTTGGTGTAAACAGGCTGTTAAAAATCTGTCCTAATCATGTTGCCCTAATAGGTCTTTACTGATACCAGGGATGGTGCTAATAAACCAAGAGTTATCTGAGAGTTGTTTCTTTATTGTCTGAAAGTCTTATGTTTACGACCTTAATTTACCTTAAAATCGTTTCTAAATTTCCTCTATTTTAAATTTAATCAAGTCATTTGTCATGGTTTAGTCCCAGCCAGCAACTAAGCACCACACAGTCACTCGCTCACTTCCTCCACCCCTGTGGGATGGTGGAGAATCGGAAGAGCAAAAGCAGCAGAACTCATCAGTTGAGATAAGAACAGTTTAATAACTAAAAGAAAAGAGTAACGGTATTAATGGTAATGATAACAATAGTGATTACGATAATAATAACAATAACGATGATAATATAACAAAAAAGAAAATAACAAGAGAAAGGAATGAAACCCAGGGAAAAGAGGGAAAAGAAAAAACCACAAGTGCTGCAACTGCTCACCACCCACTGACCGACACCGCTAGTCCCCAAGCCACGATCGCTGCTTCCCCCGGCCAGCTCCCCGTTAATATACTGGGCATGACGTCACATGATATGGATTATCCCTTTGGCCAATTCATATCAGCTCTCTTGGATGTGCCCCCTCCCCTCCTGGCTTCTTGTGCACCTGGCAGAGCATGGGAAGCTGGAAAAGTCCTTGACTATTGTAAGCACTAGCTAGCAACAGCTAAAACATTAGTGTGTTATCAACATTATTTTCACACTAAGTCCAAACCACAGCACTATACCATCTACAGTGAAGAAAATTAACTATCCCAGCTAAAACCATGACATCATTGAATCGTTTCTGTCCAGTTCCTAGTACAAATAACTTTGCAGAAGGCAACCAGTTAGCCTGATAAAATAGCCCTGTTCAGCTGAATTGAATTGTTCCTTTGACAGCACTGAGAGGACTGGTTTATTCTTTCTGCATTCTTCTTTTAGTTGTAGAGCAGGAACAGCTAATTATTATAGATTTGATGGAGATAAAATAACATTTACCAAAAATTGATTTTGTTGTTGCTTAAAGGGGAAATAAAGAACTACGTTTTAAGTATGTTTGATCAAAATCAGTTTTTGGTTTTGTACCTGTCATTGATTTTTTTTAATATATTTCGTAAGGAGAACAATAGTTCACTTAGAGAATAGAGAAGACAGAAAATTACTTAAATGTACAATTTAATACAGCTGCAGCAGAAAGACAAGAACATGAGAAATATATACTTATAATAATGCACACAAGGGACATTTTCAGAAAAATTTTTCATTACCTACATACCTTAAACAAATACAGTATAAATCCAACAATCATTGAGCAATTATGCAATTATAATATTAGGTTGCATGATTAGTGTGTATAACAATATAAATTAATAGCCTTTCAAAGCTCTTGCAAGATCTTGGTGAGATAGTTAGTACAAAGGCCTGATAATAAAAAGAAATTTTGTGTTTTAAACTAAAAAAAAACAAACTCATAAATGTGAAAGATATAATAAACTGAAATATAACAATGTATTTATTAATATACCATGAGATAACAAATATGTCCTGACAAACACAACTCAGATATTTAGGAGACACAATGTTTAATTAGGAATTCTGAGTAAATAACTGCTTTTCAACAAGTGGTCAAAATGGTAAAGTTTCAACAAAACTGACTTTTAATTTATTATGAGAATGTAGATTTCTATCTGGACTTGAGTAGATTTACATAGAGTTGGCCACTATAAGCTTACACTGTTCAAGACTAGCATTAATCCCTGTGTTGTGACAATCAGAGCTCAGGTATATTTGGAACACCTTCTCTGAGCCATTTTTTTTCCCTCTGTACATTCAGCTCATTATGTTCACTGTAATAATTCAATTATTCAGTAATCACTTAGAGTGTGGGAGTTGACAGAGGTCTACTTCACTCATTTTGTGATTGCTCATATTATTCATCACTTCGCAAAACAACAGTCTGTTTTAGGTTATTCTTATGAGATGGTGCTGAAAGTGTAGCTTCTCCAGTCAATGTAACACAAATAATACTTAACCAATCAATTTTTCTTGTAATAAAGAGCTGTAAATACTTACAACAAAATTACTGAAAACCTCCCTTTTTGCTTGAGACATTGTCTGTTATGATATGGCCTTACAGTGGTCTTTCCAACTCATAATGTGCAGGAGACAGTAGACCCATTTGTGACAGTATCAAATGCTTTAACCTCCCAAAATCCCCAACGTTCTCTCCATCCCTCTGCCTCATTTTCGCCTAAAACCTCCTCCAAATTTGCAAACGTCCCGGGATTGCTCCCACACATATCATGCCAGCACTAAAAGCTATTGCTGGTCCTCACCGTCCTGAGGCAATCCTTTCAAAGCCACAACAACACTGGGCTTCTGCTATGTAATAACCTCCCAAAATCCCCAACGATCTCTCCCTCTCTCTGCCTCATTTTGCCTGACACCAGTTCCAAAATTGTGAACATCCCGGGATTGCTACCACACAAAACATGCCAGCACTAAAAGCTATTGATAGTCCTCACCATCCCATGGCAACCCTTTCACAGCCACAACAACACTGGGCCTCTACCATTAACTAACCTCCCAAAACCCCCAACGTTCTCTACCTCTCCCTCTGACTCATTTTTGCCCAACACCAGTTCCAAAATTGTGAATGTCCCGGGATTGCTCCCACACATATCATGCCAGCACTAAAAGCTACCGCTGGTCCTCACTGTCCCATGGCAACCCTTTCACAGCCACAACAACACTGGGCCTCTGCCATTAACTAACCTCCCAAAACCCCCAGCATTCTCTCCCACTCTATGCCTCATTTTTGCCCGACAGCAGCTCCAAAATTGCGAACGTCCCGGGATTGCTCCCACACAAAGCATGCCAGCACTAAAAGCTATTGCTGGTCCTCACCGTCCCATGGCAACTCTTTCACAGCCACACCAACACTGGGCCTCTGCCATTAACTAACCTCCCAAAACCCCCAATGTTCTCTACCTCTCTATGGCTCATTATTCTCCGACAACATCTCCAAAGTGCATATGCAAAAAACTATTTGCAAAGAAGGGGAACTGGGGCTGAATTGAAATATTTGATCCAAAGACAAAACCTCTGACATATATTAGGAATATAATTTAGGTTTTTTTTCAGTTCCAAAATCAGAATGAACCACAGTTGTTATATAGGGAACACAAGGATATTTCTTCAGCAATAAAGAGCTGCTCTGTTACTTCAGGGAATGTAAGTTTGTCTATTTTTGACACAGGGGTATTTGTGGAGTTAATACTTTGCATTAACTCAGTCAAACAATTCACTGAAATTTGGTTCTTACTTGGAGACTGTTTCCAAAGGACAGAATTATAACAGTTGGGTCAAGCTGCATACTTTTGATAAAGATACCCTTAATTCAAAGGCACTGGAGCTGACAGATTAAAATGTTGAAAACAGTAGAAAGACAAAACTCTCCCGCAAAGTTATTTTTAACTCAGCATTTCAGAAATATGTGATTTATAGGAAAAATTCTGAAACACTGCCCCATCCCAAGTCTACGTTACTGAATCTGCTTTCTTTTGATATTTAAGTCTGTCCAATACATGTAGACAGAAACACCTCACATTATGAATGTATACATCTAGGACCAGGTATACAGTGAACTATACTTTCTAAACTATGATAATAACATTTTTTGTTTGGTCTGATCAGAACAGCAGTTAGGAGTGACAGTGAGTGTAATAATATATGACAGAACCAAAAACATGGAAAGAGAAGTGTAGCTTCCACTGTGTTATTTAAGATTTCCTCAAAGAGATAATTAAGGAAAGGGATGTAACACACTGGAGAGGAAAAGTCCCTTTGGGGATTGTAATTCCCTAAAGCGAACAGGGTCATTACAAGCCTTAAAGAGAGACCTGAAACAGAAAATCTGTAAGGAGTTGGGAATAAAGATAGCTGAGTTGAACTCTGCAGCTCCCAGGTTCCCAAAGGTCCTTGATGTCTGATCGGCAAATTTTGTGACATCTTGTTAAGCAGCACTACATGCTTCTGCTCGTTTGATTTAATAGCTGAATATATCCAATCAAAGCTTATCTGTTAGAAGATAGACTGTTTATCTTGGTTATTGCCTGGTCATCTACTTACTATACAGACTTACACTGTAGCAACAAGACAGTTGCAGGAATTGTAAAGCAATATGGACAGAAGCTGAGATGTCAAATTACCCTTTTAGTATATTTCACAAATATATTGTGCAAAGCTTTAAGTTATTTGGCCCTCTATTACTAAAAAATGAAGAGAACTTCATACATCCTGCTGATGAGCAGCATCTAAGAGCTGAAAACCCATGTGCTAATCAAGTCTGCAATGTCCTTTCATATTCTGTCCGTATGTGATCGTCAATATGTGTTGTTCTCATATTTGGTAATATAAATAGTGGTGAAATATAACAGAAATGCTAGTTTTGCTGACTTTATGTAATCATCTTTCACTTTAGGACTTTGTTCCTTCATTAGGTTCTCTCACTGCATAGAGTACTTTTCAATGCTAGGCTTTGCATTTGGAGCTCTGGTTTACCAGAAAGATGTAGTATTTCTTGTGTTGTTGGCAGGGTCTCTCTTGATAAAATGCCACAGACATTTCAACAGAGATAAAAGACTTGTCTTGACTAAGTTTTGCATGGTCTGTTGATTTCATTCTTTCCTTTTCCATCCAAAATCATTTCCCTTCTAATCAATTGCCATATGTATGCATGATGCAATTCTGAAGATCTTTGCACTAGGAATGGCAATGGAATGTTATTAGTTCTTTTAATTACTTTTATTCCTCTCTCCACTAGGAAGGTATGCTGTCTGTCTACAGATGTGACCTGTCAACCTATCTATAGTGCTATGCTAACACTTCTAGACACAAGCTAGTGCCAGATGAGGGATGCTTCAAATATATATAATTTTGGCTAGAGAATGGAATTTAGCAGAAACATTTAAAACGATTGATCTTGATATCCTCAGCTTAAAATGATTTCAACCCTATTAATATGGGTTCTTTATATATAAAGCTTATATTGCTGAAATGTTCTAATTCAAGAATATGTAATTTACAGAATTAGAATAAAGATCCCTTGCTACCATAAGATGAATGAACAGTCTACATGTGTCTTTAAATGAAGCTATTAATAAAAAATCAGTTAAGGTGGAGTTCCTGTGTTTTTTCATCACTTCTCTAAATGAGTATTTAATGAAAATTCACTGAAACTTCAAGTTCTTCAAAGAAAGAATTTTCTGGGTGAAAGAATCAAACAAAACATCTGAGAAATAAACAAAAATGTTTTAGTATGTTTTACCTTTTAAGTCCCATCTCTGCTTTCCCTCAAGACAGTTGTAGACACAGTCAGGAACTTACCAATTTTCAGTGATGATATTGAATGCTTGAGTGGAAGCAGTTTCCCAAGGGAGGCAAACAGGTTGCTCACTGATTAAAAGTTGTTTGTTAAATTATGACTCTCGAAAAATGTACTTCTAAACTCCTGTATCTTTCTTTTTTTATCATACCCCTGCCCCTCATTATTGTATATAAACTATAAGCACAATATGCTTACTTATCTGGAATGTTGTTTTTAATTCCTGTATGACTTGCTATCTTTAATACAATCAGATGATTGCTCCATTTGGGTGGAATTTGTGTCAAATACCTAAGTGTCGCCTCAGACATACATGGATTTTTAACAACTAGGACTAAATTTTTGAACCAGTATTCACTTAACCTTCATCTCTGCCATTTAACAGTGTTCATATATTTCTGTTTTATTTAAGAATTATTAGATAGCCTTATTAGATAAGGATAATTCTATAAAAATCTTTGTCTTGTAGTATTTTGTCATTCCTTTATGTCTTACCATTTTGATCCTTTTTCTAACTTGTTCATGGCACTCTTCTTAGGAATTGCCTCTACTCTTTTTTCCAAGAGGTCTTGCAAAAGAATCAGATATAAATATTTTGCATACAAGGTTTTAAAATAACTCAGTTTAGAGGCTTAAGCATTCAAAACAGACAATCTTTGGATTTAGAAAATTGAAAAGGTCAGACTGAAAGGACTCCATGATAACCTTTTTCTCACATTGTTTTGAATTACTTGGTTTTTCTGCCAGCAAATATGTGGTTTAGTGGTAGGAAAAGAAGGAATAGTAACCATAGAAACTGTCATACAATCCAGTGTGGTGCTTATGTTACTGTACCTCTGAGAAAATACAAAGCTGTCTTCTTAATCCCTTTAGTGTTCCTGGTTGAATGCTGTATGCCTAGTAAAGTGGCACTTGTAGGTCCCTTGGCTGTACACTCTATTTTCTGTCTCCTCCTCCACAATAAAGTAATGGGCCTCCCATAAGTAGTATGAGATAAAAAAACAAGCACAACATTCAAATACAGAAACTTAGTGCTCTGCTTGAAAACCGCACAACTTACCCCAGACTATAATGATTGTGATTTTTATGACCTTTTTTAACATCCTCCTAAAATCTTTAAACACTAACTGATGTCAATAGAGATACAATGAACCTTGTTCAAAGCATAGGAGATGCCTCAGGACAGTTTAATTTTTCCCTGAGATAATTTATATATTTAGTTTGTTGCTTGCTAGAGTTCGTGAACGCTGGGGACAAAATAAGACAAACCTCATAAAGTTAAGGCATAGCTGATTGTTTAGTCATGGATTTTGACACATTTAACATCTGTTAGATTTCACCCAACAGAATGAATGACTGAAAGTTGTGGTCCCAGTGGGGTGGGCAGCTTCAAATGAATACCGTATTTTGTAGCAGATTTGTCATTAGTTTTTTATGTCAATGCTATTTCATCTGTGCTTTGTATATAGCCATTTGAATTTTCACTAGAGTGGAGACTGGGATCCATAGCATAGGACAATGCTCCAGCAATTCAGGCATAGGGAATTATGTGGAATAGTTTACTAAACATCTTTTGTTATTGTATATTGGATAACACCTTTAAATATTCATTCAGATAGAGGATAGATTGAAAAATTAACTAAGCCTAGAAATTTTGACATTTGCCTGTAATGAGGGGCAAGGGAATATTTGCTATACTGAAAATTCAGTTGATCTCTAGCAAGTGAAACCACATTAACTGTAAACGCTTCCATGTTTTAAATGTTCTTATGTGATGTATTAGTTCAAAACAGTTACATCTAATGACTGCACATTTTTAACACTTCTTAAAAAACCCAACAAACAATTTTAGCTACTATTTCAGGATTTCATTTTTCTCGTGTCTGACTAATGATGTGTATGCTGCTTTCTCTACTTTCTTTTCTCTCAGGCTTTTTTTAAGTTTACTTGCATCTTAACTTAAGAAGGTACTGCAGTACATACACAAATTCTCTTGACTACCTTAAATTACAGATTGATTCTGAAAATTTCAGTTTTGAGCAGCCTAAACTGAGAATTTTCTTCTCTTGCCCAAATGCCTCTGTAGTGTTAAACCATTGTAGATCATACATGACTTGTAGATAGCTATGAAAATGCTGATGCAAAACCTAGATTGACGCATCTCTAAGCAGTGCACAAGTGAAGTAATATTGTAGTATTTCAGTGTCAGAGTGTAAGTTATAAATAATATCTTTATGATTCTAGACACTATAAACTATAATGATTTAAAATTTTGGAATTCCATATTTGTGTACATGACTTGAGTATTAAAGGTAAAATGTGACATTTGTGCAACATCAACACCCCAAAAACAGGTCCAACAAATACTTGCTCTGTTCTTGTACAGCTTTCAGCATCTACTTTTGTTTGAGTGTGAGATCATTGCTTTGCATTACATAGAAAACAAAACATTTTAATGAATCCATGGAAGTCTATTAGAAACCATAAATAACTTTCATTTTTAATGGGGAAAAAAAGTATTATATCTTTAATACAATTTAAAATATTTTGAGTTCAATGCTATAGTTTGCATGACTGTTCTTTATGAAATTTATTGTGAGAAGCAAGGGATGGAAGCACCTTCCCACAGCCCAGGGCTGTCACACTGCTCCCAGCTGTGGAGCAGGGCAGTCCACAGAGAAACTACTGTCCCTGGCTGGGATGAAATGGGGTCCTGGGCTGAAGGCAGGGGTGGGCAGAGGCTCTGGGGGCTGTGCAGGTCCAGTCAAGCGCATTATTGACCTCAGGGACTTGATATTTACATTGATTTAATGTGCAGATACAAAGAATATTGCTCATTAAACACATCTCCTTTCTTTGGCATTTTTAGAATGGTTTCTTAATGATGTAAAACTGGCAATTTAAAAAAAAGCAATTTTGATAGCATTAGTTCTAAATTTGAAATATTATTTTATTCACAGGTACTTCACAAACAGCAATATATAAGTTTACGTATTTCTCCAAAGACAAAAATATTTTGCCTTTTTTCCTTTTAATACATCATAATGTTATAATAAATCTTATATCTATACATGAATAAATGTAATACCTTAATTATCAGTCTGCCAATATGAAATTGTGAGCATAACATTTTGTCAGAAACACAGAATCACACAAAGGTAGCATTTGGAAGGGAGCTCTGGAGATCATCTCCTCCAACCCTCCGCTTGAGCAGTTACACGTAGAGCAGGGGGCACAGGACTGCATCCAGCTAGGCTTTGAGTGTTTCCATGGAGGGAGACTCCACAACCTCTCTGGGCAGCCTGTTCCACTGCTCTGTCACTCTCACAGTAAAGAAGTTTTTTCTCATGTTCAGGTGGAACTTCCTGTGTTCCAACTTGTGCCCATTGCCCCGTCTTGTTGTTGGGCACCATTGAAAAGAGTCTGGCCCCATCCTCTTGACACCCACCCTTCAGATATTTATAAGTATTGATGAGATGCCCCTCAGTCTTCTCTTCTGCAGGCTAAAGAAACCCAGGTCTCTCAGCCTTTCCTCATAAAAGAAACGCTCCACTCCCCTGATCATCTTGGTAGCTCTCTGCTGCACTTGCTCAAACAGTTCCCACTCTTTCTTGAACTGGGGAACCCAGAACCGGGCACAGTACTCCAGATGTGGCCTCTCTAGGGCAGAATAGAGGGGGAGGATAACCTCCCTCCACCTACTGGCCACACTCCTTTCAATGAGTCCCAGGATACCATTGGCCTACTTGGCCACAAGGGCACACTGTTGGCTCATGATCAGCCTGCTGTCCACCAGCACTCCCAGGACCTTCTCAACAGAGCCACTTTCCAGCAGGTCAACTCTCAACCTGTACTGGTGCATGAGATTGTTCCTCCCCAGGTGCAGGACCTACATTTGCTCTTGCTGAATTTCATGAGGTTTGCCTCAGTCCAGCTCTCCGGCCTGTCCTGGTCAAATATTTCAAAATACCTGAAGTTAATTGACTTTGAGGTCATTTGTACTGTTTAGCACAAAATAGTAACTGTTTTAAATGTACAATGATGTAACATTTATTCATAAGCATAGTCTATTTACAAGTATGCTTTTCCAATGGAGAAAGCAAATTAAAAGCATAATGTACCTCCCGCAATAGAGTTCTGAACTTTTGTTGTTAAAGATCTTCTGTTCATCTATCTGAGTTAGTATAAGTCAGGAAGGAATCTGAGCTGTTGATTTATTTCTTGCTATCCTCAAAGCTGGTTGACTGGATTAGTGATGGATTTATCCGTGCAGAGACACCAGCGTATGGCTATTGTACTATATGATGGCAAAAGCTCTATACGCACTATACTGGGAAAGAGTTGTAGCTTCTTCAGCTATGGCAAAGTTTTTGACATACTCAAGATTTTAAAAAGTAACATAACAGAACAGGAAATGTGTGTGAGCAGAAATAGTGAGAATTATATACTACATAATACAGCACCTCTGAAATGACAAAGAGAAGTTTTAACAGAACACTATAAAGGTCTTTCTGCCATGGTCTTTATTTTATTTTATAATCCAGAGATTTTTAACGAATAATATGAAAGCAGAATAGATTTGAATTTGAAACAAACTATCGTTTTTATCACTCAAAAAAAAAATTATCATAAGCAGCAGGATTTAAATTTTAGGCGTCATCTGAAAGAAGATATCTGCAAAAGAGTAATGCCATTAATATCATGTTGGCTTTCATGAGCACTAGCCCAATGGAAAAAAATTCCAACTTTTTCATAACCATACCAATTACTGCAACATCTGGTGTTTCTCTGAAAGTATTTTATATGGGTGTGCCCTGACCTCCTATTTTCAACATTTTGAAAAGTTTATTAATATATTGCTAATCAAAATATAATTATTCACTTTCAATTAGAGCACTATTACTGAAATTTTATAAACCTGAAATAAAATTTTATTGAATTTATATAGGGCTAATCATGGAAACTATGAATAACTTTATAGATGAATGAACTTGAAGATTTATATTTTATCCAAAAAAATGGGTTTATTTGAAAAAATGTGGATATAATTCTCTTTAACCCTGCTTAAGTTTACATGGAAAGCAGAATATTTGGAATGAAGTTAGGGAAGTCTAAGTAATAATGTTGAAAAATAAGTTTTGAAAAATCACCAAATAATATGATATATACTGCTATTTTATACCTCCTGTATCATCGCTTACATAAGTATGGGAGGTTTTTAACCCTCTTTAGAGCTTTTATGCTTCTTCTTTCTGGGGCATACTTGTGCACAATTAGTGGAATTTCAGTTTTTAATAAACAGTTTAAGATTCCCCAAACATTTTTTCTGTATAATAAAAGATAAATGAATATATCTAAAATTAGAATGATATAAATGAGGTATTTGAAAATTTACATTTCATACAAAATTATGTGTTCACAAGTTTTCTTGAAACTATTTACTTAAATAGAGAAGAAAAAGTTGGAAGAAACAGAAAACCTTTAAATATTACAAATATTTAAAAGAA
The DNA here is from genome assembly GCA_013389905.1 of Sula dactylatra. Lineage (NCBI taxonomy): Eukaryota > Metazoa > Chordata > Aves > Suliformes > Sulidae > Sula > Sula dactylatra. The sequence goes on from WEKW01002360.1 coordinate 22,616, forward strand.
ATAAAGGTCTTGATTCTGAACAGGCTATGAAACTCCTAACAACGTTCAAATTCTTTCTCTTAAAGAGTGATTTTCATGGTGTAATGCCTTTCTGAATGTTTTTACATATTAGTGTACATTGCTATGTTAATTTTCTGCTTAGCCTGTAATTTCTTATAGCTTCTTATTCCTAATAAATTTTGCTGATTACACTCCACATAAATAATAGTATTATGCTAGTAAAATCTGTAAGATACCAATACCAAGTGAGTCAAGTGAGTCAATAGCAGATTTATTGAAATAAATGTAATTACATTATGTAGAAGATGTGTGAGACTATAAAAAGTTATTTTTCTGTTACGGTCTTAGTTGTTTGTCAGTAATGTTTCATGGAGTTATTTTTTTGATTGTATTTCATTCCGCATTTAAACGTGTGTAATTTTTAGAAAATGTCATGTCTTCATATCTCCCTTGATGCAAATTTCAGTTATAACATACTAAAATTATAACCACAACTGTTGATGCAATAAAGGAGAGATGTAATGGAAGACACAGGAGATGAAGGATATTTTGAGTTTGTTCTTTAAAAAGGATGCCTTCTCAAATATTTAATATAATTTTAAAACAAATAAAAATTAAAAAAAAATATTATTTTATACAAAAATGAAAACACAAAAAGATATTCACTGCAGTTTTAATCTCATGTGTTTCACTATGAAATAAGCTAATATTTGTACTTTTTGCCAATCATATTCAATATGAAGATTTCATGTAAATTAGAAAAAACTATTAATTCCTTTAGCACTTAACACAATAGTCACAAATGTAACTAGAAGCAACAGTTTTCCCTTATTCCTTTTAGTTAATAACCTTAAATAAAAAGTGATTGCAGATTTGGAACCTGAAAGACATCTGTGCCTATTTCTTAAATTCTTCTGGACAGAATAGTCTCAAGCATTTATTTAACTAACAAGTTAACAGGTGGTACCAGAGGATATGAAGTCACAGGACTCTTAACATCTTAAAGAAACATTCAGATGATTTGACAGTGTTAGCACAAGCTTGTAGTTGAGTGCAGTTTGCAATCTCAAAGCTGTCTGAAGACAATAGTAATACTTCTAAGAGCAATTCTAAACAGTGCATCATTTAACCTTAATATTCCTTGTTTAGAAGGAGAAATCAAGCCCTGGGACTAATTGCCATGGGCAGTAGGATCCCAAAAACCCAGCACCACTGACAGATGATATTCTAACCACTCAAATATCTCCTTTCTTGGAAAGTTCTTTGTGCATTTAGCTAGGTCAATTTGGACATATTTGTCTTAGCATTTACAATCTTTTACAAATAATTAACCCACCAGAGAACAAAATAGTTTTTATCTCAGAGAATTAAAAGTCACTAAAAGACAGCAAAAGAATAAAATATTATTTTCATTCCCAGTAAAATATGAAAAGTTACCTTGTATTAAGGAGAAGAAAAGGGAAAATAATTCACAAAATGAAGATAAAATCATAGATAAACCATGTAGCCATGAAGAATTAGGAAAACTAAAATCTGTGAACCACTGTCTTGGAAAATTACAAGCATGAAACTAAAAAAAGTCAGACCAGTTCATCTGCAGAGCCATATTTTTATCTTGAAAATTAACCATTTAAGTATCCATTTTCGTGTTTTTTTCTTTTGAATTTGAAACTTGCATAATTTAGATTAGAAAGTGCTAAAAATAGGTTCTTTTCAAATAATATAATTATTACATACTAATACATGTTATATATTTTTACTCATATAAAGTTTATTTGCAATAAAATACAAAGTTAACATTTCACACCAGTTTTGACTAGCCATATTCAAGTCCAGCTCTTACTCTGTGCAGCCATGAAACATTGTATCAGAATTCTGTGTGAACAGCTAAATTGTGACAGTGAGCTGCGTGAGGACCCAGCTGGGTGCCCATCCTACACCTTCCAGCCAGTGCCCGGGGAGCCATATTTATGCTCATCACCAGTCTTGGTACCAGCCATGACCATGCCCAGCCTGGTACACCTGGCATCCTGAGCTTTCATTAAAATGCAGCCATTCTTTTTGCCTTTATCTTCATGGGGAAGGAGATAAATTAATAATAAAGGTATTTCTTCAAAGACTTCTTTTTTTTCCCAGTACACTGTTAGAGCTGCCTCTTTTGGAAGGTCTCCCATCATTCTGTGTACTCAATCAATATCTGTAAAAGCAGTTCTGATTACTTACTCTGTCTGGAATCGAGGGCCACTACATTTGTTCCTACTGCTGTTTTTTTAAGATCACAGAGAAGTCATCACTAGACATACACATAGCCCTTCTATTGCCATGCCTGGGTAGACCATTCATCTGTTCTCCCCATACTGTTTAGTCGCAGTCTAAAAACTATACCCAGTACGATGCCAGCTTGTCGTAATGCCTTTGCAACTTAAGTTCAGAAGTTAAGTGGAGTATTCAATATTTGAGAACATGCAAAACCAAGGATCTGTTCTACTGCTGGGCAAATGCTTCATCAGGGAAAGCATAAATAATATGAAGTAACTGAGTAGTTTGATTAAAGTTCATGTAAATACAAATGTATTTGCTTTAGGATCCTGACTTAGAGATACATCTTGCCAGTCAGAAAGAATTGAAGGAATAAATTTTTCAGACCTGAAATAAGTGCAAGGATTTGATCTCAGTATGGAGTATTTGCAAAGTACTTTTAAAATAACTTTATTATAATCATCTTTCTATACATTTGTGATTTATATATGATTACCATACTGTATTTATAAGCAATTTTAATTTCTACAGAAACATTTGCCAAGGTGCATACTTGTAAATATTACAGATACATCTTCTAGGTTTTTACATAAATAGATTTTCATATTGTTTTCTTTTCTACCTTTTATACCTGTAAAAAATAAAAATTCTTTCAGGAGAGTACATTCATAAGTTTTTACTTAGGGAAGGAGATTCTGTTGCTTCACACATCAGTCATTATTTCACGGACATTACTAGTGATGAGGGACAGTTTTGTATTTGCAACTAATGAACTATAAGTTCTTAATCAAAATGTTATTTTAAGCAGTTTTTAATTCCAATAATATGAATGGATTAATTTATTTTATATCACTTGCCTTGCTTTTATTTTGTTTAATAGTTTTTATTTTTCCTATAAGTAGTAACAATAACCTTTATAACCTTTCCCAGTAGAGTAACAGGTACCTTGTATGTTTTCTTTTTTTTCCTTTTTTGAATAGATGACAGCATTGCATACATGCTTTGATCATTCACAGAAATCCTGTGACTGAGTACCAGAAACTTAGTATCATCATCTCCCAGCTAGCTTAGAGAATTCAGCATTTACGTGCTAAGAAAATGAGAATAGACGTATTGATTTTGTATGGCTAAAAACTTACCCCATTATCATGTCTCCCACAAAGAACCTGGATGGAGACATATTGATGGTACTTGTATTAGAGCAAGAACATGACAAGCATATATAATATTCCTTCCTAACATTCTTGCAGGCTTCAGCTATTTTGAACTATTTTTGAATTCTTGAGGTTTGTATATTTGTAAAGTCCTTGAATCTCTCTGTCAACTATTCACAAAAGTGACCCATGAAAGCAAAATATTCTTGCACCAAAAAAAGTTCTTTAGCAGTGACTTCTGCAGGAGTACTTCCTGCTGAAAGATTAACCACCTTTTTTTTTTGTTCATGTGGCTCTTATATGTAGAGCCAAATATTTAGGTGCTTTGTCTGATCATTTGCTCAAAATATTAACCTCCACTTTAGCAAATGCTTAATTGCTTCACGCATTTTGGTATTAAGATTCAATTTTTTGTCACTGAAAAAATACGGACTTTATAGTAAATTGAGTAATAGTAGTATGGTGAATTGATTAGATAACGGTCTGAGATAATCTTATACAATAAAAAGAAAAGTTAAGTGTGAGTTGAAATATATCCTCTCCACTAAAATGAGTGCTTTTATTGAATCATAGAACCATAGAATCATGTACGTTGGAAAAGACCTTTAAGATCATCAAGTCCAACCGTAAACCTAACACTGCCAAGTCCACTAAACCATGTCCCTAAGTGCCATATCTACACATCTTTTAAATATCTCTGGGGTAGCAATATAGCAACTTCCCTGGGCAGCCTGTTCCAATGCTTGACAACCCTTTCAGTGAAGAAATTTTTCCTAATATCCAATCTTAAACCTCCCTGGCGCAACCTGAGGTATCGAGGCACTTTCTTAATGTAAAATAATATCAAACAGTTAATAATACTTATTTGAAATGGTCTGTGCCTAGAACAACTTCATTCTTAATATCTAGACCTAACATGACCCTGATAGGGCCTGTGTTTTCAGTATGTGTGAAACGTGTAAGTGCCACATTGCCTTGTACACACAGTGAGATTTAATGTCCTACTGGTCCTTTAGCCCAAAGGCCCCATGTTGTGCCACGAGGGTCAGACAGAAACCTGCCATTCTGTGATTCTGTGATTATGTGGTAGTAGTCTTTCTTCAGATTTTCTTACAATTTCCAATCATAACACTGCAAGCACATTTTGCTATTTGAGACTCCTCTGTCTCACTGTAGAGACAATTTGCTTCCAGATAAACAGGTATTATTTCACACCTCTCTGTATGCTGTCTGGTTAAAGAAATGTGTTTTGCATAAATTTCTTGCTCAGTTTAATCTTGTACATTTGCATTTTTTTTGTCTTTGATAAGCTTTATTCATTTTGGGTATATTTTCTAAAAAATGAAGAGCTTTTATCACCAGTTCTGTGCTAAATCTTTTGAATTAATGAACCTGTCCAGTTCCTTTTCATTTTTGACAGGCAAGTTTAGAAACTGATCTTTAAAATACTCCTTACTTATTTATTTTAGGATTTTCTCTTTCTTCCAGAGCTGTACATTTAAGTCTAAGAGAGTAATCACTGGATACTTATAAGATTTTTATGTCCTCCATAAGCAGCTCAAAGATATTAAAGAATAGCATGATACAGGCCACATTTCTTCCTTTGAGCAAGATAAGTTACACAGAGGATGTCCAAGAGCTTTGAGACTATCAAACATATGCCTAGAGACAGAATGTAAACAATATCACTTAGTTCCTATTTTGTTGATTCTGAGCATGTTACAGAGTTCTGGTTGCATTTATAAAGGAGATATATTATCCAAGAAACATTCAGATTGGGTGGGTTCAAAATAAAGGTACATCAGTGATTACACCTTGTAAGCATAAATACCTCGTAGCATTATGGTACGAGTAGGGAATATAGCTTGGAAACATTATTTTAAAATTTTTAGTTGTTTTTAAAGGTTTTGAACAGCAACATTAGTAAAAGAAAATTTGTCAGAAGTTTTTTCATCAGAATTTTAATAAATATCTTTATCCTCAACAGGAAAAAAGAGTGAAATAAACAATTAACTTCAAAAAAACTCCAATGATTTCTGAAATTAACGTTTGAGAAAAGAATAAATATATGGTAGTCTTTTAATTTTTCCATCATTTTCTGGTAACAAAATAATCTGAGTTCCTGTTGTATGACATGTTTATCTTTTCATAGATTTCATTTACTATTGCTCTTCATGGCTGTTTCATTGAACATCCTTCCTACTTATTTAGGAAAGAATTTATTTAGGAAAGACCCTCTTTCCGTACACTGTAGAGACCAGTACTTTTATTTTCTCCTTACATACTGTAATACTGGAACGTTCTGTAATGATGTACATTTTATTCATAAGCTAGCTCATTTTCTATTCTTTATCAGCTCATTTTTTTGGCATACAAACCTATCTAACCCTTATGTAAATCAACCCTACTGCCAAAAATCTTTTTAAATTAATTTGTACTTCTATAGCTTAACTCAAGGGCAACAGGCAAATATATGTTCACTTCTCACACATTTATTCACTGAGGAAGAAAAGAATGAAGAAGAAAACCTTATAAATATGTATTAGAGAACACATTTTGGAACAGCTCTATTTTGAGCCAATCATTGGGAGTGCCACAGATCTAACACTGATTTAATAGTTGGCAAATTTTTTAAACAGTAAAAATCTCCTATTGCAGTAGGTTATGCTTAACAATGATGATAATGAAACTTTCTTACTAGCAGTAAATCTGGGACATCATTTTTTTTTTCATGTTCAAGGGATCGTTACATCCTTTTGGTAGTTCAAGTTCAGGAAACAAAAAAATCCTACCCTTCAACAACCTAAATTTGAGAAAGGAAACAAAATAAAGGCCTAGATTACTTAAGTGTGAAAAGCAAAAAAAATGCAGAGAGCTATCCCTCTCCAACTTGGTCTGAGACTGGAAATCCATCTCCAAATCACAGAATAACAGAATCACAGAATGACATGTGTTGGAAGGGACCTCTGGAGATCATCTCCTCCAACCCTCCGCTTGAGCAGGTTCACCTAGAGCAGGGGGCACAGGTCTGCATCCAGCTAGGCTTTGAATGTTTCCACAGAGGGAGACTCACAACCTCTCTGGGCAGCCTGTTCAACTGCTCTGTCACCCTCACAGTAAAGAAGTTTTTTCTCATGTTCAGGTGGAACTTCCTGTGTTCCAACTTGTGCCCATTACCCCCTGTCTTGTTGTTGGGCACCACTGAAAAGAGTCTGGCCCCATCCTCTTGACACCCACCCTTCAGATATTTATAAGTATTGATAAGATGCCCCCTCAGTCTTCTCTTCTGCAGGCTAAAGAAACCCAGGTCTCTCAGCCTTTCCTCATAAAAGAAACGCTCCAGTCCCCTGATCAACTTGGTAGCTCTCTGCTGCACTTGCTCAAACAGTTCCCACTCTTTCTTGAACTGGGGAACCCAGAACCGGGCACAGTACTCCAGATGTGGCCTCTCTAGGGCAGAATAGAGGGGGAGGATAACCTCCCTCCACCTACTGGCCACACTCCTTTCAATGAGTCCCAGGATACCATTGGCCTACTTGGCCACAAGGGCACACTGTTGGCTCATGATCAGCCTGCTGTCCACCAGCACTCCCAGGTCCTTCTCAACAGAGCCACTTTCCAGCAGGTCAACTCTCAACCTGTACTGGTGCATGAGATTGTTCCTCCCCAGGTGCAGGACCCTAGATTTACTCTTACTGAATTTCATGAGTTTCCCCTCAGTCGATCTCTCCAGGTCTCGTTGGATGGCAGCACAGCCTTCTGGTGTATCAGCACTCTTCCCAGATTAGTATTGTCAGTGAACTTGCTGAGGTTACACTCTGTCCCTTTGTCCAGGTCATTGATGAATATATTGAACAGGACTGGACCCAGCACAGACCCCTGGGGAACACCACTAGTTATGCCCCTCCAACCAGAGTCTGTGGCATTGGTCACAACTGTCTAAGCTCTGTAACCTCTTGTAGTATGACCCATCATTGTTAAAAATTTTACAAAGAACACCTCAATGCTATCAAGTTTTTACGGCTGTGTCGACAATTGTTGCAAGCTTAAACCTCAAAGTCAGTCTTAGTCTAGTTTGCTACAGAATTTGGAACTCCTTCCTGTCAGGGAAGATATTGATAAACTGTACCCATAGCCTGGAAGAGAGCCAATTAAAAAAGTTTATTGTAATACAGTGATGAAGAACCACAGAATTGTTGTAAATAGGAAGCACAAAGAAATCCTTCCATTTATTTCAGATTGAGAGATTTTTAAGGAGACTTACTAACCAGAGCTGAATACTGTGTTGAAGTGGCTGAGTGATTCCAAGGGAATCTGGGAAGAGCAAGCTCTGATATATCTGCAATTGTCTGCACAGATATAGCTATAATACAGACCTATGACATTTCTTCTAGAAGGTTCATTATATCATACACAAAAGATGTACAACTAGATTGTTATAATGATGTATATGGGTAATACTAAACTAGGGAAAAACACCTATGAATGTAATCAGCCATGTCTTATAAAAGTAGGTATGATTAAGGGTCCTGCTTAAATCCCTTCCTTTTTTATAATTCTGATCAGTACTATAATTCAGGATTCTAATGATGGTGGTCCTTGATTTTCCTGAATACATTGTATTGTGCTGCCAAGATAAACTGTAGGGAATTACATAGCCAGAACTCAAATATTATGGACCAGAGTCTCCTCATTATGCCATTCACATAAAAGCCATCTTGGAAGACAAACTTGCCCAGACTAATTAGTGACCTAAATTTCTCTTTGCACATCATGTCTATTGTCAGGTTCATGTCTATTTTTGACCCTTTTCCCTTTGGCAACAATTTCTTCTTTAGCAGCTCACAGAAAACAGACATTAAAATGCAGTAATTATGTCATATACACAAACCATTTTTTTCCCCATAGCTAGATATGTAAAACTTGACATGGTAAATAGCAGCTTACTGTCTTCTGACACTGAGGTTGTGGGTAAACCTACTTATTATGCCCAAAAAAGTGGACATATACAACCCTCAGTGTACTACTTGTTTGTTTAACATGCTCTCTGATATCTGTGTATCATTAGTGATTACTGTCCACAAAAAGAAGTCTAATAGACATAGCAACAAAATAGAGTTTATGAAAATTTAATGAGAAAGTACTCAGAATTAATTAAATGGATAGGAAATCAAACAGCATACAGTAATCATAGAGAACTTTGCTACCTAACAGAGATTACATTGATTCGTTATATGTAACTTAACACAGGAAATGTCAATGAGATACAGAATTGCTACTAGCATTAGGAAATTATTTAATCTGCAGACAGCTTCAGTAAAATAAATTTTAAGGTATAGATGTAAATTTAAGCATTGTCTGTACAGAAATGCATATGTGTGATTAAGCATGAGTTGTGAGATTAAGTACTGCACATTCGCATAAAGGATCTTCTTCAGATGACAGCTGGCAGTCTAGTTTAACTCTCCATTTCCTGGGTATTTTCTACCCATATGGTAAATTATGACAACTATTCTTGTTGGCCTAGGACTTGGTTGATATATAAAATTTATTTTAAAAAATAACAAACTTTCAAACAACTATTCATAGGAATGTTGCAAGCATAATTGTTAGAAAAGTGTGGTATTTGTTTTACAGTTACATCCTGAAGATGATGAAGGGCGAAGATTAAATATTACAGAGGAAAATCAAAGAAATGTGGGAATTGCAAAAGCTAATAAGAAGCATACCGGTGTCAGTCCACTTCTAGTTGATTTTTTGATGGACATGTCTCCTCTGCTTAATCAGGGTGTCATCAATACTTTAAACTTCTTGCAGTTTATGTGTACCTTATGACTTACTGTCTGTGACAGAAATAATTAATAGTAGGAGAAAAGACGGTGTAAAAGAGAGATGAAGGGACAAAGCAGCTGACTTAAAGACAAACTGTTCTTTAGTTCTGATGAAAACTTAGGCTTTGAAAATAGCTGCAACATTCTTGTATTACTATGTGTAAAAAAAGAAACTCAGTCCCATCGTAAGGATTAGTACAACTTATCAATAGGCCTTCATGATTTCCTGCAGAAATGAATTTAAACTCTTTCAGGAAGTGGCTCTAATTTTTTAAATATTCTTTTCTGTTTCAACCAGTTATAAACAAAAGATAGAATTCCGACACCAGGGTCGGAAAACAAAAGCACTGTTATTGGTAAGAGTGGAAGAAGGTTAGACAGAGCTGTGAAAGTCTTTTAAAATGTGGAAATAAGTGAAAAGTTCTGAGGTACAAAAAGCATAGGTATCAATTTTTGCAAAAAATGTACAGTTTAAAATCATAATTCAGTCATGATTAGGCAACTTAACCACACACTTAATACTGGTCCAAACTCTAATATTTTTTTGTTTGAGAGACTGATGTTTGGAGATCTTTTCTTTTGATAAAGACTTTTTTTTTTAAGTGTTATACACCCTAGCTTGTTCACTGCTTTTGTAAATAATATGAATACAGAGAAACTGAGAAAACAAGTATCCTGAAATGCGTTTTCCCAGTCATACTTCACCTGAGAAGTGCCACCTAACTTTCCGATTCCTATAAAATATTGAAAGAAAAAAATTTGAAAAGCTCTGCCTGCATCTAAATATTGTTATTTTAAAATAAAGTTTTTCAGGTTTTGTTTTGTTTGCATCAAACCTAAATAAAGCTACACATCCAAATTTGGAAGTGTGAATCTGATGCGTTAAAATATCTACTCCGATTATAGTTTGAATCTTGAGATTCATTGTCTGCATTCATTGTCTTTCCATACTGTATATATTGTTTTGCTTGTCACATTTCAAAGAGAATTTTCATGTGCTGAATAAATGTTCTAAACACTCTTCTAACTACTTTAAGACCAAATTTTACAAAGTTTTTGAGTTGTTAGGGAAGCTTTAGAGACTGGTCAGACACTACAGGATATATAACTCTCCTTTACATCATTCGTCAGAGCTTATCACCCCATATACCTTTTTAGGCAACCTGCAGCCAGCAAAATGATTAATAAGGAGATTAGATTGTAT
>WEKW01002361.1:0-14231 GCA_013389905.1 Sula dactylatra
TCTCCAGTACTCCCCGCTGCTGCAACCACTTCCTCGCAAGCCAAAGACCAACGGGGACATAATGCGGGCATCTCCCACTGCGCAGCAGGAAGATCTGCCTGCTCTGGCAAGATCTCTCTCACGCAAGGGACCTTGGCTGATGGTCGCTCTACTTGCACCTCAGACCGCTTCCCTTCCACTTGGCACTCCTGCCTTTTCTCTCTCTTTTTTCCAGCAATAAAGTTCTCCTGCATCCAAGCCTGAGACGCCTCCTCTTCCCTCCTTCTCCCAAGGCTCTTTCTAATGTAGCCAGCACAAAGCCAGGGCTCAAGAGGGCCAGCGGAGTGGGTGGGAAAGGGCTACAGGACCTCTTTTAAGAAGTGTGGCCACAGCGTCAAAAACAGTAACACAGAGCAGCACAGTGAGGGCTTCCACCTCACCACACAGGCCCTTCACTTGCCCAGACAAGGGCTTGGATGTGCTATTACACTTCTGTCCATTCCTCTGGCTCAAGCTCCCCAGGGCAGCATGCAATACACGAACTCTATTGTCCTACAAGTATCTCTGGCCATCACAGCAACCAAAATCACAACTAACAGAATCATTGAGTACACAAGGAACCTCTGGATATCATGCAGCTCTCAACCCAACCTCCTCAAGCAGAGGCAGCTCGAGTGTGCTGTCCACGACCATGTCCAGTTAAGTGTTCAGTATCTCCAAGGATGGAGAATCCAACACCTCTCTGCACAACCGGTTCCACTGCTTCCCCACCCTCACCCTTAAAAAGGGCTGCCTCCTCTTCCAAGGGAATGGCACGTCTTTTCGGCTCTCTCCATTCACTCTTGGCCTGGCCGTGGGCACCCATGAGAAGAGGCTGACTCACCATGCCTCATTCCACAATATTCTCTGCTGCAACCACTTCCTCACAAGCCAAAGACCAACAGAGACATCATGCGGGCATCTCCCACTGCACAGCAGAAAGATCTGGCTGCTCTGGCACAAGGGACCTCGCCTGATGGTTGCTCTACTTGCACCTCAGACCGCTTCCCTTCCACTTGGCGCTCCTGCCTTTTCTCTCTCTTTTTTCCAGCAATAAAGTTCTCCTGCATCCCAGCCTGAGATGCCTCCTCTTCCTTTCTTCTCCCAAGGCTCTTCCAACTTTACCCGACACAAATCCAGGGCTCAAGAAGCCATCAGTCTGGTTGTCCTGTGATCCCATGCTCAGCCTCTTTCAAGCCTGGTGAAGCAATCCCATCGCAGTACAAACACATGGAGCATTGGACCCAGCTGTGCACGAGTGCCTCAAGGAGCCAAGACCTCTCCTGGGTATTATGTCACCACCAACACCACAGATTGCACATTTTTGCTTTCTCAAACATGATGCAAGCCCTTCACTTGCCCAAACACAGGGTTGGGTACAGTACTGCTCATCTGGCCATGCCTCTGATGCAACCTCCCCCTGTCAGCACACTCTTAACCAACTCTCTTCACCAGCACCACTCTCCAACCCTAACAAGAAATAGACTTAGGGAAGCAGAAAGGAAAGCTGAAATTGGCAAAACATAAAGAAGGGAAGGAGGAAGGGAAGGAGGAAGGGTCAGAAGAGGAACATTGTGTGGTTTCCTAACAGGGATTCAGCATTGGCCTCTGTGTACCCATTCAGTAATCTGAAGCACACTGACACAAAGGGCTCAGCTGCCTTCCCCACAGGAACCATCACTGCCCAAGGCATCTCCCCTGACCTCTGCACAGTCAAAGGCAAAGAAGGGGCTGCAGAAATCATCGCATCCCTCATCCAACCACTCTCCCACTCCACAACTATTCATCTGCACCAGCCTTTAGAGCTCCAACACAGTTCTGTGAAGGAGAAGAGTTTGCAACAGCAGCAAGGGAATCCTTGGCAAAACACAACACGCTCTTCTGCTCACTCTCTCACACAGAAGTCTCTGCAGAGCCCGACCTGCAGCCCTCCAAGTCCACACCACCCTTTGCCAAAACCTTCCTCGCTAAGGCCACTCCAAGCACCAGGAACGAGGGTGTGCAGGAAACCTCACAGCTGCAACGATGCTCAGGCAGGAGTATAGGCCCAAGGGCACCAGCACAAATGAGCACAGCTCGCCTGCAGAACGAACCACAAAACACCCACCTGAGCCGCCCTTAGGCAGACCACACACCAGCCAGCGACTCATCTGTGCCATCAAGTATCTCCAAACAGGTTAGTTGCTCCTTCACACAACAGCCAGCCGCCTGCATGTCTATCCCACAGAGCCCATATGCATCTAACGCAGCACTCCAGACACATGAGCTGTCCCACCAGTCTCAGGTAGTCCCGTGGTGCCACAGTTCTGGGACCTGACACAGAGCTGTTGCTCCTCCTGCACTTCTTACACTTTGGGCTTTTGCCTACAGGCAGCTCAGATCAACCCTTTCCCGACCCTGTCTTTGACCTTCCAAAGACTTCTCTCACTCTCATCACCTCAACCCATGGGCTGATGATCCCAGCATCTGCTTCCTCACTTACCTGCCAGAGACAGTCATCATCCCCAACACAACCAGCTTACAGACCTCCTCACCTAGTTTTGCAGTGCCATGGAATGGCTGAAGTTGGAAGGGACCTCTGGAGATCACCTGGTCTGACCCCTCTGCTCAAGCAGGGCCACCTACAGCCACTTCCCCAGGACTGTGTCCAGATGGCTTTTGGATGTCCCCAAGGATGGAGAATCCACCACCTGTCTGGGCAACCTGGGCCAGGGCTCGGCACCCTCACTGTAAAAAAGTGTTTCTGATGTTCGGAAGGAACCTCCTGTGTTCCAGTTTGTGCTCATGGCCTCTGGTCCTGGCACTGGGCACCACTGCAGAGACGCAGGGTCTGTCCTCTTTGCCCCCTCCCTTCAGGTGTTCATAGACGTTGTTGAGATCCCCCGGAGCCTTCTCGTCTCCCACCTAAAGAGTCTCGGCTCTCTCAGCCTTTCCTCACAGCAGAGATGCTCCGGTCCCTTCATCATTCTCATGGCCCAACACTGGACTCTCTCCAGTATGTCCATGTCTCTCTTGTACTGGGGAGCCTGGAACTGGGCACGGTACTCCTGCTGTGGCCTCACCAGTGCTGAGACGTGCTGCCAATGCTCCTCCCAGTGCACCCCAGGACACCGTTAGCTTTCTTTGCTGCGACAGCACGTTGCTGCCTCATGTTCAGCTTGGTGTTCACCAGGACCCACAGAGCCTTTTCTGCAGAGCTGCCATCCAGCTGGGTGACCCCCAGCACATCCCGGGGCCTGGGGTGCTTCCTCCCCAGGTACAGGACTTTGCTATTCCCCAGAAACAGTGTGGGCAGGAGGAGCAGGGCAGGGATGGTGCCCCTGTACTCGGCACTGGTGAGGCCGCCCCTCGAATGCTGTGTTCAGTTTTGGTCCCCTCGGGACAAGAAGGACATTGAGGTGCTGGAGCGTGTCCAGAGAAGGGCAACGAAGCTGGGGAAGGGTCTGGAGAACAAGTGTGATGGGGAGCGTCTGAGGGAGCTGGGGGGGTTTAGCCTGGAGAGGAGGAGGCTGAGGGGAGACGTTATCACTCTCTAGAGCTACCTGAAAGGAGGTTGTGGTGAGGTGGGTGTTGGTCTCTTCTCCCAAGTCACTAGTCATAGGATGAGGGGAAATGGGCACAAGCTGCGCCAGGGGAGGTTTAGATTGGGTGTTAGGAAAAATGTCTTCACTGAAAGAGTTGTCAAGCATTGGAACAGGCTGCTCATGGAAGTGGTTGAGTCACCATCCCTGTAGGTATTTAAAAGACATGTAGATCTTGTGCTTAGGGACATGGTTTAGTGGTGGGCTTTGTAGTGTTGGGTTAAAGGTTGTACTCAATGATCTTAAAGGTCTTTTCCAACCTGAATGTCTCTATGATTTTATGATTGTTGAACTGCATGATGTTCCCATCAGTCCATTTCTCCAGCCTATCCAGGTCCCTCTGTATGCCAGCACGACCCTCTGGCATATCAGTCACTCCTCCCAGCTTGGTGTCATCTGCAAACTTCCTGACATTACACTCTGACTCATCATCCAGATCATTAATGAAGATATTAAACAGGAATAGTGTGCTCAGCTGTGGGGCCCCCAGCACAAGAAAAACATGGACCTGCTCAAGACTGGGTTCAGAGGGGGCCATGAAGATGATCAGGTGCTGGAGCACCTCACATTTGAGGACAGGCTGAAAGTTGTTGTTGTTCAGCCTGGAGAAGAGAAGGCTGTGGGGAGACCTTACAGTGGCCTTCCAGTACCTAAAGGGGGCCTGCAGGAGAGATGGGGATGGACTCTTTATCAGGGAGTGTAGTGATAGGACAAGGGGTAATGGTTTTAAACTGAAAGAGGGGAAATTTAGATTAGACATTAGGAAGAAATTCTTTGCTGTGACTGAGACACTGGAAGTGGTTGCCCAGAGAAATTGTGGATGCCCCCTCCCTTGAAGTGTTCAAAGCCAGGTTGGATGAGGCTCTGAGAAATCTGATCTAGCAGAAGGTATCCCTGATCATGGCTGGGGGGTTGGAACTAGGTGGGTTTTTCAGGTCCCTTCCAACCCAAACCATTCTATGATTCTATGATTTGACGCAGCATTGACCCCTTGGGTACACCTCTAATTACTGGCCTCAGACTAGACCCTGGTTTTCAATCCACCTCACTGTCTGATGAGCCCATATTTCATCAGCTTCTCTGTGAGGATCTTATGATCTCATAAGACAGTGTCAAAAGCCTTACTGAAGTCTAGGCAGACAATATCCCCTCACCTACCAAACCAGTCACTTTGTCACAGAAGGTTATCAGGTTGGTTAAGCATGACTTCCCCTCACTGAAGCCATGTTGACTACTCCTGATGACTTTCTTGCCTCTCATGTGCCTGGACATGGTTTCCAGGATTAGCTGCTCCACCATCTTTCCAGGGATACCAGTGAAGCTGACCAGCCTGCAGTTCCCTGGGTCCTCCTTCCTGCCCTTCTTCAAGACAGGAGCGACATTTGCTTTTCTCCAGTCCTCAGGTGTCTTCCCCACTCACTAGGATCATTCAAACATTATTGAGAGTGGTCTCACAATGACATCTGCCAGTGACATCAGCCAGCAACATCAGCATTTGTGGGTGCTTCCCATCATGACCCATGGACTTATTTATGTCCACTTTGCTAAAGTATTGTCTAACCTCATCCCCTTCCACTCATGGTAAGGCTTCCTTGCTCCTGACATCCCCCCTGCTCTCCAGGGCTTGGCATGGAGGTGAAGGCAGCGTCCGGTACCTCCAGCTTTTCCGTGTCCTGTGGCACCAGGGCCCCTGCCCCAGTCAGCATTCGCCCTAGTCCCCCTACTTCTACACTTAGAGATGCCCTTCTTGTTGCCTTTGACATCCTTCAATGTTTGTAAGCCTGCAGATAAAAGAGTGTCACACACATCCCATCTCTCCCCAGAGCGTGCCGCCAGCACCCACCACGCAGCTGAGCCTGGACAGTGTCTCTCTGAGAGGCAGGATCAGCTCTGACAGCACAACCCCAGTGCCCTGGCTGCCACACATGTCCCGCCAGCGAGACCACGGCCACCCCAGCACCAAGGCTGGTGGCACAGTGTCTTCACAGCAGCCCCGTATAATGCCCTGATTAAATAACAACCCCCCCAAAAAAGCTGTGTTCAATAAATACATCAACAGACCTTGGAAGGAACTGCTGGGAATGGAAAAATAACCCACCAAAGACACAAAACTTCACGTGTCATAACACTTTGAGTAAATACATAAAAACCTACTGGAGTAAATGCCAACAAGAAAATCAGCCCGCAAAGCCCTTCTGGGGGGAAAAGGCTGCTAAAACTAGATGAAAAACCACCTGGTTAGAAAGCCCTGCCTAAACAAATTGTTAAGATCAACCAATGAGCCCACAAAAACCTGCAAAAAATAGAGGGGAAAGAGAGAAGAGAATCAATTAAAAAAAAAAAAAAGGAAAAAATGGGAAGGAAACACTGAACATAAACTGTGAAAAAGGCAGGGGGGCAGGGGACGCACAAAGAAGAAATGCTGCTAAAAAATGGTGATAACACCAACAACAAAACCCAAAACTCTCAAAAGCAAACACCTGCCCTGCTGGGTGCCACAGACCCCTCAGCACAGACATCCTGTGGCCATCGCATGTCACCATTCCTCATCCACGGGGTCCTTGGACCAACCGTGCAGGGTCCCGTCATCTTCCCCCTTTCTGAGGCACCCCAAAGCCACTGCCCCCACAGCTTTCTGTGCCCATGTCACCTTCCGAGGTGCCAGGGACACCCAGGCGGGGTCCCCTGCCATGGTCCCCCCTTGCTGTTGTCCCCAACCCAACCGCCTGCCAGTCCCCAGGACACCATCTTCCCTCACAAAGGGGTCCCAGGGCCACCCACACAGGGTACCCTGGCCCCAGCCCTACCTCGTTGTAAGATTTCGGGGCAACCAATGCATGGTGCCCAGGTCACCACCCTCCTTGATGTAGGGTCCCCAGGTCTGTGGGCCACTTTACCACTACCTGTATGTTCCCCAGTCGATCTACGTGGGGGTCCCCAAAATACTGCCCCACCTTCCTATGGAGTCCAGCACCCACGTCAGCTGAATCTGGGTATCCTGGCATTTATCAGACCTTTCCACCACCCACACGGCCACAACAGCCTCAGGCCTGCAGCCCCGAGCATCACGCACCCCTTTGCAATGTCTTCCTGTGCGGCAATGACCGTGACCGTGGGTGGCAGCGAGTCACAAGGCATCGGGGATCGCCCTGTTCTCTCGGCTGCTCCTTACTGCTCCTGAGCACACTGTGAGGGTCACATCTTTGACATCGGTGCGGTGCTTTGAGGCCCTTTGATGGACCGTTTGGGACGGCAGGATATCCTGGACCTCCTCAGCCCCTCTCCCGTGTCCCACCATGGGCACCACTTTTCTCTGTTTGCATCCCACCTTGCTTTGGGCTTGGGGTAAGCAAGCTGGGTCCAGAAGAGGTAAAGCCTATCAGGATAAAGCCAGGAGCTGGGTGCAGGGACATGCAGACCTGAACTGACTCCACTGAGCCACATTTACCTCTGACAGGGTGGATCTGGGCACCACGAGGGAGCTCGTTCTGAACCCTCCTCGGTAGGGAGTCGCCATCCCTTTGGCTGGGTTAGAGGTAGAGAAAGCTGTCCCTGTGCTTGCCTTGAAGGGCATGCCCACAGCTTCATGTCTTGCCCCCCTGGCTGATCCCAGAACCTTCTTCTCCCAGCACACACAGAATATTTCGACACTGCAGGTGACAAAGAGATGTGGATAAATGTAATAGGGGTGGAGCTGACAAGGGTGCGGTATTGACACTGCTGCAGCTTTTGCAAACGTACCTTGATGGAAGGGTGCTTCTCTCATTTAATCACTGGCGTCTTGAAAGCTGTTTCAAGTCTTTACATAGCTTAAAAATATTAAAACATAATAGTCTTCTGTTTCCGTGGCAACAGAGACCGCGGGTATTCATGGACCTGAGATGTTGGCATCTTGCATTCGGCACAAGGTTTAAAAGAAGAGCAATTTTCTTCAACGTTCCCAGAAAGCACCACACAGAGAGAAGGGAGGCCGTGACCTGGAAGGGATGAGCAGAGGGCAAAGCCAAGTCCCAGGGCTCAGGGTCGTGAGCTTGGGGGAGCTGCAGCTTGCAGGGAGCTGGGGCTGAGGCACAGGTTTC
Source organism: Sula dactylatra (assembly GCA_013389905.1). Classification (NCBI taxonomy): domain Eukaryota; kingdom Metazoa; phylum Chordata; class Aves; order Suliformes; family Sulidae; genus Sula; species Sula dactylatra. Next base: position 7,679 of record WEKW01002361.1, read on the forward strand.
CATGCCTCCGGTCCATCGAATCATCAAATGGTTTGGGTCGGAAGGGACCTTTGAAGGTCATCCAGTCTGACCCCCCTGCCATGAGCAGGGACATCTTCAACTCAGTCAGGTCGCTCAGAGCCCCGTCCAACCTCACCTGGAATGTCTCCAGGGATGGGGCATCAACCACCTCTCTGGGCAACCTGGGCCAGTGCCCCACCACCCTCAGTGGAAAACATTTCTTCCTTAGATCTAGCCTGAATCTCCCCTCTTTTATTTTAAAACCATCACCCCTTGTCCTATCACTACAGGCTCTGCTAAAATCTCTGTTCCCATCTTTCTTATGAGCCCTCTTTTAGTACTGAAAGGCCACAAGAAGGTCTCCCCGGAGCCTGCTCTTCTCCAGGCTGAACAACCCCAACTCTCCCAGCCTTTCTCCACACCAGAGGGGTTCCAGCCCTCGGACCATTTCCATGTCCCTCCTCTGCACCCGCTCCAACAGGTCCGTGTCTGTCCTGTGCTGGGGACCCCAGAGCTGGACGCAGGGCTGCGGGGGGTCTCACCAGAGCAGAGCCGAGGGGCAGAATCCCCTCCCTCGGCGAGCAGGGGCTGTGGGCTGCAGTGCACTGGGGAAAGGCACTGGGCAACAGATTGTGGTGTCTCCTGGCTCTCCCAGTAGTGCAGGATGAAAGTAGAAGAGAAGACAAAGCCATTCCCTACTGAGGTGTGTTCTACTTGGAAACTCAAGAGGACCATTCTGGTGCTGCGGACATGTCTCTGCCGTTCTCCCGAGCAAGGGCGGTGCAGGGCAATGGAGCTACATGGGGGCAGCCATGTCCCTGCAGGTACCTTCCCCCTTCCCGGGAAAGCTGATCTCCAGAGTCATCCTGGGCCCACACAGACATGCCAGGACCAGCCAGCCTGAAAACCAGGAGTGGGCAGGTGCCACTGCCTGAGCTTGGCCCACTTCTCTTTGCTTATACATGTTCATAGAATCATCGAATGGTTTGGGTTGGAAGGGACCTTTGAAGGTCTTCTAGTCCAACCCCCTGCCACGAGCAGGGACATCTTCAGCATCTTCAGTGCTGGTTCCTAGTGACTGAGTGGATGCCTCTCCCATAAAATCCACCGTTCCGGCTGTCCCAAGAGATGCTGAGGCACCAACCCAGATGTTCCTCTGCGGAAACCATGAGCACAGGTCTGGGAGTGTAAGTAGGACTCCAAGCCCCATCTTCTTTCCAGGTGTGTCCTAGTTTCTCAGCTACTGTACATTCCTCCAGCCTTCCCCTCCTTCCTTTCCCCTCCATGGTACCCGCAGGTCACTTGCTGGGACCACCACCATCCCGTACTGGGGTTTCAATGCCTCAAGTAACGAGTGCACCCTGGGCAGTGTCTCATGCCACCAGCACGCTGGGTGCTTTACAGCCAGTCTGAACCAACAGCTCCATGCTTCCCATCTCCATCACACTGGGTTTCGGTGTCCTCAGCCAGGCTTCTTGCCTGGCCTACCCAGTGCAGGCAGTCTTGTGCTCTTCAGAGCTCATCGCTTTACTTGCAAGCCCCAGGGATGTATTGATGCATCTGTTCTTCCTCCGTGATACAACTTTTTATGGAGAACGAACAAGGGGTTTTTTTGGAAGTGAAATTCTAAGAACTGCCATTCCCTGGGCACGTAAAGTGGGTTTGATCATGTTTAAGTGATACTACAGGGACTGAAGGTGCGTTATTTAAGCAATTACAGGAGAGCTTTAAAATTCAACACAATTATGACTATTCAAAATGTATCTGGACAGTCACATTTCCACTGGGTTAAAAAGTGCTGGTCACCTGCGTCTTTTGTTGTGACTGTGTCCCCAGGTGTCTGCTGTTTTCTGTAAAGCTCCAATATCTGGAGTTGTGGGAAGCTGATAAATCTCCTGCTTTCAGCTTGCAAAATAAAGATGGATTAAAAGTGGAAATCAAAACCCAGAAGACTATGAAATAGGGCCCGTATCTTCTTACTTTTTAGACAAAATCCCACGCTTTGAGGAAGAAGGGCTGAAATGTTTTACGCTGAGGGTGGTGAGACACTGGCCCAGGTTGCCCAGAGAGGTGGGAGATGCCCCATCCCTGGAGACATTCAAGGCCGGGTTGGACAGGGCTCTGAGCGACCTGATCTAGTTGGGGATGTCCTTGCTCATGGCAGGGGGGTTGGACTAGGTGACCTTGAAAAACCCCTTCCAACCCAAACAATTCGATGATTCTATGACTATCTGATGACTGTCCAAGTTCAGTCTTCCTGCTTCATATTCAGAAACCCTTATTTAGAAACCTCTTTCACATCTTAACAGGTCAAAGTGTGTCTGTGTGTGACCAGGCTGTTTGTGTGTGCATCGGTAGAACATCGCTCTCCATCGCATTGACCCCAGACCGGCTCAACCGCCTCTGTTTCCAGTGTGGCATCCCCCCATCCCGCTCTGGCAGACCCAGTTTCCCAGCTTGGCCATGGTCTGTGGACTGGGCGGCCTCTGCTGGCCTTAGCAGAAGGTGACTCCCAGCACTGGCCTTTCTCTGCCAGGAGGTCGCACAGAGCAGAATCAATCTCCTGCCACGCACAGTCGCTCTGCAAAACACGCAGCAAGACCAGCACTGCTGGATAGACACAGCGAAGTGTGCCGCAGGGCTTTGGACCTGCTCCAGCTCTTTGGAGCTGCAGCAGCGCTGGTGCGCAGGGTGCAGAATGACCTTGGCTGCAGGCTGGTCCTCTTCAACCTCTTCATTAATGGACTGCATGATGGGGCAGAGCAAGTTTGCAGATGACAGCAAGGTAGGAGGAGCGGCTGATACGCCAGAGGGTCAAGCTGGCATCCAGAGGGACCTGGACAACTGGAGAAATGTGCTGATGGGAACCACATGCGGTTCAACAAGGGGAAATGCAAAGTCCTGTACCTGGGGAGGAAGCACCCCAGGCCCCGGGATGTGCTGGGGGTCACCCAGCTGGATGGCAGCTCTGCAGAAAAGGCTCTGTGGGTCCTGGTGAACACCAAGCTGAACATGAGGCAGCAACGTGCTGTCGCAGCAAAGAAAGCTAACGGTGTCCTGGGGTGCACTGGGAGGAGCATTGGCAGCACGTCTCAGCACTGGTGAGGCCACAGCAGGAGTACCGTGCCCAGTTCCAGGCTCCCCAGTACAAGAGAGACATGGACATACTGGAGAGAGTCCAGTGTTGGGCCATGAGAATGATGAAGGGACCGGAGCATCTCTGCTGTGAGGAAAGGCTGAGAGAGCCAGGACTCTTTAGGTGGGAGATGAGAAGGCTCCGGGGGATCTCAACAACGTCTATGAACACCTGAAGGGAGGGGGCAAAGAGGACAGACCCTGCGTCTCTGCAGTGGTGCCCAGTGCCAGGACCAGAGGCCATGAGCACAAACTGGAACACAGGAGGTTCCTTCCGAACATCAGAAACACTTTTTTACAGTGAGGGTGCCGAGCCCTGGCCCAGGTTGCCCAGACAGGTGGTGGATTCTCCATCCTTGGGGACATCCAAAAGCCATCTGGACACAGTCCTGGGCAAGTGGCTGTAGGTGGCCCTGCTTGAGCAGAGGGGTCAGACCAGGTGATCTCCAGAGGTCCCCTTCAAATCTCAACCATTCTGTGATCGTTTGAGTTCTTAGCAAGTGGCTGCTGGGACCGCAGCATGACCCCGGTGTGGCTTTCTCCATCTCTGGCTGCTCCCTCTTGGTCCTGTTAAATTGCCCATGTTTGGGTGTGGGACCCAGAAGTCCCGTCTCCAGCTCGAGGTAGGCGGCAGGGGGGAAGAAGAGAGCTGAAAGGGAAATTTCTGATCATCCCACAGGCTCACCTTGCATACCAGCTATGGGGATGCTGGCGAAGCCCCTTCCGCCATGCCTCTGGGATCCATCAGAAAGCATGAAATAGATTCTGGGGCAGTTGCTGGAAGAAGTAGAGTTGAAGGAGAAATGATGTTCTCTGTGGACATGCCGTGGGCAGAGAAACCTGCTCGAAGGCAGGGGAGCAAGGTGGGCTCAAGGAGACTCAGTTTTTGGCCATCCAGCTTCTCACTGCAACGAGTTTTGGGCTGGTCCCTAGAGCAACGGGTGGCACAGTCACGCAGTTCTGCCCCTCCAAGCCGTTTACCTTCTCCATCCTTTTTCTAATGAAGCGTGGATGTAGAGATCAAACTAAATCAAAGGTAGGTTGTGCACCACACCATGGGTCAGCGATCCTGGAGCCGGGGTCAACCCTCGCTGGGGACAACCTGGCTAAACCCCCGCCTGCCGCTGCCCTCCAGGCATAGGCTCTCCTCGCTGCCTTGCTAGGAGGAAGTCCAATTTGGAGATGGGCGTGTGTGATCATCACGTACATCGCGGTGTCCTCCTTCCCCAAAGATGTGAGTGGGAAGGTAGAGAAGAGCAGCTCTACCGCCGACACAATTCACCAGCTCGTGCTTGCTGTCCCCTCCAGGCACAGTGGCACGGATCAGCCCACCTGGGACGAGTTACCGCCGGGCTTAGTCAGGGACATGTGCCTTCACGTCACCAAGTCCTAGACCAGTGCTGCAGCTAACGCTCCGGTTGCTGCTGGCACGCTGCGGTGAGTCAGAGGAGAAGACATCCCTGCCGTGCCGGGCTCTGCTTTGCTGTCCCGAGGTTTTGGGTGGGTGTCGTGGAGCTGCTTTTGACCCTCAAGCTCCAAAGGGTTGGGGACAAGGGTCCTGGACAACTTTGTGGACAAGTTGTGTTAGCCCTAAATCCTTCCGGCCTCCAGGTTTGTTTTCCTTGCATGGACTGCCGAGGCCACGCTGGTCCTCCGAGGAACAGCAGTGGATGCCCTGCAAACTGGTGGTTACTGGGGCAGAGCCTGGAGTAACAGAGGCCGACGTCGTCACTGCTGAGGTCATTCACTGCTGATGTCAGACCCTTGAGGGACACACAAGGCGACCCTGCAGAAGCAGGGGATGGTGTCTTCCAGCAAAGCTGTCATTTGAGAGCAGAGCCCCGTCTCGGACGTACTGCAGAACTGCCCCACGGCCCGTCCCATCACGCACAGGTTCACGTCGAGCTCATCCAGGCACGTTTTGGAGCTGGTTTTAATCCAGTTCCTTCACCAGATCTCTTCTGAGGTTGCGATGAAGAGCACGTGGACCAAACCACCTCGGTTTCCAGCAGCCTCTGCACAGGATCACACCTCTCCTTGACGTAAGCGAAGACGATGGCGACGGTCTTTCTTGGATCAGGGTGCCCAGGGGGAGGGGTAAGTGTTCTTTTATGCTGTATAAATGAGATGAAATTGAAAAAAATTAATAGCAACAAAATGTTTGCACACAAAAAAACCCCAAAAACAGCAAAAAAACCCAAAAAAGCAACGTCAGTCTGAAGTGGCAGGAGAAAGAAGCCACCAGGAAAACACCAAAACATTGAGAACCCACCGTTTCCCAGGCTCTGTCCTGCACCGTGCTCATCTCAAAGGAGCTTGGAGGAAAAAATACGATGTTCTTGGGTCTTTCTGCTCCAAAAATCCAACAGTTGAAAGTCAACAAGATGTTACGGCATGGCAAAGAGCGTTTGGTGAGGACCCAGGAACCCCGGGCTCCCCTGAGCCGGAGACGCCGATGCCAACGCCATCCTGGTGAGACACCCAGGAGAACAGGCGGCCAAATCCGTTCAAATTTGCAAGTCAGGAATTGCGCTGGGGCTTGAAAGTTAATAAAAGGTTTTGTGGGTGGTTTCGTACCGTGGCCGAAATTGTCCCCTCCTGACAAAACGGAGCCCGTGAGCGGCTTCTCCCAACTCCTTTAGCGATGCAATCCCCAAGTATTTGGGCGTGGGGCAAAAGCTGCTCCAAGCTTTCCTGGTGTCCTCGACCCAGGTATCGACTCGGCCAAGTGTCCCTCATTGGGTGTGTGTCCCCCCCATCCGCAACCATTTTGGGCTTCATCCTTGGGGCGCTGAGGCTTGCGCACGAAGCGGGGATGGCTTAGAGAGGCGCTGCTGGGCGTCACGGTGAGGTGATGGGAAGTGGATTAAATGAGGTGAAACCAGGCTGGGAAAAGAAGGGTTTGGACTGGAGGGGACAAATTGCAGCGGGGAGCCCCAAGATGGGGAGACGGGGAGTGCTGGCATGGCCCCGGGGGGCTGGTCCACCCCTGCTCTGGGGTCCCCATCCCCATCCATCCCAGTGACACCAGGGAGGGACTGGATACGTACGTACAGGTGGGTGTCGGGGGGCTGTGGGTGCAGTGGGGGATAGATCCCACGGGGCGTTTTGGGGTGCAGCGGGGTCCTGGGGTCACAGGTCCCACAGGGCGCTGTGGGATGCAGTGGGGCACAGTGGGTGCAGCGGGCACAGGTCCCACAGGGTGCTGGGGGGCGCAGTGGAGTGCTGGGGTCACAGGTCCCACGGGGCGTTGTGGGGTGCAGTGGGGTGCTGGGGGCGCAGTGGGGTGCTGTGGGCACAGGTCCCACGGGGCATTCTGGGGTGCTGGGGTCACAGGTCCCACGGGGTGATGTGGGGCGCTGTGGGGTGCAGTGGTGTGCTGGGGACACAGGTCCCGTGGGGTGATGTGGGGTGCAGT
>WEKW01002361.1:16118-154303 GCA_013389905.1 Sula dactylatra
GGCAATCCCAACCCCTCCCTCCTCTGCCCCCCCCCCAGCATTTTGGTGCATGGAGGAGGGGGCTGGGTGCACCCACTTGGTTCCCTGTGGTTGCAGAAGGGAGAGGGGCTGGATTCCAACCCCACCCTGATTTCCAGGGGTGCATTGGTAAAAGTGGGGGGGCTGGATCCCACCCTGCTCCCTTTTCAGGGGGGTTATGGAGGGGCTGGATCCCACCCTGCTCCCTTTTCAGGGGGGTTATGGAGGGGCTGGATCCCACCCTGCTCCCTTTTCAGGGGGGTTATGGAGGGGCTGGATCCCACCCTGCTCCCTTTTCAGGGGGGTTATGGAGGGGCTGGATCCCACCCTGCTCCCTTTTCAGGGGGGTTATGGAGGGGCTGGATCCCACCCTGCTCCCTTTTCAGGGGGGTTATGGAGGGGCTGGATCCCACCCTGCTCCCTTTTCAGGGGGGTTATGGAGGGGCTGGATCCCACCCTGCTCCCTTTTCAGGGGGGTTATGGAGGGGCTGGATCCCACCCTGCTCCCTTTTCAGGGGGGTTATGGAGGGGCTGGATCCCACCCTGCTCCCTTTTCAGGGGGGTTATGGAGGGGCTGGATCCCACCCTGCTCCCTTTTCAGGGGGGTTATGGAGGGGCTGGATCCCACCCTGCTCCCTTTTCAGGGGGGTTATGGAGGGGCTGGATCCCACCCTGCTCCCTTTTCAGGGGGGTTATGGAGGGGCTGGATCCCACCCTGCTCCCTTTTCAGGGGGGTTATGGAGGNGGGGATAGGGGGGCGTGCGAGTGGGTGTGGATGCAGGGATGCACTGGGGAAGGGGTGCGGGCAGGGATCCGGCTGCCTGCAAGGGGCTGGGGGGTGCTGCAGAGGTGGGGGGGGACACGCACCGCTCTTGAAATGTGGTGTTTGTGCTGGAACGGGGTTTATTTATTTCACGTGTGGTGGATGGCGAGCTGCTGGTTGGGTTTTTTTTTTTTTTTTTTTCTTCCTCTCTGCGCTGCTCTGCTGCTTCCCCAGACCTGCATTCTCCGGCTGCAAAAACTGCAGGATGGGAATTTTTTATTTATTTTTTTTTTTTCTCCCCTCCTTCCTTGGCGATAGCAGTTTAATCAACCCTCGGGTGACCTCTACAGATAAACCCGCAGCTGCCGTGCTCTAGTCCCTCTCCTGGCACATGCAGCTGGGTGTGCTTAAGGGCCAAAAAAAAAAAAATCATGTTTTTAAAAGAGAGTTAATGAAATTAGGGAGCTCTTGGGTACCTGCAAGCAGCAGGTGGCTTGGACAGGAGTGTGATTCTGTCTGGGTGTATCTGGACAGGTCGTAAGCAAGGTGTGACGCCGTGCTTCGTGCCACCGGGCCGGCGTCGGTGGCCATGCCGTTGCCATCCACGGATGGTTGGTTGATCTCCTCCATGAAGCGTCTGCCCAGGCGGTAGCTGCGGCTGAATGTTAATATACCACATGATCGTTAAAAACAGCGTGATTGCACCTTGCTGGGGAAAAAAATAAAAAAAATCTGTTGCCTTCGTTTGCAGCGACGTTGAGAGCTGATTTCTTTGGTGCTAGGGGGAACCAACACCCTCGTGATTCCATCATCTGGCTGCTGCAAACTGCCTCGCTGCTGACTTTGGGGAGGGGAGACTGACGGTGCTTGGTTATTTGGTGCTCGTGGACATGAATCGGTCTGTGGATGTGAGATCTTGGCTTGTGCTTGCAAGATGTGACCTTACGTTGGCTGATAACTGCCTCATGCAGTTCTGTTACCGAGTATCGTTCTGTACCGTACACCTCTGTGGGGTTATTTTGGAAGGGAGAAGCTATATATTTCTTCCCCATTGCTTAGGAAGGGTGCAAGAGGGAGAGCTTGAGGTGCCTAGCGGTGTTACCCTTCCTCCAGTCGAAGAGGAAGCACAGGCATCTCCCATGGGGTTTTGTAGATCCCGTCAGCAACCAGTAACTTCTTTTCTGTGCGTCTTAGCCGGTATGTACGCTCAGCTGATCCGCAGCTATCTTCCCAGCCTAAAATCTGGATTAATCTAACCCTGCGCTGGAGTTTGTGAATGGCTGGTGGCAGCACACCTCATCCCACCAGTACCTGGGATGGCTTTCGGGTCTAAATGGCTCGTGAATGTTAAACCCAATCACTTGAGTTATGCCAATACCCTTGGGAGAGATCATTTCAATGCTCTTTGGGAAGAAAGGCATATGTTGAGGCCCACAGTCTCTAGGGAGGTCTTTGCTCTGATGCTAAAGGAGCCGCTGACGGGGTATTTCCCGCTGAAATCTATGGTTGCTGTATTCGTCCTGCTACAGATCAAGACAAAACCAAGGTCTATCCTGTCTGCGAGCCAGATGTCTTCGTGTACTCTCTTCTAAAGGAGCTGGAGACGGGTTCAAAGGAGCTTTTCAAAGGAGGCTGCTAGCAAGACATCAGGATTCATCAGTGGCTTAAAAAGAGGGGAGGGAGCAAACTTGCTGTCCTGTTGGTAAAATTAATATTCCTGATATAAAGGTGCCCAAGAAGTGCTCGCAGCTGAATTTCTGTGATTTACTGTTAACTTCATTTGAGGAGCCTGTGACTGTACTTCCCGGGTATACTCTACGTGGCTTAAATTAGGTCGTTAACTGTCCTGATAAGAGAAGCAGAAAATGCCATAGTCTCCTGTAACCTGCAGATCTGGGGGAGCGAGAGAGAGAGAGAGGAGGTGCAGCCAGTTGGCCAAGAGCCCGGAGCTTCGTAGCTTGCAGCCAAATAAAAGGTGGGTGAATAGATGCAGGAAGGATAAATGTGGTTAAACCGGGTGCCGGCTGTGTCTTTGCTGGGAGGGTCCCACCGCTGCATGCCGGGGTAGTGGGAGCGAGGAAGGGTCAGAGAAGGAGACTGCTTGAGGGTTGTCCAAATCCTGACCGACGTTGCATTTCACAAAGGGTTTTCCTGATACTCGTGGTGGTGAGCGTGTGGTAGGTGGGTGCACGGTTTTAATTTTGATTTTGGGGAATTTTTTTTTTGCCACTGCTGTCCTGTTGGGACAGGAGCCGCTTTCTACCCTTGTTGCAACCACTAAGTGGGTTTTATAGTTAGTCCTAGACAGCTGCTGCAGCTGTTAAACTTGACAGTGATGCCGGAGGTACTCTTGACCAGCTTGATGAAGATTAACAAAGATATGTTTATGCACGCTAATGAACCTGGCAATGTAAGAGCGGTGAGATGATATAGGTTGTGTGGGTAGCAAGGCCAGCTTTTTATTCTGATTTAAAAGTCTATCCCTTCTGCCTCCTTCCTGGCCTATATTTGGCATTTTGGACCTGTGGTTGTGGGTTATAACTAAATGAGTGGTAAGATAGCATCATCTTGACGCAAGAATATAGGGCCTAGATGTGATGGTTGAGAAAGCTGATGGGTTGGAGAAGCAAGTTCTAGGGTTTCCAGACACTCTAGATAACGCAGTCAAATCCCAGATCCTGTCTAAAATTATTATTATTTTTTTTTAAAAGTACTTTATGGAAAATGCTTGCTTTTTCTAGCTGCCTGGCTTCTGAAAAATAGGAAAATAACAGCTGCGCGTGCACGGTGGGTTTGATATCAGACCTCCCATGCGCGTGTCGTCAAACAGCCCTGCGCAAGGGCAGAGCTGCTCGGAAGCCCTGTGCCGCCGGCTGTGGATCTGGTGCGTGTTTGTTTTGATTGCCTGTTTACAGAGCTGCTCCTCCACCCCTTTAATAAAAACAAACAAACAAAAAACAAACAAAATAACCCAACCCTGGTCAAATCTGGGACAATCCCAGCAGCCCGTCTGTACATAACTCTTTATCTTTTGAGCTGTGGCTTTCAGTGGTTGAAAGCTGCCTTCTGGCCTGCGGTTGGGAGATCTACAACTCATCTCTCAATCAGGACTCCGAGTCTCCAGAATCCTTAAGCTGCTCCTGGCGGGATCATCAAATGGTTTGCGTTGGAAGGGATCTCAAAGATCACCTAGTCCAACCCCTCTGCCATGGGCAGGGACATCTCCCACTAGATCAGCTTGCTCAAAGCCCCGTCCAACCTGACCTTGAACACTTCCAGGAATGGATAAGGGATGTCCAGGCTGCGTGTTGGGCGCTTCCTGACAGACTGAACTTTGCTGTGAAACCTTTCTTCCTAAAGAAATGATGGAGTCTTGCTGAAATATTTCAGCTTAGACTGAACAAAGCATCAGAAAATCTTGTCACGTGGACCAACGTGATTCTTCTTTAGTAGGAAGGTGGAGGAGGCTTGTAGCATCAAGTAGGTCCTCTCGAAGGATAAGCCCGCTGTTCTTGGGTCGAAGGAGTTGTCTCAACTTTGTGTTTCTGTAAAGCTTTGTGAGGAGCTATCCCGGAGGATTAGGTGAATCCCGAATTTTGTACCTGGATTTGAAGGCAACCTACTTTGGTCTTGAACAAATCCTTAAGCTTCATGCCATCGGCTCCTGTTGTCATCTGGGAAATGTTTGTGGGGTTGAAGTCTTGAGCTGTAGAAACGTGCAGTGTGTTGGTGTAGACGACTCCCACAGACACACAAAATAATTGCTTTTAGATAGGAGCAGCTTCCTAAATCCCCATTCTGGTGGTGTCCTGTTGTGGCTTCTCCTTCTCAACTGACCTGACCATTATTTCTCCTGGGTCAATCTGCTCTGACTGCTCAATCTGCATTTAGGCTGGCGAAGCTGAAGATCCAGGGCAAGTTTTTCTGGGTAAAGTGTCTAGGTAAACTATAATCTAGATAGCAGACATCGTGTCTCATGAGTAGGTATCTTGGTCTGAGACCAGTTTGGGCAAGGCTCGAGTCCTCAAACCATTCTGGCAATCAACTCGTATTAAGACCAAAGAGTTGTGGTGTGGTGGTTCCTCTTCTGAAAGATGAAGGTTTTAGAAGCTCACCTCTAGTAACTTGTGAATATACACTATTTAAAAAAAACCAAAACAAACCAACACACAAACCCCCTACCCAGCAACCTCTAAATGAAAACCCACAAACCAAAACGAAACCGCTAAATACAACCGAGAAGTCGGTAGGGACTGGGCCGATTCCAGGAGTAAAATTAATGTATAATCCGGTAGGGCTGTAAGTTCCCTGGCGGTGGGGCAGAGCTGTGGAGGGGACTGGCTCCGGGGGCTGGATCGTAAATCATCAGGTGTAGGATTTTTAGGCTTGACTGTAGCCGCTGTCATTGTACCGCAGCAGGTTTATGGCATGCTTATTTGGACACGTTTGCCCCGGATAATAAATATCAGTGAGAACTTCATTTTGGCTGCTGCTGAAGATCCCTACAATTGTTAGGATGACCTCTTCCCTCCAGTACCTTTAAAAAATAATTTCTTGTTCCTGTCTCATGCTCTCCCTCTTGCATTTTTGCTTCAGTGATTATTTCCTTACATGCTCTAGATAACGCATTGAACCTAGACCTTTCCTCTTCCTCCTCCATCTCAAAAGTAAACATTTCTGCTGTAATACTTTTCTTTTTTCACTTTGCAACTAATCCAGGCTGGCTATTTTTAATTCCAGTTGCCAAGAAGCAAGTGAGGAATAAATGTACTCCAGGTGCTGAGGGGAAGAAGTGGAGCGCTCTGGAGACAGCATCTGCACCGTGCCCTTGGAATTAGTCATTACTCCTTAAATTGCTCACAGGAACCCCCTAAGCTGGTTTTCTCGCTTTACCAGCTCCTGGCTAGCAGCAAAAGAGCCGTGTTGTGCTGTTACAAGGGGAGGTGCCTCGTTTCTCAAATTCTGCATCCCTCGCTGTTTCTCTGGCCTTAATAGATCTGATGATTATACTTATTTTCCTCCTCTTGCTGCTGGGGCTGCTCCTGCCCTTTAAGCATTCCCACAAACAGCTCTGCAAGAGTCAGTCCTGACGGATGCCCAGTTTTTAGGGAGCCAACTACATCGCTCTGACTTTCGGTACTGTCCCAGCTGGTTGGCAGGCAACCGGATATCCTCGTCTCTGTGCTCTCAAATGAAAAAAAAAATATTGTTTTCAAATTGTTAAAGTATTTTTAAACAATAAATGGGAAGGAGAGGGAAACAGGCAGAGAGGGCTCATCAATTGTGACGTGTAGTAACCCAGTTGTATAGTTGAGAGAGCAGAAACCACTATTTCTGTAGGGAAAGATGTAGAAATTTTTGATTGTTGATTAACATCTCATCAAACTTGCAGCAAATGAGGCCTGAAATAGACTGTCAGAGGGAGAAGGCTTTGCTTATTGTATTTTACAGATGGCGTGATCCTAGAAGGTTTTGTTCCTGGATTGAACATTGATTTTAAGTTATGTTTCTGGTATGGAGCGGAGCTTTTTGACTTCTGGTTAATGTTCAAGTTTGCTCGTTAGTGCTGACTTTTTAAAACGCAGTTTGACTGGGAAGAAAGCCCTTGCTGGAAGGGAGGGAGGGCTGTAAGGAGCAAGGGATTAGTGATATCTGGGCTTGAACATGGCGTAGAGGAAAGATGCCCGGGGGCTTGGTGGTGTTATGGACACTGGTGACTTAGCCAGCCCGGGATCAGTCGATACCAGACCTAAAGGTGGCTTGCAGGCTGCTCTTCTCTTAGAATAGTGCTGTGCATAGGGAGTGGGGTTATCAATTAGAGTAAAAACCTCAGCAAACGTTGGATAAAAACACAGTGTTGCATACAGAAACTTTGGATTTTGACCTTGCCGTAGTGCTGAGGATGGGCATATTCTGCATCTGCTTATATGCACAGATATATATATAGAATGATAAGTATATGAAATGCTCTTCCCATTCTACAGATGAGAAGAGACCTCGATGTGTCAAAAACCATGCAGTAAAGCGATACTGAAGCCTGGGATCTCAGCTCTCCGGGCTGCGACTGGTTTTGACCATGCAGTCCCCTTCCTCTTTACCCCTGAGGAGTATAGAAAAATCTCTGCGTTGGAGGTAGATGCCTTCGTTATAGTGTAGCCCCTACAGAAAACACACGTGTCTGGTCCATTCGTGCTCTTGTCAGATGCACGCGGTTTCTGGGCTGCCTCTTCCTGAGGTGATGACATTTCTCTGTCTGCCTCGTTGCATTTTTATTGATCTTCCCTCTCTGCTCTGCGCTCTGCTTGAATGTAAATGACTTCCACGGGCAACGTGTTCGGAAAACCAAGCTTTTTACCATCCACAAACGTTACTTACTCTACGAATTGAAGCTATAGTATTATGATTTTTTTAAAATCGATCTTTCTGTAGCGCTTCTTGCAAGCCTGAGAGCACTTCGCACACGGTTGGGAGAGATCATTGCGTTAGATGGAAAAGTGCAATTGCTTATTGACTGCAATGTGGCAGTTTCCTTTCTAGAAGAGAAGGATGGACGAGAGGGTGTGGTTTAAATAATGGTGGAATTCAGGTTACTGGAGTCAACCCACGGTCTGTCCGGGGTGTTTAGACAAATAGTCCCTCTCTTGAAGTCTTTTAAAGACTACAGTGAAACGGTCACAAGCCATCCCTGGCAGCGTGCTGAGACACAGAGTTACACGTGGACTCGAAAGGGCAAAATGCTGCTTCTTGAAGAGCCTGTCTTGCTTCCTTTCAGTATGCTGGGGTTTGGGGTTTTTTGGTTTTGGTTGGTTTGGTTTTTTTTGGCATCCATCTGTTAAATTACATTGAGGAAAGCATCTCAATCTGGCCAAGCAGCACGCTGAGCACATGCGCAAAGCTTTGGAGGATATATGGATGTATCGTTGGTTTTATTAGTAATTAAGCTGTCTCTTAAGTACTTTCTGAATCCCGTTGCCGACCTGAAGTTGGCTTTCTGGGTGCTGTTGTTTTGCTTCATAAGCTGCTTTGCTCCCTTTAATCTAACGTGTGCATCTGTGAATCCACGTCCCCTCAAAGGCAGGGACAGGAGAAATCCTGTCGAGCCTCCTCCACGTGCCTTGTGCAGTGCGGTGACTGAGGCTTTAAAAAAAAATAATATAACAATAACACAAAAGCCTCTTACTTTGGCAACATTTAATGTGGTCAGGAACATTTGGGAAGAATTAGGGGGAAGGAAAAAAAAAAACCAACCCAAACCCACCAGGGAGAAAAATCACAGTTTGGAGCAGAGGAGTTGAGGGGTTTGTGTGCACGTGTCTCTGACCAGATCAGCAGGCTCTCGCCGAGGCGTGTGGTTTTCTTCCAGAAAAGCAGTGGGATTTGGGTGAAACGAGCGTGGAGGAGGTTGTTTGGTGAGGCTGCTGGGCTCTGATTCTCTGCTTTGCATCCACTTGACTTAAGCGTGACCTCAGCTGCTTGGGGTTTTTTTGGAGTCGAGATCATCTTTCAGCCCTCGTCAGAGTTAAATCCAGTTGCTGTACAGAGAAGGGAGCAGGTTGGCTCCCCGCGGTCCCGGGCAGCCTGTGCTGCTGTGGGTATTACAAAAAGGGAGCATGGGGAAGAGAACAAGAGGTTGCTCAAGTCGCAGTAGCTATCCTGGGCTTCTGGTGGTTCTTTCTCAAGGACGTCTGCAGAGCTGGCAGCTGAGCACCTAAAGGAGCCGTTCATGCAGCAAGCTTTCTTTTAAATGTGGTTTTCCTTTCCGAGGTGGGAAGGAGGCTGAGGTCTGAGTGATTTGAAACCCTTTGCAACGCCCCCGGTGGGTTTCTCCCCTTTCTCCTTCACAGTGATGTATCTCAATGCTTATTTGAAAGGCAGCGCTTCCTCTACCTCCCAGTTCCGAAGAAACCTTCCTGTCAACTTTCTGACCTCTACCTAAGGCCTGCTCTGGGAAATAGGAGCAGGCATATCTCTGAGTGCCAGTTGACATCCAGGATTAACATCAAAGCAGTGGGATTGTTAGAGCTCAGGTTTTTTTCCCCTCTGCCTGACTTTGGAGAGAGCAGGAAGGTGTTTCTTTGCTTCCTTGCGCTAGAAAGGACCTTGCCATTTAGAAGGATCTCCATCCAGAGTTACGCATTGGGACTTGCCATTTAGAAATGGTTTGGGTCAGAAGGGACCTTCGAAGGTCATCTAGTCCAACCCCCCTGCCACGGGCAGGGACATCTTCCACTAGGTCAGGTCGCTCAGAGCCCCGTCCAACCTCACCTGGAATGTTTCCAGGGATGGGGCATCCCTTTGGGCAACCTGGGCCAGCGTTTCACCACGCTCATCGTAAAGAATTTCTTCCTTATACCTAGTTTAAGCCTCCCCTCTTTTAGTTTAAAACCATTACCCCTTGTCCTCTTGCAGCAGGTCCTGCTAAAAACTCTGTCCCCGTCTTTCTTATCAGGCCCCTTTAAGTATTGAAAGGCTGCAATTTAGAAGGATCTCCACCCAGAGCTATGCACTGGGACTGGCTGAGCAGTGGCCACCAAAGGTACGTTTCTGAAGAAGGCTGCAAGCAGACATTTGCTCTCCTTGTGCTCCGAGCTGCCTCGATGACGATCCAGCTCTGGCGCAGAAGTCGCTCAGCGCTGACAGCGAGGCGCTGGACCCCGATGGAGCTTCCTGAGGCAGGCTCTGCCGTGCGTGGATGAGAAGCTCTGCTTGCTGGGTCACAGCAGGCTCAGCTGCGGTGGAGGTCTCGCATTGCTGACTTGCAGTCTCCCGCGTGGATGATGCCAGGACCAGGGTAGCTTGCATCATGATGTGTGTGCCCCTAATTGAGCGTGGTTTGATGAAATCGAGCAGTGGGGTAGCAAAAACATACAGGAAGCTTTTTGGTTCTTTTAAATTTCAGATTAAAAGGACTACTACTTCCACCTTCCATGCCATTTTCAAGAGACGCTGTTTAATCTGTCAGAGCTCCCAACAGCACTGCTGTAAAGCTGGAAGGAAAAATTGCAAATGAATACATCAACACTGCTTTCATTTAGAAGCCTTTTCTTTTCCCCTTCTAGTTCTGCATATCTAACGTCTCCTTAATGTCACCTTGAGGAATCTGTATTATAGCGTGACTGTTTGGTGCAGTGGATCGTATGTGTGGAAGTAGGTGGAGCATGTGCTAAAAAAATATATTCCCCCCCCACCCCCCAAAAAAAAACCCCAGTGGTTTAGAGAACAGCTGAGCACATTTTCTGTTTTAGACTTTTTTTTTTAGTAGGAAATTCTCTAGGTTTTTGTTCAAGGTAAGTAATGGCCTAGAACTTCAAACCATGACAAGCACCTCTGCAGTAATTATTTTTCTGTCAAACTTGAGCTCGCCTAGGCAATGCACCTTTCTTCTTCAGCGGGAAGGAAGAAGGTGTGCGGACAGGGCTTTTCCTTACAAACAGAAGTGGGAATAGGCTCTGTAAGAAGAGGAGACTTGCTCTGAAGGTTTTGATCAGGGTTTTAAAGCCACCTGGATTGAGAAGGTACAATGCCTGCCTTACTCAAAATCTGTTCTAGAAATTCAACAACTCGATTGTTGTAGCTTTTTCTGAAGAATAAATGGTTTCTTGGCAAATCCCGCATCTCTGCATGACCCCTGCTTCTAATGCTGATGTTCTCCACAGCTCCTTTTTGCTGCCATGGGATAGGTTTCCAAGCTGAGGCAAGACTTGTAACAAAAACAACTCTTCCATGAATTGTCTTAACAGCGTCAAAAAGTAGGGTCTTGTACTGGGGAATGAAAAGTCAGGTCTGGGAACAAGGTTGACTGTTCGCTACTAGAAGCAGAGCATGGAGCGAGGTTGAGGCCTCATGTGGAGAAGACTATAGGAGGAACACAGGATAACACAACGGCTTGTTTTTGTCATCTCCACCATCCCCCAGGTTGTTTTCTGGAAAGACGACACTCCAAACAGGAGACTAATACAAACCCTTGGTAGAAACTGAGCTTGGTGTGCAGGAGGAACTGGTTTGGCAGCAGAACCCTCTGTTGTCTGATGCTCCTCTACGTAGGAAGCATCTGATCCAGTCCTGCGAGCCACGGGTTATATTCATCTCGCCACGGCTGGTGCTGATAGGCAAACGTTCCTGTCTATTAAATGGGAATCTGTTGAAAGTTGCTCCAAAAGTGTATCAAAGATGATCAGAGATAGCACTCCAAAAATGCAAAGGGAAGTTTGGCTGGTGTTCGTGGGCGGTGGCTATCCATTCGGGATGCTGTGCTGTCATAAAGTCTTGCTTGATCTTGCCTGAATATGGGTGAACTTTTGCCATCAGCTCTTGCCTGTGCGCTGCCACGAGCCTTTTTTGACTGTTCCCCGAGCATGTTACTTTAGTGAATTGATGTGTCTTATAACTAAGTGGAGGGCTCTGTGGCCATTTGAATCTTGAGGTGGCTATCCTTTTAGCAACAGGGAAAATATAAAAATCTGTATATGTACTTTTGGATAGTCCTGGCATATGTGTCTCCATCTGCACTTAGAGCACGCAGATAACATGGCTAAAAACACACTTGCAGATAACACTGTATAAATTTTCCTCCTGTGCAGTGCAAATATCTTTCATTAAGACTTTTAAATAGGGAGAAAGCAACCTTTTTGGGGTATGATTTTGCAGGAATACCTACATATAAAGCAAGTCTACTCAGGCTCTACAGATAAGTCTTGTGTCTCATGGTATAACTGCGTGCTTCATAGCGCCCTACCGGCGGCTGATGACAAGGCCAGCCTTCTGAATGGAAGCGTGCTTGCTTTGCGTTAGCATGGGGAACTGCAAACATCATGCATAGCTGCCTGTACCGACAAAACCGAAACAAAACCAATATATTTTGGCACCCCAGGGTTAGATGGTACAAGCTAGTTTCAAAGCTAAATAGACTGAGCTTAAGAGTAGTCCCTCTCTGGTTCAGATCCTGCTGCTAAGGCTTGAATTCTGATTCCCTTCTTTGCTCCCTTTCACAGAACTGAAAGATGCAAAATACCTAAATGGTGAAAATTGAGGCTAGAGCGGTGTATTTAATATGCTAGTGCCATGAACAGATGCCCTGGAGTTGGTTTTGTTCCGGAGAACTTGTGAGGTTGGAAAAGGGACCTACAGAGGTTACTGGAGAAGGCTGCAAATCTGCACATCAAAGTAATTAAAGGTGATCAATGACTCATATCTTCCTCAACCCACGTAACTGATACGAGTGCTCGCTCTCTCTTTCCGTCATCCATTTCAGACCATCCTGTATGGTAGAAATATTTAACCCTTGGGATTATCTCAGTGGTTTTGGATCCCATCCTAAGGTGGGCCTTTGGCTTTAGTGTCTGCGTGGCAGGAAGGTGGCTGTCACGTTAACTCCTTTTGTCTTGTCTCTAGTCATTCAGCTCGATTTCCCATGGCTACTGGGCTTTTGCCTAGCAGCAGAATCTTTTTTTGGTTTTTTTGGGGGTTTTTTTTTTCCCCCTTAACAAAATGCTGCCTTAGCTCCGGAATTATTTTTTCTGCCTTGATTCTTCAGTATCAAAGCTCAAAGCGCTGATCTACAGTTCTGAATCCAGGCACAGGATTTATCCCAAAGTGATGAGAGACCTGTGTGTGGTCATTTCAAGGACGTGCGCTGAAATTAAGAGTATTTAGGGTGAGTTCTACTTCAGTCTCGCTGTGCTTTTACAAATAGAGATCAAATGATGGGAGGGGGGTAGTATCAGCTGCCCTGCTTTTTAGCTGCAGATTCCCACGCCTCTCCATGGGGCGGTAGGTACGAGGGACCGGCAACATCGTACGGTGTCAGCGCTGAGCCACGTTGGAGATTGACTTCAGCTGGGAATCTGGACTGGTATGAAACCTCTTGACCTCTTTGGGGGCAATGTCTGAGCTGTAACACCCTTAGGCATGAATTCAGGAGGGAGAGGAGCTGAAATAGGATTGTTTATACCAAGTTGGAGCAAAGGTTTACTAGCCCGGTATCCTGTCTCCTGACAGCGGACACTTGTCTTCATCTTCTGTGGTTCTGGGAGATCGGTACTAGCAACCACATCTCTGGGTCTGTGACTTTAATGTAGCTGCAAAGGGTTTTGCAAGTGATGGTAGAGCTTTTAAGGGGACTGGACTCTGGCTGAATGGCATAAAGAAAAGGCTAACATTTTTGGTGATCCTCGTGTCCTCTTAACAAAGCTCTAGTATGCATCTTGACTGTGTTGGGAGCAGGTGAACTTAAATATCTTCGAGGTGAATATCTCCTAGTGGTTTAAATATCTGGATCTTAAATATTGCTAAGTATCCTTTATTTTCTCATTCCCTAAGTGCTATTTTAATGCTACAGTTTGCTGAAATATAATTGCCATGCTCTTCTGTGAGTAGACTCTTGGAAGATCTTTATCCCGGAGCTATGCAAAGGCTGGTTATCTCCTGGTTTTTTTTTTTAAAGGCAGCCTTTGTAGGAGGCAAAGGCACGCTCCCTCCAGGAGGTAGAAGGAGACCTTCTCTTCCTCCTTAGCTCTCTAGTGTGGACACAAACTGGCAGCTGTAATGAAGTTATGGGCAAGGTAATTTGGTCCGTAGGATTCAAAAGTATATCCAGAGAGTGTTTCATACTGTTAAGTCTCCCAGCCATGTTATAAAATGACCCCTCTTGCCAGGAAGGCGAGGAACTGGCTGCTGGAAGACAAGATCCAATTAACTGCAGTGATCAATGTCAATCAATTAAAAACTGCGCTCCCAGGACTCTGAAACTCTCAGAACATCTGTCCGTGGTACCCTTTAAGGCAAGATGTGGCTGTTTGAGCCCGTTTTCTGATGTCACCTTTTAACGTAACTGGTTTTAGCTTACTAAGAACTTAAGGTTACATGAAATTTTAAACCTGTTTTGACTCGAGCAGCATCCTTGCTGAGCGACTTACCCACTTCAGGGTTGCGTAATCATATTTTCTTTCTAATACGTCCTTAAGAGGTGTTTAGACTGGGAACAGAAAGGCACAAATGTTCAAGAGGGCTATGAAAACCTGCAAAGGTCTGTCGAAGAACAGGGCTCGGCAAGTAGAAGGAAGGAATGAGCAATAAATGACTTAAGGCCTATACAGGTAACAAGTAGTAGGGACTAGGTGGCGTGTCAGGAAGACAGGACTGATTGGCAGTGTAGAAATGTGGGGAAAAAACAGCATAACTGTAGTGTTAATACAGAGGGATGTAAACTAGCAAGAAGAAAAATGGATGTGAAGGAGGGAGAGGATGCTCCAGGCTAAGCATCAAAGTTGCGTGCAGTGAGAGGAACGCAGAGGCTTTTTGATAGTGATGAGGAATGAAATGGAGTGCGGGCTCGGGAAACACAGTGAGCTTCGATGTGGTTGCAATGAGGACGTGGACGGCACTTCAGTTCCAAAGTGGCTGCTCGGTTCCTAAGTGATACTTGTATTTAATGCGTTGTCTTTCCCTCTTTAATGCGACTCTAGGAGATGTCATTTGGGCACAATAGTGAAGCAGGGAACATAAAAATATTCCAGCAGAACTTAATTCAGGGAGTATATAGGGAGAGTTAATGTCTCTTCTGGGTTTTAGGGGTTTTTTTTTAGCTATTCTTGTCCTGGAAAGTCATGCAATTAGGAATGCCTTCCAGGTATTTGGTCAGGCAGTGCGGAAATACATGAGCTTAAGAATTGCTACCCTGGAGATTTGCCTGAAGTGGTAGGCTCTAGAGTGGACCGGACAACCTTTGTAAGCAAGAATCTCATCTTTTGGAGTAGAGGCAAAAATTGGCTGTTGTAACGTAAATGTGTAATGCCCCTTTTTGCATCAGTAAGGTATACAGCAGAAAAACTAGAAGGGTGAACAGGGGCGGTGTAGGAGGAAAAATTATTGAAAAATAATTTTGTCTGCTGCAGAGGTCTGCAGACAGGCTCCAGCTGAAGCCTGGCACGGGTAACTGGATGATTGCAGTTAACTGTGACTTGGAGTAATTTGACTTGCACAAAGTGCCATTTAAACTGTTTAGCAAATGCTCTTTGCATCTGCTCAGGCAGTCAATCTCCTGAAAGATAACATCCTCTTAGGTTGGAAATAATGTGGAGGATGATTGTTTTATACGCAAAAACTAAGACAGTGGAAGAGTTCGGGTGAATATTAGAAGGTTTCCATCCGTTGCCCATGAAGAGCTGTCTGAGCAGGGAGCAGCACAGGTTAACAAATAGATATCGCTGCTAGCCACCTTCTGTGCAGTCGCAACTTTCTACTCAAGGGAGTGGAAACAACACGGCCAACCCTACTCCGTTTCTCGGGGTGAAATGCCCAGGGTTACTCCTGAGTGCTCACCTCCGCTTTGCTGCATGGCGGGTGTTTTGCTGGAAGCAGCTGTGCTCTCGGCATTTCCCTCGCTCTTTCTTCTGAGCGGCTATTAACAATACAGTTGTTGTTAGTATTCAAGGACCTCGCAGCTCTTGTTCTACTTCATAGAATCAAAAACTCAAAATGAAAAACCTGAAGTTGGGAAGAGGTGGTGTCATTCATCCTGAACAGTTGAGAGAGAAGCAAACCGTGCGTTATCGGGCGAGATGCCGAAGGGAGAGGCTGGTCATACTGAAGTACCAAAAGATGGTCTGAGGATGCCACAGGACAGAGGCAGATGTTCCCGATCCTTCTCAATGAATGGAAGTTTGTAGACAAACGCTTTTTATATGTGTTCAGAGCTGGAAGTGAGATTTTTTTTTTTTTTTTTTTAACAAAGCCACCACAAAAAGTCCAGTGCTACTATTTGGTGAAAAAAATTGGATGCTAGCTGCGGTTGGGGAATGTTATTTTAAAGACAGTATTAAGCAACATGTGTGTATTGAACGCTTGGAAGTGATGCACAGCACTATCCAATTTATTGCTTTTTGGGGTTTTTTTTCAGCATTGACTGAAAGGTTTGCAAGGACAAACGAGGGGGGGAGAAATAAAGGGCTGTAATGTGAAGGGAATTATTTGAAGGTTAAGTCCCTCTGTTGCTTTAGAAAAGCCATCAGGCTGAGCCTGTGGTGATTGCACCATTGCAAAGGCAAAACGAATAAAACCTAAATAGACAAAAGTAGAACTCCTTATGAGCTGGGCTCTGCGCTTCCTACCTTGGTTGTAGATCCTGATGGATACCAGTGAGGGAGGAAGATTAAAACAAAGCTCTCCCAGTGTTGCTCGTAGCTGAAGCTATACGCTATGTTCTTCCCTTGAAAGTCTGTTCTCCTGAAGACTAAATGCCACAGCGGAACTGTTGAGATACTTGGAGTATTTTTGGCTAGGAGAGATAATGAAGTCTTAATGCAGCAATCCGTTTGATACAGAAGATCTAAACACAGAAGGAACTTGAGTTAAAATCCAAGGGTGGCTGGACACAGAAACAGAAGTGACAAAGAGTGGGGGGATCTCATCTGCTAGCCATCTTCTAAGCGCTCCTTTTGTTCTAGGGGCTGGGGGGTGAGATGGCAGACAGCTTGAAGCACATCCCTTAAATGAGAAAAGGAAGGGAAGGGTTCTGAGGAGCCTCTGTATATTTTAAAAAAAATAAAAAATAAAAATCCAGTGTATTGGTGCTTTGAAATCTCTTCTCATTCTTTTCAGAGCCTAAAGCTTGGAAACCTCGTAGGTTTCCAGGGAGAGGAAAGACGTGCTTGTGGGCGTCCAGCTTGCTGAGGCGCCTGCTAATGTGAGATGTGGGACGGAGGAAGAGGAGAGACTTGCATCATGACACAGCTTTGGCGGTGAATTCTGACCGGCACCCTCTGACTAGTGCTTTTATGGTTCCTGGGGAGGGGAGCCCAAGTTTGCCTTCCTAAGCCATGCTGCTTGATGGTGCCAAGAAACTTTCTCTTCCCTAAGCTCAGGTCAGCTCTTAAATTGGAGGAAGGAGCTCCAGTTTAGCTGCACTATTGCTCTAGCATCTAACCCTTTAATCCACTCTATTGAAGTATGTTTCTAAGGGATGCCTTTTCTTCGCACTCCTGGAGGCAAAAGGAGTACAGATGTTGTTAAATGGAAACTCTTCCAACTTGGTCTACCAATTTTGCGTGATGCACTTACTGCAACCGCCGGTTTAGGTTCACTTATTGTTCACAAATGTTCTTTTATCTGCTAAAAAGAAGAAAAAGCTTTAAACTGCTCCATAGGGTGAAAATTGTTTGGAGCAGATTTTTACATCTGACTCGGGAACTCTTATGTCAGCTGGAGAAGGAGAAGGAAGAGTAATTGAAAATATTCAATACTTCATGAGCCACAGTCCAAGAAAATTTCTAATGCAGCTGTAATATGATTTGGTTTTTAGATCTCTCTGTATTGATTTGTCATTTAAAAACTGTCATGCTCTGTGTCCATTGTACAAGGAGGGAGGGAAAAGAAAATGCTTTATAAATAAATTTCTGAGGACATACAGAGTGCTCTCGGAGTGATGGCCAGACCATAGTAGAGCTGCTTATTGGCTCTCGCATCGTGCTTTGGCTGTTAATGGTGTGTAAATTTTATTTTTATTTAAAGCCACTGTGGGACTTTTTTTTTTTTTACTTTTTTGCATGTTTCAAGTGCAAAGGGAAAAATGGAGGAGTGGGTAGGATGTCTTTGGGGCCCCTTCTTTAGGATGCATCTCAGTGGATGTCTACCTGTCTCCCCACCTCAAAATCTCACCCTGCCCGATTATCGGGGAACAAGCACGTTTTATACTAAACACGTGTCTCGCACTTGTCTCTGGTTATGTCAGTTGGTACTAGTGCTATTTATCAGCCTAAGTAGCAATAAATTATAAATATGCTAGAAAAAAAGAACCTTGATGTTTAAGAAATCTTCCTCTTCTCTACTCATCGTCTTGCCTCATTTTTTAGCTACAATTTAAGCCATGTGACTGTGGCTTTTAAGAGCACAGGTCATTGACTTTTAGATTGGCAGGCAGGCTTCCTTCCAGCTCTGATGGTGCTCTGTGTGATTAGTATCCA
Organism: Sula dactylatra; assembly: GCA_013389905.1. NCBI lineage: Eukaryota > Metazoa > Chordata > Aves > Suliformes > Sulidae > Sula > Sula dactylatra. Next base: position 33,858 of record WEKW01002361.1, read on the forward strand.
GAAAGGCTGAATTGAGCAGAGTGGGCATGTTGGGTGAGGCGATTGGTGGTACTGAGTGCAGTGAAGACATTGCTTAGAGCTGTGTAGGAAGCGCCCTCGACCTGTGTCTGGCCATTCCTATTACTCCTCTGAAATTTGTTGCCCAGCCAGATGAAATAGTCTTTTCTCAGGATTGGAGATCTTGTGTTCAGTAGAGGTAGGACTGCCAGGCTATCCATCTTTGGGCAGAGCTCTTCTGTGCGCTTGGAGTGTCACTCCATCCGGCAATCTTGGCCTCAGCTTGTGAGTGGGGACTTGCCTGGTTCTTGATGAGTTTCTGCTCTTTTCAGTACAAGTGTTTGGGTTTATGGTATCTCATTTGTGACGGCATTGAGGCTTGGGACTAGTTTTCCTTTCCCTCAAAAGACTGGACCATGTTGAAAGAGTCCATGGGCGTAAGAGGGCACAGCCAAAATGTTCAATGTGCTTGTAGAAGACCAACATAGCAGTCTGTGGTGTTGTCTAGCAAAAAGTGCAGTACCTGAGCGGTCCAGCTTCTGAAGGTCAATGCAGCTGGTGCAAGTTGATAGCTTATTACTGCCTGGCAATGAAGCTTTCATTGCCTTCCCTTCTGAGATTGCAGGTAAAATGCCTTTCTCCCCTTTTCCAGGGCACGGGTGTGGTGTTAAACAGTGCTGGGGGGCATAAAATGTCTGTTCAGGGCAGACTGCAGAGAGGCAAAATGTCCTCTTACACCTGTATTGGTGGGTAGATGCAGACTGTTCACTGCATCTGCTCTCTGCTGGCTTCGGGGGGTGTTTCTCCCCTAAATCGTGCCAGGGAGTAGTCCATCTCCTCGTGGGCAGACAAAGCAGACATCAGCTGGTGACACTTTGGAAGGATGCCTCTTGGAGGGTGACCCTTGGACCACGGTCTGAGCGATATCCTGTCTGTCATCTGTCCTGAGGGCTGTCAACATCCATGTCGTATCAATGAGCCCAAAAGGAAAGTCTCATCACCCAACATAAAGCCAGTCCCTTAAACCAACAGAAGGACTCTTCGTTGATTTACTTTGGTCTGTCTTGGGCAACAGTGCCACCGTATCAAGAGCAGATCTCCCTTCAGATGTGCTAATGCTTCTGGCTCCTCCCCTGGCATGTAGCTTTACCATCAGGTTCGCCTGTTTCTGCAGATTGTGGGACTCTTTATCAGGGAGTGTAGTGATAGGATGAGGGGCAATGGCTTTAAACTGGAAGAGGGGAGATTTAGACTGGATCTAAGGAAGAAATTCTTTACTGTGAGGCTGGTGAAACCCTGGCCTAGGCTGCCCAGAGAGGTGGTAGATGCTCCATCCCTGGAAACATTCCAGGCCAGGTTGGACAGGGCTCTGAGCAACCTGATCGAGTTGAAGATGTCCCTTGCCCATGGTGGAGTGTTTGGACTAGATGACCTTTAAGGTCCCTTCCAACCCAAACCACTCAACGATTGTCTCCTGCTGCTGCCACTTTTGAAGAAGTTGTGCTTAGTGACCAGTCAGGCTGTTGATGCTGCTGACACTTCGGCTGCTGGTGGAAAGCAGATGAAGAGATTTACTCTAAACTGAATGCTCGGTTTCACTTGTAGTCCCATTTGTGGTGATCTGCTGCTCTTAAGTGTTGAGAAACAAGTTGATAAAAGGAGCTGAGGATCTGATCTGGAGGCTCCGGTGGTACAAGGCTTGAATGAAAATACAGCAGAGCCATAGGGACTTGTGACTGTGTCATGACTTCAAAGGATTTCGCTGGATTTTTTTTCCAGAATAGCCTTTTAGATCTACAGAGTTATTCACTTTCCCTTTCATTGTTGGCTGGCAGCACCTATTTTTTCATTTTATTGTTTTTCTAAGCAATACGTTCTTTGATTGCCTCCGCATTAGATAAACTTCCTCTCAAACATCTTGGAACCAAGACCATGGCCTTTCTGTAGCCAACGCAAGCCGACTACAGACCTTCTCCATAGACACTTACATAAACTTGCTTTACTCACTTGGAGAACATCCAGAGTGGTTTGGACTTTGCAAGTCCTGATGGTTTCTGGTGGTAAATGTTTCTGCTGAACTGCGTGCGAGGTGTATGCAAAGAGCACTTTGATATTGTGAGTCGCGAGCGTCGTCTGAAACCCGTACTGTGCAAGACAGGCAAAGCAAGTTCTGAAGACATCTTGTTCCTGCCGAAATAACAACTGTCGTCCCTCAAGCTCCAGAAAATGTTGCGGTAAGATCGCTTATCCTGAAAGGCAACCAACAGCCAGTGTTTCCTTCAAGTCGCTAAGTAGTGTCTGGGTGATGATTTGACTAATTTTCCTGCTGCCGTGCTCTGCTCAGGGGATCTAATCAGCGAGCAAATTGCAGGTCTGGCTGATTCCGCAGACCTTGCCTTATCGTGCTGTTTGGGTTCAAGGGACCTGCTTGGCTTTGTCATTTTTAAAGCAAGCTCCCAAACTTTTTTAGGGTGGTATTACTGGATTAAAGGCTTTACCGTAAGGCTTGGGCACACAATAGCCACTGGTTTAAGTAGCTCCTCCATAAAAGCTGAGCTGCAGCTGCATGCACACAGGCTTTCTGTCAGCAAAGCACTGCAACTTTGTTTAACCACAGGAAGCTTGTTGGGCTCTCTGAATCACCGCGGTGGTGTGGCAGGCCGAGAGCCTTTCCATGGAGAGTCCCTGTGACTCAGCCGCTGCGTAGTAACATCCAGCTTGAATCACTGCTGCACCGATAATCGTGTTAAATATAGCCATCTGTCCAAATTCTCTTGTCATTCTGAAAAAATTCCATTACATAGTATCCTTTTAACCTCGTTACCTGGTTTTCTGTGGCCTTTCAAAGGGATCCCTTAATTTCCTCCGCCCTATTTTCCCTGGCCATCCCTCTTGCAAGGATGACACGGATAGAAGAGAAACTTTTGCTCTCCCACAGGGACGGAAGTCTGATTTGCTCATGTAAGGCATTGCTCATATAATCAAGCCTTCCTGGTTCTTTGTTCTAGGCACCTATTATTGGAAGAGGATGCTGCTGTGAATTGCTGAGGCCTCTTACAAAGAACTAGGAAGGTTTGAATAAAAAGGTGGCAGGTTCAGAAGAAGGATTTGGTAGCCTGTAGTCCTTTCTTTCTCACCACGTATAACATGTGGGAGTTGAGACTTGGATCATTTGTCAGTCCTGCTTAATAAAAACGGATCCGAATTGCTAGCAGTCCTTGGCCATGTTATACCAGAATTGCTGTAACAGGTACCAAGTTTCAACACTGTCATTCCAAAAATGAGACCCTAGAAAATTAATGCTTCTCATAACAATAACTTCCCTGTTTCTCTAGTCCAGAGCTCCAGATCTTCAAAGATGTGAGTGATGGGTGGGCTGGCTGAAAGTCTTTCAGTTCAATAGCAGCTTCTCTCCTGTTTCGTTCTCCAGAGTGGTGGAGATGCCTTCAGCATTTGGTTCTTTCTTCAAAGAACTGACTTCACCACCGCTGTTGATACTATCTTGAATATGCTATCTGCTGGTCCAACTCCATTTTCTGTTCTGATGAGCCATCTTAAAACAGTGGAGTAGCCTAGCTTTTAAAAATCTGCTTTGAGTCCTGAAGACTTAAAAATATCTATTTAAATATGCCTCATGCAAACTGGAGTTCCTGACTTGACTGGTACTGCAGGTATTTCAATGACTAGCCTTGCTTTACAGCTTGGTTATCCCACAGCAGTCTGTCTTGCAGCCTACCTTCCAGTCTGTAACTCTAACCACAAATCCCAAAGTTTTGAGTCAGCTCCTCATCTCTGCTGGCTCCAGAGTATTTCTCCCCCTTCCACAACTCCTCTTCGCTTGGCTTTCCCACTTGCCAGCACAGCAATCATTACCTGCTCTGGCACTGAATAAATAGCAATTAATCATGCTGACAGCTATGTGATGATTTCTAGGGCACCTACCATTAAATGCTATAAGACCAAATCTTATTTTACCATGTCTACCTCAGCCAGTCAGCTGTTCTTCCTCCTTCTCTTTACCGTTCCTGTGCTGTAAACTTTGTCCTATCCGTGGTTTTTCCTGTTGCATTAATGTAGTACTAATACGTTAAAGAATTGCTATATGCTTGCACTAGTCTTACTAGCGTGTAGACATCTGCTTTTGGCAGTAGGGTGCCAGGCTAGATGGGCTTCTTGCCAGAGTAGTGACAATTCTTCTAGTGACTTGCCATCTCAACAATTTCCAGTGAGGACCAGATGCCCAGGGAAGGGGATGATGCCTTTGTAAGTGCAACTAGTCTTACATACCTCATGCCTTCCTGTGAGGTTAAAACACTGGCGATCCATTGCCCAGGAGCGGGTAAAGCCCTGACCTTACAGATGCCCCCGTGTCCCATGACAGCTGGGCTATGTTTTGAGGCCTCGGGATTTCCTGGGCACATCTAGAAGTGGTTGCATATGTGTTACTCGTCTGCACGTTCATAAAGCTGGAGACTCGCTGGGTCTCTGGCGTGTTTTAGCTACCTGGTATGTGGGTGCTCCACTTGATCAGTAGTTCCACACCCTCAAAAGTGCTCAGGTACCAGGCTGCTGTGCCGGAACAGCAGACCTAGGCATGTGTTTTCAACGGGGAAAGGGGCTAAAACTCCTTTGACCCTCTGTGTATCCATGCAGTCTCTACTAACGTAGGCTTTAACATTTTCTCGTTGAGATGTAGGCTCTTTCCTAGCTAGCTTGTGTGTGTACGGCTGTAACTTTAATGCTGGATTCTAGCCAGCATGTTTCTATAGCATAGACCTATTGGGATATAACCCTAAAAAGCACTTAAGGGATGGCAAGCTAGACTGGGGGTCTGGCAGGTCAGTACTCTATGGGTGAGTACTCATGCAAATGTGCACGCGTAGCAATGCACGGGGCCTCTCGTCTGTCCCATGTGGTGCGAGTTGAACTTAAAGCAGACAGTGTGTCAGCTACTCTAATGTGACTCCCTCGGTCCCCGTTCTCAACCCATTAACCCACCTGCACCTTCGTTACCGTGTTTTGACACAATCAACTGCAGTAAAGCTCTCAAGCTTCTAAGTTCTTCAAGTTCAGTCCATATATCTACCTCTGGTGTAAAAAGCCCAGCAAATTACTAGACACAAGCCTGCTGGTTTGATATCCTCTTTTCTTGGAAGGTTTCTGAGTCTCTCTTACCCTTGGTAACTTCCCACCTTGGCAGATCTATCGTGATGTGGCTTTGCTACCTATAGTGCTGTGGAACCGGCCCCTCATCTTGAATGTCAGCATTGAGTGGAAAACCCCTAATGAATAAACTGTCATATCTGGCCTCTGTGCAGGATTATGCTCCTAGGGATATATATTTCTCTAGGTTGTTGGCTCAGCCTTGCTCCATCAGCAGACATTACAAATACCACCGATGATGCAATTTTCTTAAACCCATTACTGATGCTGGGCTTCTTCTCCCTGAACACTTTGCTCTGATGGTTTCTTTTTTTTCCCTTCTCTTCATCTTACCCCTTCCGAGGCTTTAAAACACAGCGTTCCACTCAGCCTTCGTTTCTGCTCCTGCCTGTTGTATATGCGGCCGCTAAGCCAGGATTTGCTGGGCAGTCCCTGTTGTTGTAACAGTCCAAGGAGGTCTGAGAAATGTACTGGGCAGCCGTTTGCTGGAAAAACACTCCTGATTGCCCTCTTCTACCTTTATTTTTCACTTCTTTCTTCTGCTGTCTTTACTCTCTTGCTTTTTCACACCTTTTGCTTCTTCCTTCTCAGCTCTAGCAAAAACCGCTCAGCTGCCTTCATCCCTGGGATGAGAGACTCGGTATTCTGGCAAAAAGCTGCAGAAAGAAAAAGAAACCCTCCCAGCTGGTTTTCCTGCAGCTGCTGGGGTCCAGCAGCACTGCAGAGCTATGCCAACTCGATCTGCAGATGAGAGGCTTCATGAAGCTTCTTCTCATTCTTGCAGTACGAGCACCTCTGCCCTGCTCCCCTGGGAACAGCCTTGTGAGTTGGCTTCTCCTCCCACTGGTTTTTGGTTTTTTTTGGGGGGGGGGGGGGCNTGCTCTTCCCAATGCTCTTGGCACGACTGCTTTTCTTGCGCCCAAGCTGCTGTTTCTGCTGTTCTCTTACCTTGATTTTTCTCCAACTGTTGAGCTGCTGCTACAGTCACACTTTTTTACCTCTTTTTTTTTTTTCCCCTCTTCTCCTGTCCTCCCACTCCCATTGGTCTCGCTGCCATTCCTTTGGTATCTTGTAGGGAAACGATGTTTTCACACTTCAGGATCTTGTGGACTCTTTGATGCTCGCATATGCAAACTTATTTACATCTTCTTTGTACTGCTGGTACCTTGCTGTGTCTTTCAGGTGGCGTATTGTTGATCTATCTCTGCTGTATCCTGATGGGAATTAACTGTCATGCTGAGAGACTACCACTAGCAGCAAATCCCTGTTAAAAAAAAAAAAAAAGGCATTAATTTCAGGCTATTTTAGAGGGTGGGGGGAGTTGTTTGACCACTGCAAGCTGTAATCATGCATTAACAAGAGGCTGAAATGAAAATCCACGGTGTTGGGATTTAGAAAAACACGGTGAAAACATAAGCTGTGCAAAGAATGTCCTCTGATCTTCATTCGAGCCACAGTAAAATGGCTCTCGGTTGTGTCAAATTGTGATTAAATGATAAAATCCTTGATTGTTCTAAGCTTGTTTCCTCGAGACTAGCACGGTGCTGAGCCTCTTGGGAGGGTGGTTTGAGGCTTTGTCCCTGCTGGGTGAGGTGCCTTCGAAGTGGGGGTTTTGAAGGCTTTCTCTTAGCTGTGAGTCTATACGTGCGTGTTGGTGGTAGGGTGGAAGGTGAAGGTTTCTAGATTTCTTAAAAACATGATTTTTTTCACGGCTGCTCTGCTCTTACGTCCACAATTAGATTTTTTGAGTCACTCATACAAAAGTCATTACTGAATATCTGTTCCCCTGGCTATTAGAACAGTTACAAATTACTCCTGTCCAAGGATGCCCATCCCATTTGCCTTGGGCAAAAATACTACCATAATCCCTCCATGGAGGAATTTACCACTTGAGAGGTGTTTTGAGGGAAGAAGGAGGTTGGAGCAGACTTGGGTAATTCAGCTCCTTGTAACTGAGTTTCAATACGGGGAAGGCATGGCTCCATGCGATGGGAACATGGTGCGTGCCGGGTAGCCGATGGGCTAGCTGGGAAACCAAAATAAATAGTATGGAGTAGGAGGAGACAGATTTTTGATGTGGTAGGGAATGAAGACTGGTGTAGGCTGGTGTGGAGTTGCTTTGAGCCTTGAAGATGGGAGGAATTTAACCTGGATTCTTGCACCGAACCTGAAGATGAGTTACCCGTTTGCTTCTGGTATGTTGATGGGCAGCGTTGTTTTGCCCTGCTACCAATCTCTATATAGTTTATTTTTGGAGAGTCTCTAGCACAACTGCAAGCCAAGAGGAATGATCTGGTGTAGAAGGTAACCTGAAGGGTTGTTTGGGTTGGGCTAAAACGGGCTTGTGCATGTGACCCCACGTCGTCAGCTGTGTTTCGGGGAGCACACAAACCGTGCACGGTGACAGATCCATGCATAACATTTTAGGTGACTTACTGAGCTTACCCTCAATGAGAGCTGCAGCAGGATTTTTAAGCTCTGCAGTAAAACCTGGTTTATGATCCTGGTCCACAGGTATGTTACAAAGTTAATAATGGATGTTAAGGAGTGTTCTGGCTACTGGCAATTAAACATTGCTAATGATGAAATTTCTCATTACTTCCCTCGTGATTGCAGAGGGACGCTCCTGGTGCAGCCCCCTCATACTGCAGCCATTTTATGAGCATCTTCAAACGCAGTTATGCAGCAATAAAAAAAAAAAAAAAATGTGCAGATCTTAAGGAGACAGATTGCTGCCTTCATCTGTCTCCCTGATTAGATGCCAGGGCTGCACTTTTCTTTTTCTTTTCAGCATGTACCTTCCCTATATCACCATCTTTTATTGAAATATTATTCTGCTGGGTGATTTTCGACCATCTAGACAGACTTACCGCTGTAGGCAGGTACCCAGCTGCCTGCTTGACGACTGAACTTGTGAAAACCTTGAAGCATTCGGGCCCAAGGGTGACCTGCAAAGCAGCAGCAGTAGAGGGGAAACGGGACAACAGTGGAGACAGTGTACTTGGCTCTGGGAAAGCCTGATTTAAAGAAAAACTTCTGCTTGTTTTAATGTGATGTCCTATATCAAAATCTGAATTTTCAATGTAGTTTTCAAAGGTTTCTAAGCAACCCCCTGCATCCATGCATGGTTTGGCTTGGCGTGACCCCAGCATCCTCTCTCTTCCTTTGGGTTGTCACCAGCCAGGAAGCTTCCTGCTGACTTGGAGCAGTAGGAGATGGCCGTCAACATCCTCTGCTTTGGAAACCCGCTCTCTCCTGCTGCCAGCCGATGTAGCTGGTCGCGTTTCTCCCTGGAGGCCTGCAGGGCAGTGCCAATAAGGGTTCAAGCCCTTCTGAGATGATGTGCAGAGCGTGTTTGGGCAGAATCCCCTTGACCTTGTAAATGAAGGGAGATGCAATCCCACCACCACCACCTTCAACTCAGGAATGGCTAGCTACGGTCAAGCAAGCTAGAATGGCAAGTGTCCATTGTGGCTTGTAAAGCAGTCCAGACTGTTTGCTCTGCCGTGGTCTTTTACGTGATGCTATGGGTTGGTTTGGTTTTTTTCTTGTTTGCTACCCATACTGGGTATAAAAATGGTGTATTCTACTGTGTCTCCGCCATCCAAACTTTTGAGCACTTACGTTTTCGTGTCGCTGTTTGGCATGCTGCTTCCTCTTCTTTCCTCCTAGCGTGTTGCAAATCTGACCTTCAAGAACGAAGACGGGAAACAAGACTCATTGTGGACTGGTTAGTGCTTCTTTTGGGGATTAATTTTTTTCTGTATCGGTGAAGTTTTTACTGGCTCTCCTGATGTTGCACACAATGCTGAATCTGTATCTGACTGCACGTAATATCTTAATTCGTGTTTGCATGGCTTCTTAGAAAGGTCACCCTGTCTAACTGTGAGATTATGTAATGTTGTTGTTTTTTCCACCTGTAAGCAGTAACCGCAGGAGTTCAACCACTCTTCAAAAAGTCATCTTGTGTAATACTGAATTTAGGAAAATGAAAAGATAATGTATGCCATTGAGAGCACGTACTTAAGTCCTCCGCTGGTTCTCAACTGCGTTTCTTAAGCAATCTTCCTAGGTAATAATAGAAATTGGAGGGGGGGGAAAAAGGCACAGAGTATCCTGCTTTGTATAGCTGAACAAATGAGGCACAGAAGGAAACCTGTACGACTCCCTTTAAAGAGTCATTCTGTTAAGGTTAACAGGCTGTGCTCTTAAATCGTTATCCCAGTCTCTTCATTCTGGTAGCCTTTCTCTAAAAAGGTGAATTCTCATGGCCTTAGGATTTGGTTTAGGCACAACTTGCCATCACTTCTGCTGAGGCTCCTCTGGTGTGGAGGAACCTGGGCTCCCTCCCCTCGGGGTGAGATGCGGACCCCTGGCAGTAACGTGCTTCTGACGATACAATCTTGGAGTGAAGGAATGTGGCCAACAGACTTGTTTCCTGCTGGACCATTCATGTTTTCTGTTTGATTTGAATAAAAGCTGCTCTTAAATTGCAACAGCAGCGTTTTACTGAGGGCTCTTGTTGAACTCGATGCCTTTTTGGTCAAGTTAAATGACCATGGAAGGAGAAAAAGCTAGGTGACGTCGCGGATAAGGATGCCAGACTCTCTCATAACCAAAATATTGCTGCTGTTCTCGCTGAACTTCTTCACTCTGCAAGATTGAAGGTTGGAAGGGAGCACCGCAGCAGTCACCCTCTGAGGACTGCACATAGCATCGTAGACATCTGAACTGCTGTGCTATGTTTCCCGTGTTTCAAACACAGTCGATGGGCGAGGCAGCTTGTCACGCAATGACAAGCTCCTGTGTGCCAGGCAAAGTGGAAGAACTGCAATGGGCATCTGATGTCCTGATGATATTAAAGTATTTCTAGCAACTATCCCTGTTGTGGCATATGACCTGACTCTCAAGACATAGCTGTCATGGCAACTGTAAAGGTCAGCATGCTTTCTAGCTAATATTTAAGGTGGGCAGATAATAGTTTTCTGCCTTGGGCGAACAAGCATCTATTTGGTGTGAAGCTTGGGACAAGAAGCCTGGTCTGGGTTCTCTGACCTTTTCTTGAGCCAGTAGGACTCCAGGTGGCCCTGAAAGGAAAGGATGTTGTTCAGCGGTCCTAATGTACTGCTAATAGATTACTAAGAGATAATTAAAATTACTGTTTAGCAGCTTGTAATCATCCCTTGCATTTGCTTGCTGCTTGAGACACAGCAGCTGTGTTGTAAGCAGAAGAGGTCTGGTAGAGTACCACCTCCTGGGTGTCTGCTGGTGGGTTGGGCATTTCTCTCCGTGTCCATTGTGTTTTGCCGGGCCGTCCGAGCTTGATGAGCTGTGATGCTTTGTTAAGCTTCAGAGCAGCACAACCTCAGTAGTGAGCAGCCTGTGTGGCAGGTTTTAACCAAAACAGCCAGTAACTGCACCAGGCTCCCCAATAGCCGTAGAGATGCTGTGTTTCGTTTGTGACTTCTTTGCCTTGGTGATGGCCAGCCCTGCTGGGAGGGACAGTGGGGCTGTGAGTGGGCACCTGGTGATGCTGAGATGGTGGATGGGAGACCAGGGCCACTGGAGTCTGGGATTTTTTTTCTTATTACAGAAGGATAGTAGAAAGAGGGCAGATATTAAACGCAAGTCACGTGGAGACGCTTGCTCTTGACTGCAGCCCTTGGAGGCTACAAAACAGTTTGTCTTTTGGTTTTTTTGGGGTGGTTTTCTTTCCTTTGAAGATACCAGCACCTGTGATCCAAGCTTGGCTCACTGGAAGTTCTGATCTCCTTGACCTTGTTTTCCAAAAGCTGCCACCTCAAGATGTCTTGAAGCCACTCTACAGAGGTTGGCAGACAAAGAGCTGTCCCTTGTGCTGGTGTTAGCGTAGGAAGCAGTAAATTTGCTGGGGACCCGATTCAGCCGAAAAGACAATAGGCAAAAACTGTTAATGCTCTGGTGAGACAGGGTAAGAAGGGGTGATGAAGAGCATATGGGGAGGAAGAAAGCCAACTATCGTAAGGCTGCTCTTCTGTTGGCTGGCATTTGTTGGCTTGAAGTGAGCATGGGAAATCACAGATGTCAGGACTGGGTGAAGTCTCTTCGGATGGTACTGAAGTAATGACTGAGGATGCCTTTGCTGACTTTTCCGGCAATGGCAGAAGTCTTTGTCATGGACTTCTGCATCCTGATGGGTTGTCCTTGATTTTAAAGAACAGTCCAACCACTGACACTAATTCTGTGCACAAAACACCCGGGTAGCTGGTGTGTTCTCAGCCCTTAGGTCCAGAAATTGGATCTCCATTTTGATCCTGCACAGATGGGAAGAACTTCTCCCGATACCCTTTTTATCATGTATGGAACCAAATATAAACTCTGATTTTATTAAATAGAATTAGCAGAAAGGTTTACAATAATCTCTGCTCTCAGAATAAGTGAAGTCATGGTTTTCCTCCTGCCTGTGGACTGGGCCTTACTCCCCTCCCTATTTTTTGAGAGGTTTTTTAACATAGCTTTTGTAATACTGTTTTGCGAAGCACTTTTGCCTCTTTCTGACTAAGAGTTTACTTACAAAGCCGTCCCTCCCAGAGGGTGACAGATAAAAGGGCTGGTGGAGTGTGGTGGAGTCATCGTCTGTTGCCTTCTTAGTTAATCTCTCTCAAGTATTTTGTTTTGGCTTTTTTTTTTGAGTTGCTTTTTGTTTGGTGTAGGTGAAGTGAACTGCGTTTCACTAAGCTAAAATTACCACCTTTACCGAGAATAAGTCAGCTGAGTCTGGGAAATGGTCAGTGAATTTTCAAAAGCAGCAGGACAAGATATTATTGTTATAGAGGGAGCAGGCTCCAAACGTGAAATTCATGAATGTGAACTTTAACATTTTCACTGCTGTCCTACGCTTTCCCAGAATCAACCAGGCAAGTGGGTTTCCTGCCCTGTCAACCTTCAGAGATGAATATTCCCTTTATCGCGCTGCCTTTCTTTCCCTATGACGTACGTCCCACAGTATGATGTCGGAGAAGCTTAAATACTGCAGGGTAACAAACAAATGTTGTGAGGACTGGAACGAAGGTGGGTGTCTGAATGGGAAGACTCACAGTGCTGAAAACCTGCCAGCAGCTCTCTTCGGCACTGGGGCTGCTCTTCTGGGGTTGGTAATTTGGTAAGAGCTCAACATCTCGCAAAACGAAGTCGAGAGCATTTGCTTTGAAGGACAACGGGCATACGAGGCTTTGTATCACATTCTTCTAAGGTGATTGACCTATTCTTCAGTAGCATCTAATTTTTTTAGAGACTGATTCTTTGAGGAGGTCGTATCTCCACCAGAAAATACACTCCAACATCTTGGACGGAAGTTATGACAAGCACTGAAGGAAGAGTTAAGCAATGAGATCGTCGTGAACATGTTGTCCTAGACATGCGAGAATGGGAAGGAGACTTAAGTTGCTTTTCTAGAAAGATGAGCATGAATCACTTGCATTTATGTCCTTTGTGAGTAATGCCGTAAATCTGTGGTGCTTGCAGTAGTGCTTGCACAACCCACCCATGCCATACTGCATGCGTAGAAACTTCTGTGGAGTAGCATCTCTTAGCTGTGCCTCCAGTTGGGTGAACAAAACTTTAAAATAAAATTTTAAAAAGCATTGACGTCCTCGTGTGCTTTCTAAAAATACAAGCATGCTTTCCTGTGTACGGTATTAGCATAGTTAAACTCTTGTCGTTGGCATCACAGTTTTGCAAGGAGCCAAGCGGGCACAGCTGAAGGAACGCATCTGAAAAAGGATTTGTCATCTGCAAGCTGCTCTGGTTCCCGTGACCTGCTATTTTGTGAGAAGCTCTTCAGGTTGGAAACTTGCTTTATGGTCACAAACATACCTAAGGAGTGGGTCACTACTGAGGATTTATTACTTTATTATTATTTTTTTTTTCTGCGTAGGAGTTCCTCCTGTGCAAGCAACCCCATAGAGTAAAGGTAACTGGACCACAGGGAAAACTAGATATAATCCAAAAAGCTGTGAGTCCACCTTGCTTATTTTCTGAAAGATGCCTTCAACTCAAAGAATTATTTCGGTTGCTCCTGTTTTGTAAGTGGAACCCTCCTTTCTGTGGAAACCTTTTCATCCTTGCTGGTTCATGGTGGCGCTCAATAGCGAGAACCTTGTTGAACGAGCCTAGGTAAAACCTGGGTATCAGCAGCGGTGAAAGCATCGTGCGCTTCCCCAGAGACCTGCCCTTATCTCAGTCCTTTTGGTATCTAAATTGCACCTTTGGAAATTATTCTTGAAAGCCAAAATCTGTTCTTGTGAACAGATTTGCTAGCCTTATTTGTCCTTTGCTTGCAAAAGCTGCTTTTGACTTGCAGTGGGCTATGTGACTGAGAGGTGGTCCTCATCGCCGGTGTGGAATAGCAGAAAGGATCCTGTATGGTTTTATTATCCTTCCTTTTCTGCTTCAGTTCTCTAAAGTGGTATGGGAGCGCGGCTTGCTGGACGGAGACGGGGTGCTTAGCCGGTGACCTGCCAAGATGATGTAATGGTGCTGCGCGGCTGATATTTAAAGTCGGTAAGTTGGAAGGAGGAAGGAATCCTTCAGAGAGAGGGGGAGACCTCTGAAACGGTGACTAGCTCTCAGCCGTGGCATCGCTAAACCCTTCTGCTCCAGTTCCACGCCCTAAGCACACGCAGTGCAGACTGACCTTGGGTTTAGTGACTAAGCTCCGCTCTTGGGTATTTACTGCATGCGTATGCGTTCTGTGGCACTCGGATATAGTAGAAGTTGAAAGGAATTGAATAGATTTCCTAACCTAATGATCCGTGTATCCGAGATACTGGGTGGTACCTCTGAAATTTACTGGTAGGAACAGCCATGTGATAAATATTCCCTGCTGCTGAGCTCTGCCTGCTATATCTGTCAGCCCTTTTGCTGGTGACCTAAGCTAGGCTTAGATATGATGTACTGCGGGTCTGTGTGCAGGATCATCAAATTCAGCCTGAAAATCCAGGATCTCCTTTATTGTTCAGTGGTTGGCATTTGGCTGGCTTCACCTTCCAACCTTCACATATGGTAGTACTGGTCTAAAGGGATGGGAAAGCTGGTGCAAGACCAAAGGATGTGGAGATCTTGCTGGGAGAGCAGGCTTGTGATTAAAGTATGGGCTTTGGACACAAAGCAGTTGGATTTGGTTCCAAGGCCGCACGATATTTCTTTGAATCGCTTTGTTTTAATCAGCGTCACAACGGATGGTACCTCTGTGCTTCTTTAATTCCCCCCCGCCCCATGCATCTACGTGTTTAAACAAAGGTCTGAATTAGTTTAGCTCAAAATAAAGACACGGTGCCAAGCAACAGCAGTAACTCTAGCCCCAGTTTGCCCAAGGTACAGCTCTCCTTTTATATAAGTGGTATTTCCCAGCTGACAGACAGATGAGACTGTGCTGACTTCTTTCGATGTTTACTGGTGTAACAGTGATTAACAGTGATTGGTGATGGGAGGGAGGAGACAAAAGGCATTCCTGAACATTTGATTCCTTGTCCTCTCAACATTCCAGTTGTTATAACCGAAAGGTTAAGTGGAGATCAAAAACAAATAGGAAACTTGGGCTGAGGAAGCTGCGTTACTTGAGAGCCTTTTCAGACACTTGGGGAGGCACTGTGGAAAGGTTAGAATTTGCAGCTCAAATGTTAGCTGTGATCTTGTTTGAGTGAGTGTCTCAAAATATATCTCGAGTCTCAGTTCTCAAAATGAAAGCTTAGAAGCCTTTCTTGGATGAGAGGCAAGAAGGCAGCAGGGCTGAAGGGCACCGCCGCAGAAACTTGTGAACCTCTAAGGTATTGCCTCACCCCGTTGGAATGGCTCATAATGCAGCCTGGACCGCAGAGCGTGATGTGGCGGATTAAACAAGAGGGTCATTGAAGGAGTGGGTGCTCAGCCAGATGTTTTCAGGGACATTGACAATAGCCCTTTCATTTCCTGTGCCCAAGGTCGCATCAAAATCCAGTGCAGCTCTGCAAGGAGGGAGGCTCGTGGTGGTAGATGTAGCAGCCGCCTGGGATAGGAGGCTCATCAGTGGGGTGAACGTCCCAGAATGGGATAAAAGGAGGCAGCTGGAGGCTTTCTCTGAACTGTGGAACCGCTCTGGAAGAGGGAAACAATAACCTGGATCTCTCAGAAGTACAAGGTGGAGACCAGAAGAAGGGAAAGCTAGTTCTAACTTCAGATATCTTTGTGAGACTTGGGGGGAAAATATTACATGTGTTGGATTTCTGAGACCCTTAAAAGCTGATATTTGTATCAAACGTTCAGTTTGTACCACGTCTGGTCTCGGATTTTCATAGCTAAATTCGTTTCATAAGTTTGTTCCAGCTTTTGTCGTTCTACACCTGTGAAAGGGGTGCCACATAGTACAACAACTCGCTCCTTCCCACAAACCTAAATAACTTGTCTTGAAGTTCTATCTGTGACCCTGTTATGGGTGCTTTGAAGCTTAAGGTCCTAGATGTCAAGTCATACAATCCCCATCTGTGTTATTCATCAGTGGACGAACTGGTGGAAGGTGTTCACCAGTAATTCAGAGAGGCCACGGAGTCTCCATCCTCAGAGATGTTCAAAGCCCAACCGGACACAATCCTGGGCAATCTGCTCTGGCTGACCCTGCTTTCAGTAGGGGTGCTGGACTAGGTGATCTCTAAGAGTGCTTGCCAACCTCAACTGTTCTGAAATTCTATGGAAAAGCTCTTCTAGGGTGCAGGACTCTACTTTTTTCGGTGTATGAACTCTTCAGATCGATCTTACCTGGGCAGGAGCTCTCCTGTTCTGTATTCTGGAAAGTGCCCGGTGCGTCATGTGTGCATCCACCGAAAGGAATTATCTGGAGCTGACTTTTGCACAGCGGACAGAGTTTGAAATGTATTTGTGACATTGAGTTTCTAGCTGAAAGAAAGAAATCAAATATAAGTTAAACGCGTTTAAGTATTGGATGTTAACACAATAAATCTGAATAAGGGCTTAATTGCACTTTTCTTAGCGAATTACTGGAGTTCGGTCTGTACGAAGGTGACGTGAATGAGCGAGGGGGTAAAGCAGCCATCCTGAGAAGCTGTGAAAAGGCTGGGGCTCCTCCACTTACGGAGAAGTTGGGCGGTGGTGGGGGGAATAGGATGTTTGTGGGCTCGGGAGGGTGGTGGTAAGGGGAATGCAGAGCTGCTCGAAGCCCCACAGCACTGGAACTGCGGGAACCTCACGTGAGTTGGTAGGAGATGCATTTGCCATGGGTGAGGGGACTTTTCTTAGAGTGGGTAGAGCATTTCTAGACCTTCATCACCACAGAAAGTTGTGGAGACAGACAGTATCATGAGGTTCAAAATGGATTTTTTTTAATTTAGAGGCAGTGGGAACGGGCAGGGATGTCTGCTCAAACCTTGCAGTGACTGGGGGCATGCAGACGGTGACCAAGCCGTGCTTAGATAGCATCTCCTGATGCCACTGTTGGAAAAGTACAGGGTTAGCAGGACCATTGTTCTGGCCTGGCAGGATGTATGCCATCTTCTCCAAAACACTAGTGAAATCTGTAATTTGGATGCGCCAGATCTGTCTGGCACCCAGTGCCAGTTAGTGCTCAAATTGCTGTCTTGCATTTCTTAATTTTATTTCTTGTTTCCATTTCCGTGAAGAACATGAAACCGTTTGAGAGGCCATGTGGATACTCGAGTTAACAGTTTAATAGACAGAGCCAGGGGTGACCATCAGGATCTGTGAATGCCAGAAAGACGCTTGGATTGCTTGGGATGAAAAAATATTTAGTGCATCAGATGGTATATATGTATCTGAGGGCTTTGACTGCTGCTCCTCCATGGTAAGGTGCTCAGGGGGTCCGTTTCTTGCTAAAGTCACCAGCAAATTAAACCGGATTTTGGGGGTGATTTCCCCTTCCTAGGCATTTCATAAATTGTAAGTTGATGCTGTTTAAGCTCGTCTTGTGGTCTCCTCTTCCTGATCACACATCTGGGCTCAGCTTTTCCTCTGGTGACTCCTCCCGAGTCACCACGGACCATGGTAGCATGTACTGAGTACACGTGCAATGGTGGCATGCTTTGGCTTGGTTTTCTTCCAGCCTTCCTTTAGAGGAGGGTGCTGTCCTTGTCTATAGGAGACACAGCTGCTGAATATCTGCTAGAGTGGAAATGTGAGCGCACTATTCACCTTGTAAAATTCTTTGTATGTTTTATCACACTCTCCGCAAACTATTGTGTCTTTTCTTGTGGTGAATTGTGAGATGGAGTGGGCTGTCAACTCAACAGCTGATATCCAATAAAATTGGAAGCCATCAAGGTAAAAAGAACTAATTTTAAAAAAGGCTACCCTTAAAAATGAAGTTGGCTTTAAGATAAGAAAATTATGCTGTGTTCAACTGTTGAACAGTAAGAACAGAGTTAAAGGATCTAGTAATTTCTATAGTTGCGTTACATTTCTTCTATTTTTTTCATTATAGTTTTAGTAAGAAGATTTTCACAATTGCTTAATTGTTTCATCCTACCTAATTATTCTATATATAAAAATAAAAACTGCCCCCCCCCAAAAAAAAGCCCAAACAAATTAACCCCAAACAAAAACCCCAAAAGACCCTTATTAAAAAAAAAAAAAAAATTGTAAATTTGAGTCCTGGAGTGTTTTGACACAGTCATACGACAACTTTTTCTTCCTGTTTTGAGACCTGAATCCAATCTATTTGGCTGTACGGAGATATTTCAGGTCCTTGTTCAATGACAGGCATGGATTGTCATAAAAATAGTGGTAAGCACCTGAGAAGCAGCTGAGGAAGGGGAAGCATTTCATACACAGGACGAAAAGCATAGCACTGCAGAGAGCTTATTTTCCTGTTGCAAGGATGTGAAAATGCTGCAGCACCGAAATGGCAATTGCTTGGGAATGTCTAGGGTAATTTTAAGTTAACAATAAATGTCGGTGCATAACTCGTATTTGATTATTTGAGTTTTATTATTGAATCCAAACCCCATTTCCTGTTAATTCCTTGGAGCTCCCTTGCCACTCACAGCATCGTGAGGGTGTAAGAAGTGCTTACAAATTCATAACTTAACAGGGACATAAACAGCAGTTTATACGGCGGAGCTGCTCAATCCAGCCTCGCTCAGGAGAATTATGAATACAGCTAATAAAGCGTGCGGGAGAACCTGGATCTCAGTGGTCTGATTCCTCTCTCTTCTCATCCCTGGCCAAAACACCAAATCAAAATATGCCTAAAATAGGATCTTGCTTTAAGTTTGAAAGCCTAACTGTGGAGTAGGAATCTGAAGCACTTTTTTTTCAACTCCTACCTGATACTGGAGACTCCTGAAATTATCTAGGACTTTCAATGTATTTTTGGCTTTGAAGATACAACTCTTATTTTAGACCTGAGGGCACTTCCATGCCCCAAAGCACGTGGTCTCGCCTCTGATATAGTTGTTGATCAAAAAGTCACGGCTTCTCAGAAGAGGAGTGGTGAGGCTTATAGGGAATAACAAAACATCAAAGATGTAGCTACTGGATAGCAAGATGAATCAGTGGTAGCTGGAATTGATTTATAACAGTACAGAGCTCTTGTCAAAAATACCTCAAATTCAGATGGAGATCCGTAAGTTTTTGAGTGTGGACCCAATATGCTCATGTGTCATAAAAGGTAATTTTTCTGTCCACTTTCCAGTAAAAAAAAAAAAACCCAAACAAAAAAAAAAACCCCACAAACCTAAAACATGTTCAGAAACAATGGCTGTGGTTGTTGCACATCACCGCTGCAATTTATAAAAGTCCCTTCTTTTTGTATACATAATTTCTCCATCGACCCATCCTTTGCAGTACTCTAAAATCCTCATGGATGGTGTAAAAGCTCAGCTGTGGCGTCCAGACTGAACACTCCCTGCAGCTAACAGCTCTAATCTGAGCTGCTGTTCTCGTCTAATTAGAAAAGTGGTTTGAAGGGAGCGTTTTTTCCCAAAATAGATAGGGGGCTGTAGGTAATGGCTGCTTGGGTATGTCAACGCTTCTGGAAAGCGTGGTCTGCCTTCTGCAGCTTGCTCACACCCGTGTCCCATTGCTGCCTTCAGCCTTTTTGGTCCTGTTGACCAAAGAGCTGGAAATCCTGTCCTATACTGATTTTCAGAAATCTGAGTGATGGAAATCCATTTCCAGGCTAGCTTGGCACTCTTGGTAGTTACACTCAAAAGCTGGTGCTGAACTCTGGGGATTCCCAAAAGATTCCAGGTACCAAGAGTCACTTACAGAATGATCAAATGGTTTGGGTGGGAAGGGACCTTTCAAGGTCCACCCCCCCTGCCATGAGCAGGGACATCCCCAGCTAGACCAGGTCGCTCAGAGCCCCGTCCAACCTCACCTGGAATGTCTCCAGGGATGGGGCATCAACCACCTCTCTGGGCAACCTGGGCCAGTGCCCCACCACCCTCAGCATAAAACATTTCTTCCTTAGATCTAGCCTGAATCTCCCCTCCTTTAGTTTAAAACCATCACCCCTTGTCCTATCACTACAGGCCCTGCTAAAAACTCTGCCCCATCTTTCTTATAGGCCCCCTTTAAGTACTGAAAAGCCACAATAAGGTCTCCCCGCAGCCTTCTCTTCTCCAGGCTGAACAACCCCAACTCTCTCAACTCTTCAGTGGATGACTTTGTCTCATCAGGTCCAGTATCTTAATTTGAGGTGATCTGCTTCTAAAGGGGAAAATAATAGCACTGAAGAACCCTTTTGAGTTTGACTATTCTCCTGAAGTGTGCTCAGCTCCAAGCAGGGATGTGAAGCTAACACTGATAATAAAGTAATTGGCTCAGAGGCAGGTGATGTTTTGAGTTGCTAATGAAATACATTGTGAAGCTGCAGGTGGTAGAGCTGGAATATTATTGTCTGCCTCAGGAATGGTATGAATTATTATTCATAGCTTTCAAAGAGCTGCAGCGGAAGGCAGTTGCTGTTAACTGTGTCGGCGATGGATGTGTCTGGATGTGGAGTTCAGCGCAGCACATCTAAGACATTGCAGAGTGGTAGATGGCTCCTGCTCTGAAGAACTTATGGCTTGATCTATTCAAGGGTCAAGCAAGTGGAGATAAACTAAACAAAATGATTAATGCAGTTGTAGTTGTTGTGTTCTCTGGGATGCTTGCCTTGATGAATCTACCCAAAGGAAGAAGAAATGATGGGAGTAAGGGATTAGTGGGGGCAGCGGAAGCCAAATGAGAGCAGCAAGCAGTTCTCTAAAGCCAAAGGCAAGACTCTTGAGGCAATTCTTGTGGCTGGTCCAACTGGATGGAGTTTCTGGGTGGCTGTTCTCATTTCAGAAAGCTCTGTGACAGCGTGTAGGACAGCAGCGAGAGCACGCACCGCTGTACGTGGCTGGAGATGGTGTGTGCTGGGAATGGAGGTGGTCCCCATGGTGTTAAAGATGCAGGAGGATGGAGCCATGGTTAGGGTTGAGAACACGCTGGCGCAAGCCTAAAGGCCATAGTCCTGCCCAGTGGAAAGCTGTTGAGGATTTCTCGCTCCAGTTCTATGGTCACAGCAAAATCAAGTTTTGGAAGCAAAGTTCCCAACTATTTCATGTAGAAACTCAAACCTATCTGTGCTTTTTCTTTTTAATATCAACCTACAAACCTGTGCCTAATCAACCAAGTTAAAGACGCTTATGCTCTGTCTTGTTGGTTTTCTGTCTCCTAAATGAGCCTACTATAAGGGCTCTGACTTTCTGCTCCTGCTAATTCATATTCTGCCTTTGGTTTTAATTTGAAACGCCTGATGAGCTGTTTCCAACCTGAGCCCGTGTCTGAAGGGTGACGGGAGGGTGGATGTCATTGCTTTACAGGTGTGGAGATGAAGATGAAGTAGCGAGTGCTTAGAGTTCACCCAAGTCCATGGTAAAGCCTTGGATGGATGCCCAGTGCGAGACCTGGACTTGGCTGCAAAACTCGTCCTGTTTCCAAATAATCGGATGTTAGCCTCAAAGCCGTAGTTCAATGATAAAAACATAGTATGCGATAACAGTTTCTAGACAGAGGTTTGTGAAACCGCTGAAACTATATTTTCCAAATCTTCATTTACTGAAATGAGCGTATTAGTGGAGATTTTCTCTGTGCAAACTTTCAAACGTCAGTTCTCCTATAGATCGCTGGCATGGATGTCTTGTATAAATAGACTTCTACTAGTTGTTACTGGAGCTTCCAGTTCCCACGCTGATTCTTATCAAAGAAGATTAGTTCCCAGCCAAAATTGTTTTTTTTTTCTTTCTTTCAAGGGATTTATCGCATCAAAACAAGTCTGAGGCTTACTGCAGTGCTGAAACTGCCATGCTTATGTACTTGGACTCGTAATGACCTGCTGAGGCACTAGGAAATGGTATGGAGTCGCTTTAGCCCTCCCTGCCTCTTCATTAAGACTGGAACCAGGACCTGGTTCCTGTCTGGCAGCTTCGGGTTTGATAATCACCTGCCTGCAAGAGAGGTGTGACCGTGCAATGACACTTCCATTTTGTATTCCTGGTTTCAGATCGCGTTGAGCAGTTGATAGCTTGATGGCATCAGCTTTATTTTTTTTACTGAGCACTTGTCTATGTCTCAGCATTGCTGGCATGATGTGATATGACCGGCTCCTCCGCTGATTGCCATAGTAGGGAACGCTCTTTGATAGGAACCCACCAGGCTCTGCGGGAAACTAAAACTGGAGTCAAGTTCATTTAAGGATTAGGTGTTTGCAAGGTGCTTGTAATTGCCCAGCCAGACCAAAGCCGGAGAAAGAAATCAGCGAACCCTCTGTAGAGATCTGAATCCCCCATAGCGTCATGAGCTGTTGAAATAGCAGGGGAGCTGCTGCTCGCAACTAGAGGCGCGTGGTCAGAAGTGCCACTAAGGAGATTTTCCTGCTTTTAGCAGGGCAATGCCTCAGTTGTCAGGTGCTTTTTCTGAATGCTGAGGTCAACCCAAAGCACCCACTTTTGCCGAGAACAGTCCTGTCTTTAGGAAATCTCTTGCCTGCTTGGCTAGCCTGGGGTCTGAGCCGCTTGCTGGCTTTGTTATTCTAGAGGGTAACCATCTCACCTCAATATTAAACCTAATGTCAGTGTAGCTGTTCTACAATAGATGCACGCTAAGAAACCAAAGTGTGTGGGCTGCGTGCCAGGACCGTGGCCAGCACTATTTCCTCCCACTTCGTATCATGCAATGAAGCCAGGGCTTCGGTAGGATCTAGAAACAGTAAATCCAGGAGGAAAAAAAAAAAAGCCACATGTGTATTCACAGCACTGTATGGAGAACATACCTATATGTATAATTATAACCTGATAACCCTGCTGCTGGTGGCTGGGCTGGGCTCGCTTTGGTGCAGGAAGGTCACTCTGCCTTGCAGAAAAAGCTTGGGGTTCCTCAAACCTAGTGCTTAGTTACTGTTTGGGTTCCTCTAAAGACTGATTCCTTTCTACTCTTTGTCCTTTGGATTCTTCGTGCTTAGCATACAGTATGAGTTTAATTCCTGTTGCTAAATTGGAAATAAAATTATGAAACTGGTAAACTCTGCCACGGAAATGCTACCCCCTGTGGTATTAGAGTGTGATGCATTTTTGCATAATAAAACTCAAAAGATACACTCACTGATGCTGTTATGGGTGTTAATAAGATTGTTTCCCTTGGGGGCTACGCCAACTGTGAATACAGTTTTTCCTGCAGGGAAAGATGCTCTGCAACCACCACCGTCTGCAGTACGTCATGCAAAGGGCATGAATAAAATCTTCTCCATTTGGGTGGCCCAGCACTTTCTGACCTCTCCCCCTTCCAGTCCTGCACTGTAAATACTGTATAAAAGGGAAGAAGCTGTTCAGAACAGCTCTTGCTTTTTTAATGGCTGAGTTCAAACATGCTACACTAAGGACATAAGCTGGTTCAGGAAAAAAAATCCCTTTAAGGTGTGTTCATTTAGGCGTGCTGAATATATCAGGAAAACTCATGGGCTCTGTTGCTAGAGAGTATTTTCTGGCGTTTGAAAAAAAAATGATCTCAAAAAATGCATCGGATCTTTGAATACCCTTCAGAATGTTTGTTGCCTTCATTAAAAATCATTATATAAAAGTTTTGGAAGCAATTCTCACCCATTCTTTGATCCAGCAAGTTTGAGTGGCTCAGAGAGGTGGGAGATGCCCCATCCCTGGAAACATTCCAGGTCAGGTTGGACGGGGCTCTGAGCAACATGATCTAGCTGAAGATGTCCCTGCCCATGCCAGGGGGTTGGACTGGATGACCTTGAAAGGACCCTTCCAAACCAAACCATTCAATGAGTGGCATAGACTGGGAAAACTTGTGCCACCAGCACGTCACCTCTGTCTGGCTGGCATTTGGCAAGGTGGGGGGAATCTCTACATTTCTCTAATATGAAAGAGTTTGCCTGTTTTTCCTGGTTTTCTTTTTTCCCTCTTAACCTATGATTTCTGGTGGACTTTTCCAGTAGTACCCTGTGTTGGCATATGGGAAGAAAATGCATGTTACTCACATGGCCGCTGGCCAGCTGGGTGATGGCTGTACCTGGAGAGCAGAGGGAAGGTTGGCATATCTCTGACCCAAATCTACTCAGTGCATAGGATTTGATAGGTTACGTAGCAAATATCTTCTCTGGCAATCAAGCAGAAGCATGAAATACTCTAAGTGATCTAAATGAATGGATAGATGGGAGGAAGGTCATGAGGATTCACGTGCAGACTCAGCTGTGCTTTAATATTTTAGTCCACAGTTAAGTGGATTGGCACTGTGACCCTGAGCATTTAGTGTCGGTAAGTATCGATAGAAATAAACCACTAGATTTTGATTTATGGTTGATCTTGGTCTTGTGTTGCTTCTGCAAGTAACACCAAGCACTGAGATTCCCAGTGTTTCATTTGTTTGTGATATATCCTGGGTAGATGGAGGACCAGCTGGTACGGTACAGCATTTGCATCCAGAGCAGCGTGGGCAGCAGGGTGAGGGAGGGGATTCTGTCCCTCAGCTCCGCTCTGGTGTGACCCCCCCGGAGCCCTGCGTCCAGCTCTGGGATCCCCAGCACAGGACAGACACGGACCTGTTGGAGCGGGTC
Source organism: Sula dactylatra (assembly GCA_013389905.1). Taxonomy (NCBI): domain Eukaryota; kingdom Metazoa; phylum Chordata; class Aves; order Suliformes; family Sulidae; genus Sula; species Sula dactylatra. The sequence goes on from WEKW01002361.1 coordinate 58,102, forward strand.
CAGAGGAGGGACACGGAAATGGTCCGAGGGCTGGAACCCCTCTGGTGTGGAGAAAGGCTGGGAGAGTTGGGGTTGTTCAGCCTGGAGAAGAGCAGGCTGTGGGGAGACCTTCTTGCAGCCTTTCAGTACTTAAAGGGGGCCCATAAGAAAGATGGGACAGAGTTTTTAGCAGGGCCTGTAGCGATAGGACAAGGGGTGATGGTTTTAAAGTAAAGGAGGGGAGATTCAGGCTAGATCTAAGGAAGAAATGTTTTATGCTGAGGGTGGTGAGACACTGGCCCAGGTTGCCCAGAGAGGTGGTTGATGCCCCATCCCTGGAGACATTCCAGGTGAGCTTGGACGGGGCTCTGAGCGACCTGATCTAGCTGAAGATGTCCCTGCTGATGGCAGGGGGGTTGGACTGGATGAGCTTCAAAGGTCCCTTCCGACCCAAATCATTCGATGGTTCCTTCACCATCCCTGGTTGGTCTGTCTGTCAATGCCAATTTGCCCACAGTAACATAGGACTCTTCTCTGTAACAGCACCAAGGATGAAGTGTGGACTGGCAGAAGCCGAGCTGCGGGGATTTCAGGATTGACTCCTCTTTCTAGCCTTGTGCAGATACTGTCCATAGTATCTTAAAGTTAATGAAGTCCACATGAATGTGTGAATCCAGACTTTCCTCCCTCTGATCCCCAGGATGCTGTTCTGGAATGACACTGGGCTCGTGGATGGCAGAAATTGCTGAGCATCTGCACATCTGTATTCGGACACAGGTCAGACTGATTCAAATCCAGCCCAGGCTGTTAGGTCTTGGTTAATGCAAGCTCTGTATTGGAGATGGCAGCATTTGACCTTTAGTCTTTGCCTGATTCTGATACAAATTTGTATCAGAAATTCAAATTTGAGAAGCTGAAGTTCACGAATGCCTGTAAATCCCTACAACGCGCAGCAACCTAAACTCGGTGGTTGATTTCAAGTGTTATTCTACTTGTTTAACAATATAAATGTCATAAGTGCTCAGCCTCTTATAAAGTGATGGGCGGGTGCATTATCTCTCTTGATGTTGTTCTGCCTCTTAAGCAGTAATGAAACATCCAAGTTTAAAACCCCAGATATGTGTTTATTTGCCCAGTTATAAACATGCCTGTTGTGATACTCAGAAGGCTGAGGAACGGCAGTTATGGCAAGGCTGGATATCGAGTGTTCTAACTGAGAATTGCCATTTGCTTCCTGAGTGTCCAGGACCCTCAGCAGAGCTAAACTAAGCTGGACATACTCTCTGGTCCGTAAGCTGTAACTAGAACCGTGACTTTCTGGTTTGTACGTGCTTCCTCAATGCACAGTGGTGGCAGCTCAGCCAGCCAGGCAGTTCCTGAAGCAATTAAAATTTTCTCTGCAAAGGAGCAAGATCCACCCAAGCATGTAAGGAAGTGGCACCTCACTGGAGGTGGTCTTGGTGTCCTGAGGTTATCCAGACGAGAGCTGGAAGTGGCCTGGCGCTGGCAGTCGTGGCCATAGACGGCTTTGAGAGCCCACTTTGGTCCTTGACGTGAAGAGACCACAGCTGATGTACTCAGGCCTTGATGACTAAATCTCAAAATGCAGTACTTAATTCTAAGGACTCTTTTATTGGGTATGAGATTCATGGGTGCTCTTAACATAGCAAAGACTTCAATTAACATCCTTGTCTTGAAATAACTTTGTAGCTACAGCACTGCAGCACTCGCGGCCCAGAAAGCCAAACGTCTCCTGGGATGGATGCAGAGCAGCGTGGGCAGCGGGGCGAGGGAGGGGATTCTGCCCCTCGGCTCCGCTCTGGTGAGACCCCCCCGCAGCCCTGCGTCCAGCTCTGGGGTCCCCAGCACAGGACAGTCACGGACCTGTTGGAGCGGGTCCAGAGGAGGGACACGGAAATGGTCCGAGGGCTGGAACCCCTCTGGTGTGGAGAAAGGCTGGGAGAGTTGGGGTTGTTCAGCCTGGAGAAGAGCAGGCTCCGGGGAGACCTTCTTGTGGCATTTCAGTACTTAAAGGGGGCCCATAAGAAAGATGGGACAGAGTTTTTAGCAGGGCCTGTAGCGATAGGACAAGGGGTGATGGTTTTAAACTAAAGGAGGGGAGATTCAGACTAGATCTGAGGAAGAAATGTTTTATGCTGAGGGTGGTGAGACACTGGCCCAGGTTGCCCAGAGAGGTTGGAGATGCCCCATCCCTGGAGACATTCCAGGTGAGGTTGGACAGGGCTCTGAGCGACCTGATCTAGCTGAAGATGTCCCTGCTCATGGCAGGGGGGTCAGACTGGATGAGCTTCAAAGGTCCCTTCCAGCCCAAACCATTCCATGACTCTATGGTCCCACCACATCCCTGCCCTCACCAACACTGTGACATTCACATGGACTGGTGGAAAGAAGTAATCCCATCCTCGTTATCTGTTAAAATGAAATCAGGGCCACTTACTAATCACATACTGAGAGATAGCTTTGGCATGCAAATAGGTCATATAAATGACGCAGTACCTCTTAATTGTGGATGGAATGGGAGGGGGTGATCAGTGCACCGCTGCCTGGTGAAAGGGGATGCATCATGCACAGAGATAAACATAGGTGCTTAAACAAGAGTCTGCTCTTCTCCCTGCAGAATTGGCTCGTTGCAATCAAATGCCTACTGGGAAACTGGTTTTCTCTAGTGAACTAATCAAGCAATGCAGTCCTTGGCTTGAGAATGGTAAATGGTTAGGGAGAGATCTGTTGTCTCTCGCTTGCCTGTGCTCAGTGAGCTGAAATAAAAGATCAGGAAATGGCAAAGTGCTGACCCCCATCCTGCACAGTGCAGAATCTTTTTGGTGTCTGCATGGCTTGAGCTTCCGGGGTGAAGGATAGCACTTCAAAATGAATAACACTAAATAGCAATGCAGAACACAGCCGTTCAGAGCAAATATAGCACTGTTTGTCAAACTGTAAGTCAGCTGTCTGCAGCTAATTACAGAGATGTCAGGGAATTTTGAATTTGTCAGCTGAATTTAAGATTGTAGAACATTGCTTGGAAAATGTCTTTATTAAAAACAAAAAAAAAAAATCCCTCAAAGAACAGTGTATTTGTTTGTGTGGTTTCTGGGGTTCTGGCCCATACTTTTCTTCTGGAGGCTGCTGAGGGAAATGTAAAGGTTAGTAAGGCAGCAGCAATCCTAGCAGGGCTAGAAATGGGTCAAGGAGCTGGAAGGCACCATGTGCCCGACTTGCCAGAACTCCACTGCCGGTCAGTCGCCAAGTTCCTGGTCCACTTCCATCTGCAAAGGGGCAGAGTTTTTCACCGTCCTTCAGCTCTCCAGTTTACCAGAGCACTGTGCGGACACTGTGACTCCTCCCAGGCCCCGTGAAGGTGGGTGGACTCTACCAGTAGGTCGATTAATCAAGGCAAGCATCCCAGAGAACACAATAGCTGCAATCATAGAATCATTAAGGTTGGAAAAGACCTCTAAGAGCATCAAGTCCAACCGTCAACCCAACACCCCCAGGCCTCCTAAACGATGCCCTGAAGTGCCACGTCTACACACTTTTTGAACTCCTCCAGGGATGGTGACTCCACCACCTCTCTGGGCAGCCTGTTCCAGTGCCTGACCGCTCTGTCAATAACGACATTTTTCCTAGTATCCAATCTAAACCTCCCCTGACGCAACTCGAGGCCATTTTCTTGCATCTTATCACTTGTTACTTGGGAGAAGAGGCCAACCCCCACCTCACCACAACCTCCTTTCAGGGAGCTGCAGAGAGCGATAACGTCTCCCTTCAGCCTCCTCTTCTCCAGGCTAAACCCCCCCAGCTCCCTCAGACGCTCCCCATCACACTTGTTCTCCAGACCCTTCCCCAGCTCCGTTGCCCTTCTCTGGACACGCTCCAGCACCTCAATGTCCTTCTTGTCCCGAGGGGACCAAAACTGAACACAGCATTCAAGGGGCGGCCTCACCAGTGCCAAGTACAGGGGCACCATCCCTGCCCTGCTCCTCCTGGCCATGCTATTCCTGATACAAGCCAGGAGGCTGTTGGCCTTCTTGCCCACCTGGGCACACGTTGGCTCATGTTCAGCCGGCTGTCAGCCAGCACCCCCAGGGCCTTTTCCGCGGGGCAGCTTTCCAGCCGCTCTTCCCCAAGCCTGTAGCGTTGCATGGAGTTGTTGTGACCAAAGTGCAGGACCCGGCACTTGGCCTTGTTACACCTCATACAGTCGACCTCAGTCCATCGATCCAGCCTGTCCAGATCAACTGTGTTCATCATCTTGCTTAGTGTATCTCCATTTGCTTGATCCTCTCAGTTCAAGGCATAAGTTCTTCAGTGCAGGAGACATCTACTGCTCTACAATGTCTTAGATGTGCTACCAGACCCCGTGAAGGTGATTGGAGAGGCTGGTGGATGGACATTTGTGCAAGGGGGATAAGAGGCACCACGTAAGGTCCAGGTGACGTGTGACCGACACAGCTAGGAGCTGATAATCTCTGAGAGATGTTGCTTTACTTTGCTTTAAAGAGTTTTTCAGGAGGGAGGAGGTACCTGGGTCTCAGCTCGCTAATGGCTAATTCACAACTTGGTGTCTTCGCCCAAATCCTCCCTGCCCTTGTTGGTTCAAGCCACCCCAGGCTTGGCGTGGTAGGGGTAAGGGCAGGATGGGAGTTCCTTCCCAGCTCCACTGTGGAGGATGTAGCCTTGAGTGGAGCGGGGCAGGATGGGAAAATCAGATGACGGTTGACCTTTCTGGGAGGGCCAGTGAATCTGGATAGCCTGGCTTGGCTTTGCTCATCAGCGAGGGCTTTGTCTCTCAGCTGTGATGCTCCTCATTTCAGCTCTTCAGCACAGAGAGGCTCTGGACCATTTTTCTGACCTTCAGCTAGAGGATTTTATGACTGTCTCTCATGGTCTTCTGTGCCGTGGGGGATATTGTTATTTTACGGATGAATAAACTGTGGCAAACAAATGCAGAACCTCTTGCCATTGCAAAGCTCAGACAGAAAAGCTCTCTCCAAATGAACTGTAATGTGTCCATTACTCTTCAGCAGCTAGTAGGTACCAGTAGAGGATGAAATGCATTGCAGTAGGTGTTGACAAACCTATGGTGAGACTCCTTCTCCCCAGAGCTTTCGTATTTTCTAGCAGGATGAAGAAGGTTGAACGCGAGTCGGAGCTGAATGCTTGAAATCCTCCCACTTGTTTGTTTTTTTGGTGTTGGTTTTTTTTTTCCCCCTGAAAGTGTCAGTGTACATCAGGCAGATGCTCAGCGCAGAGAACTTTCCAAGTCACGACAGCATGAACTTGCTGCCGTTCCCCAGAACAAGGTCAGTCTGTAACATCATTACGTGGGCACTGGCAACGAGTTGGGAGCCCTGGCTCAGCCTTTGTCTGTCCCAGCCTCTGCAGAGAGGGTCCAGCCCTGAAGCCAAATGCCATCGCCGTGTGGGAACAAACAGCCCTTTTTTCAAAGGGAGAGAAGCCTTTTCAATGCGGCCGGCGGAGGGCTCAAGCATCCCAGTGTGTGGGACAAGGGGGAGAGGTAGCGATAACATGCTGCAAGCCTTGCCACTGCATTCGGTGGCAGATGAGAAGGAGCAAAACTAAATCTCCATGCAGCAAGCGAGCAGGCTTAGCTCTGCTTTTGCAGAAGAACAGCAGACCCTCATAAAGTCCTACATTGTTATGGTAGGAACAGGCTTCACTGCCCAAATTCGCTGCTATGCTTTAGCTATGATTTATTTGGACTAGATGATCATTGTAGGTGCCTTCCAACGGAAGATATCCTATCCTACCCTACCCTTTTTTCCCCTGCTTCCCCTCAGTGGTTTAGGAACAGCCTCCAGGTCTGTCATTTTTTCTTACCCTGGGGCAGTCTGCTTCGCTCATGCACTTTTTGTGGTAGCTCCGTAAAGGTACAATCTGTATTTATCGCATTTGAAGGTGTCCGGACACTTCAGCTAGTTTAGAACGTGGAAGCCCGTGATGAGAGGAGAGGCATGAGGCTCCATCTGCATTTCCCAGCACAATTAAATTCAGGATCTGAGACCTTCATCTGAGAAGACAACCGCTTTCCTCTATGTTTGTGCCATGGTGGCTAGTAAATATTCATCTTGCCTTTGCTGCTGGTTGCAGTAGCCCCTTTCATTCGGAGCCCTCTCCTTGTCTACAGACCTCAGTTTGGCAACTGTCAAAGCACGATGTAAAGTTTGTTTGATTAGGCTTTTGGCAAATCGATAGAGGGATTTTGGATTACAGGAAAAATACTGATAACGAGCTTTCAAGCTGTCCCTCCTATGCTCTGTTAATGACATTGTGGAATTCCCATCTCTCCAGTGCCTTGCATTTGAGTTGACTTAAATCATTAGAAAGAAAAAAAAAAAAAGAGCGCGGGCTCTCCACAGTCCTGCCAAGTAGGTCAGGGTTTTCCCAGTCGTAGTTTGGGAAGCAGAGACATTATTCAGTGCAACTTTCTCCAAGTTGTTTGGTGACTTGAAGACAACTGGAAGCACAATAGTGGTTTCAAGCATTAATTCAAGACTAGTCTCTGAGTGGTAATAAGTCATTTGGCCTAATCAGAGCCTGATTAAAATTAGTCTTGGCAAAACCTGGCAAAGTAAATGGCACGTTCCTGAATTCTGCAACACAGGAGAAGCTGCAGGATCTGAGATATGGTCCTAAAGAAGTAAAGGGTGGGTGGGCAATTGGTGCTGCATAAAATGAGGCAAACTTACCTCCTCAGCATTTTAAACTGTTGAAAATGCCACCCGATGCTTCCCATAGGAGGAAAGAAGCCCAAAAGCTGTGGTGGTTCTGCTACCACTGTTGGGTTGGGCTTTTTTTGCCTGATTGCAGTTGAAAAACCAGCAAGGCAGGAGTATCACCATGGTATCACTGTGATATCAAACTTCAGGCTCAGAAGAGCTGATAAGCTGCTCTTTACAGAGTTAGCCTAATGGGGACAGAGTCGGGGTGAGGTAGGGTGGAGGGATGTCCTTGAGTGGGAAGGGGAGAAAAAAAAAAGTGGCTTTTAAAGAGTAGCTGCCAGGCCACAGTGTGTAACCCAGGCGAGTATCAACACCCTGGCATGCCTCTGACTTGAAAGAATAAAAGAGCGTCTTTCAGCAGTCCTGAAATAATCGGTAGAAAATAACTCATTTATGAAATGGGCACTTCTAGCTGGGAAAATCATTACATTCAGAATCCCTCCTCTAGTGTAATTTTACTTTAATATTAAACTACTCGGGATAAATTGTTACTCAGGAAATTTTTTAGGCGGAAGGTGACGTCGGGAAGAAGAGTATGGAGCATTAAAAATGGATTATACAGTGTCATTTCTTGACTACTTGCCTGAGATATTAAATTTAAAGCCCAGATCTTGTGTTGATTACACCATGGCTCTGCGGCTGTGTAGGTCTTCTCCAAACTGCTTCTGGCTTGGGCAAAATGGGGTTTTGCCTTGTCCGGAGTTAAGCTTCTGGCTTGGCGGAAGGACCTTTACCCTCGTCAGGTCCCTTTTTCTCTTCCTTTTATAATCGGGGGGACTATTCTTCATCTCCTTTGCAAGCCATCTGCTGCAGCTGCAAGTTCAAAACTGATATACGGTGAGGTCAGGCTTCCCTTTTTTTTTTTTTTTTTAATTTCCTTTTTTTTCTGAAATTAGGAGGATCTGAGGCAGGTCCTGTTGTCTTAAAACATCAGGATTAGGGCTCTGTAAGCCTATGGGAAATAACTCATGTGGCTGCTGGGCGGGCTCCTCCTGTTTGTAATTACTCTGTTCAGGTTCTTGTAGCAGGCGTATTGTGAATGGGCTCTGAAGTGGGGAGATGGCAAACTTTCTGCAAAACAAAAAAAGCCCAAACAAAAAAAAAAAACCAAAAAAAAAAAAAAAAAAGCAACCCCTTGTTTCCCATCTAAGCGTCACATATTTAGGAGCCCAACTAATTAAGCTCTTCTGAAAGAGCCGTCTGGCTCCAGCAAACAGCTTCTCTGTGGTTCTTTCTGTTGCAAAACCCCGGGGGAGGCTGGATTGGGAGGGCAGTGCCATCACCCACACGGCTTCGGAGGGGAGGGCTCTCTGCCAGGCCCTCTGGAGATAGCCTGCCCACTCGCTCTCCTTGGGGAGGCATGCAACGACTTGCTTTCGCAGCCTCTCTGCAAAGCACCCCAAATTAGACCCTTCAGGTGGATGCGTCGTCAACCGAAAGGAAGAAGAAGGTCGCCCTGAAGACTCGTCTCCCGAGCAGCCCGGAGGGATGCTGTGAGATGGCAGATGAGGGGATGACGGGACGTCTCTGTGGAAGGAGGTGGGCATCAGGCTTATAGGTACAACAGCCTCACTTCGCTGATGGCACTTATAGCAGGTTTGACGTGAATGCGTCTCGTGAACGTGACTTTCTTTTGCTTCGCTGGGCTCGGTCACGCTTCTGGATGCGAAAACTTAGATAATAAAATATCCTGTTGAAACTCTTCTTCTCTTGGTTTTGTGCTGCTCCAAAGGCTACCTGGTGCCATGCTGCTTGTAGCAAGAGCAGGCTGTAATGCACGGGCTTCCCTCTTTGAAGCTGTCAACATCCAAGCTGTAAAGCCTCGGGGAGAACGGGGACGATGGAGGGAGGGGACATCCAGAGATTCTTTTCCCGGGCAGATGGAGATCTGTCAGCAGTTTTGACAGCGGAAGCTGATGGGCTTCTGGACTGAGCTTCATTGCCGAGCTTAAACTCTTGCAGAGCAAAAGTTGCCTGCTGTTGCCGTTGATCTGGTTTCCACGGGTTTTTTCGGTATTCTGATTAGCTTCACAGTTTGGGTTTTTGTGCTTAAAGTGAAGTAACAGAATGTCAAATACTCCTTCGTACGCCTTGCTCCCCATTAAACGCTTGCGCTCACATGGCCAGCTCCTATATGCAACGAATACCAACGGCAAAGGGAAGCTTAAGAATTGATTAAGGACTATTGAGAGTGTTCCCTGGCAGGGGGACAGTCTTGCCCTTTATTGCTCTTTTCCATCCTTACTTGCTATGACTGCATGGAAGCACTCAAAAGGGTTTGGAGAAACACTGCCGGCTCTGTTCCCATCCCCTGTCCTGCGCAGACGGCAGATGCGGTCAAGGGCCACGGTCTGTGCAAGCGCACGGGACAGTCCTGGAGGCATTGCACCGTGTAAGCCGTCACACGTAATCTTCTGAAAAGGGCTATACAGCTCTGGCCAGCTATTATATTGCAGCCTGTAACACTGAGAGCTGCCCCAGGTCCTCCCTAGCATTGCTAAATCTGCTCTATCCTAATTTATTCTAATAACGTGAGCTTTCATCTCGTACCCAAGCTCTTTCACTGCGGGGCTGAGTGTGTGTCACTGTCTGGGACGTAGCACCCTTCGCTTCGGATGGAAAGGTTTTCGTGGTGAACTGCTCCGCTGCAGGACTGGGGGAATAGTTTTTTTGTGCTCTGATTTCAGAGTCGATGGGGTTTTGTACTCTAATCAAGAGGTTTTGATGCCGTAATTAAAAACATGGACTTAATGGGTATTCTGCGGAATGTAAATTCACAGGAAAAATACAAGTCAAACTTTTGAGACCAAAGCACTTTTGTGCTCACTTAGTCTATTGTAATTAGGGGTGTGGTGCTTAAGGAATATTAATTAGCCCCATGGGTGAGGCTGGGGAGCCAGAAAAATGCTGCCTCCACCCCTGTTCCCCAGTGGGAGTTTAGGGGTGGTGAGAGTAGAAGCTGCCTGCTGAGCTAAGCATGGGAGACAGCAAGCGACAGGGAGCAAAGTTTGTTGGGGGAGGAAGGGTATCCCCCAACCTCCTCCTTTAAAAACAAACAAATAAACAAAAATAAACCAAACCACTTTCAGGAGCTGGATGCGACTTTCTTTAGTAGCTGGTTTTGCTAAATAAGTTTAAATCGCCTCCGTCGTTCCCCTGGGGGTAGTGATTGCTGCTTTAATTGCAATAGCAAATTTAAGACGACTCGTAGCAGATGTTGAAAAGGGGGTTGGTTAATCTGACTCCAGCGGTTGGCATCTACAGACGGGCAAGTGTCCTAACAGAGCATTTGCTTGTCTGCTAGACTGCTGCCTTACGTGAAATTCGGTGCCTCGGAAGACGCCTGCTCTATCCGTGGCACACAGCTAAAGAGCCTCAGTTGCCACATCCCCGAGGACATGCTGAAGGCATCTCGCTATCCGTAGAATATCTAAATTATAGCTAAATTACCCTGTTAGTCCCTGGGAATCCTGCAAGACTTCCTCTGGATGGATAATGAGGCAGGAACTGATCATTTAACAAGTAGTTGCTTGGGTGCAGGTGATCAAGAGCTGCTCAGGTATTTGGTGAACAAGCCCAACTGGCAGTGGGTTTGGTTTCGATCGGGTGACTATGACAGTTTGAATGGAAAAATGTTTTTAAAGCTTTAAAAGAGAAGGCTGCAACAATTAAAAACAGTCCGATGTAGAAGGAAAACAGCCGTGTTAATTATGGTGGTAAATGCAGTGATCAGGAAGAAGGGAAAAATGATAGGGCGGAATTATCAATTAGATACTGACTCAAGAGATGAAAATGGCAGAGGGAGAAATTAGTGCTGAGAAGTTAGCTCTGTGGCTAGCCAACGTGTACAAAACTTGTTCTTAACCACGGTGTGGGCCTATTATTTGGTGTAAGGGATATACTTGTTGGTGATGCAGAAAGTGCAGAAGTGCTCAGCCTCCTAATGTAATTCAACCTAGTGTTGTTTGGGAAACAGAGACAGAAGGTGAAGATTAGATGAATTTAAAAAAAAAAAAAAATGGATAATTTATGGCAAATAGAATCATAGAATAGCCCAGGTTGGAAGGGACCTCAAAAGATCATCTGGTCCAACCTTTTGTGGGACTGCATAACTCTAGGAATAGCTCTTCAGACCATCATTTTTCAGTGAGTCTTGGAAACGGAGGAAAGCAGGTCTAGATAAAAGTTAATGTTGTGCCAATGTATTAAAAGGGCAAACAGAAGGATCCAGGTGACTGTCCTGGCAACCTGGCGTTAGGGGAAAAAACAATGTGTTGGCTGGTAGAAAACAATTAATAAAGGTTTGATGGCACCGTGGGGTCCGTTAGCATGAGCGTGTGGGTTATGAGTTGTGTCAACCTCCATTTCTGGCGGATACAAGGAAAGTTGATCCGCTGTTGTTTTAATTCTGGGAGGGCTGAAGACGAGCGGTGAATAATCAAGGGAACAAACTGGACCTGGATTACGTGGTAAACTGCTGCTGCTGGTGGCAGGGCTTGGGGACCTGGAGAAGCGATTTCTCTTCTGTGGGCTATTCTGTCATGACTTTCTATGCCTCGCGCTTCAAACCAGGGTTCGCTGCTTACCAGCATCCAGACACCTGCAGCTGATGGTTGTCCGACGTCTATGGCTCTCTGCTCTGCTGATCTGATGGACAACCAGATCCAAATATTGAGACTAGAGTATCTGAACTAGAAACTAGGCTCACATTTTTGGACAGAGGTAGGATTGTTTTTCAAGCTTTCTATTATCAAATTCTAAAAGGGAAGAAATACTTTCCTAAGAAAAGCCCGCTAAGCGGTAGCATTTCTAATTTGAAGTTAAAACTAGTTCAGGGAAGTCTGAAGGCCTAAGCTATCCAAAAGGTCAGACTAAGAGATAAGTTTTAAGTTTTCGGTTGTGGCATGTGAGAACCCTTTTTTTTTTAAATATTCATTTCACTGGCAGCTGCTAGCTGTTTTCCTTTGAGATCTGGTTAACCCAGTTTCTCCTCCTGCAGGGTCTGCAGTAATGAGACAGACTTCAGTCTGATACTGGGCACGTTGCTGTGACATGTGGTGTTGTGGCTTCATTCTAAGACCAGTGAGGAACGATGGAAGGGAACCAAGGGACATGAGATATACCTGCTGCTGTCACCATGTCCCTCCTCTGCTTGCTGGCTCCTGTGCTAGATCTAAATTTGGCTGCAACATCTCCTGCTTGACAGCATCTGGGGTGCACAGCTTGAGTCTGAACCTCTGCCGTGCTTGGTGCTGTACAGACATAGTGGCTTTAGTCTATTAGGAGGGGCAGAGTAGGTCCTGTGAGGGTTGACGTGCCTTAAGTGATGTGGCAAAGCTGGGGGAACCCCAGCAACGGGGTGGTCTCTTTCTATTTGGGTATATTGACTGATGAAGTGTCTGGGGCAGATATGGCTTTGCGTAGGTGGACCAAAGTGCCTTGAGAACCTCTAGGGCTCTAGAAAGCAGTGTCAAACATAATTAACTGCATCAGAAAGGCTGTGTGGGGATGGGAAGAGGTGTTGTACTGCCTTAAGACATGTTGAGTTCCCTCAATAAGTCTGTTCTGAAGTAGTTAGTGCCATGTTCATGGACGTCGTCCTGCTAATGGGGAGAGGTGAAGAACAGGAACTTATTCCTCCAAGTTGTAGCAAGGACTCTATATGTTGCCCCTGTAGCTGCTTCTTCCCCACCTCTGTTTCCAGCCTTGGGATCAGAGGAATAACTGATCATGTCTAGCCAACCTTCGCTTCCATCTGTGCTCTGCTGTCGTCTTCTCCAGAAGTTACTGTTTTATATCTGTCCTCTTACGTATGCTGTGCCCCACCAGAACATGCAGCTTGTGGGATGTATAACCTCAAAAACCCCAAAGGACAACCGGAAAGCCTCGCTACTGTTGGGAGACTTGTTTGTTCTCAAGTACCTGATGGCTGCTACTGCAGCTGCATCTCCATAAAAATGCTGCTCTGCAGTGAGTTGTCGTACCTAGTGAAATGCATTTCTTTTTCCAAAGGCAAGACTCCTTGGCTGGGCTGTTTTGAATCTGGGTAGCTGAAGGAGCATCGTGGGAAGGACTTGAGCTTTCTGTTGCCTTTCCTGACAGGAAACCATGGTTAAAACACTTGTTGTGGACTTTAGCTTTCTCTGGCTGCTTCTAAGCATGTTGCTTGGCATCCCCGTTGCAGCCATGGAAGAAACAGCGGTGAATAAAACGGGGTCATGAGCACACCCAGTCTTTCTCTGATTTCTAAGTATTTCAGACACTTGGGGCCACCTGACATAACTAGAAAGAATTCAGCAGTTTATTATCATAAACTATGTACGCACCCTGAAGACAAACAGGTGTCTTAAGTGCAGGTCTATGGGCATTTTGCATTAATTTGGGAGGGTGTATTTCATCCCTGACACAGAGGTGAATGGGCTTTCCGTGGCCATGTAGCTGACAGACACCAGGGCATGAGCCTGGTTGGGTTTTCACTACGCGTCCTGCCTTTTTCTGGAATGGCTAAACCACAAAAAGCAGAGGGAAACGGAGACAAAAATGAAGTGTTTTGCTTGTGGTTGCATAACGAAGCTGCAGAAGATTAGGGATTAAACAACACTGAGAGACCTGGAAGTTTACCAGGGTATGAGAGCTCCAATGATCCAAAGGCTCCAGAAGTTGTTCTGGAAACACTGGTTACCATAACACTTGCTAGCGTGCCATAGCGCTCAACGCTGCCAATTCAGAGGCCCCTTCCCAGACAGACCATCCTTCCGGCCTGGCACAGGTTGCCCAGAGGGGTGGGAGATGCCCCATCCCTGGAAACATTCCAGGTCAGGTTGGACGGGGCTCTGAGCAACCTGATCTGGTTGAAGATGTCCCTGCTCATGGCAGGGGGGTTGAACTAGATGATCTTTGAAGGTCCCTCCCAACCCAAACCATTCTATGATTCTACACTTCCTTACCCTCAGTCCATCCTTCTTGAACATCCTCACCCACAGCTGCTGCCGTGCTCTCCTGTCATCCCGAGTGGTGGCTCGTTTCCCCTTACAAAGACTGTCCATGTTCGTGGACTCAAAATCATTCAGGTTGGACAGTCTGAACCTCTGCTCAAAGCAGGCTCAGTGTTGGATTCGTCTGGGCTGCACAGGGCTTTGCACAGTTGGGTCTTGAAAACCTCCAAGCAGAGATGCTGCAGCCTCGTGGGGCCCCTGTTGCAATGTTTGGCTGTTATCATGAAAAATGTTTCCTTGTGAAATATGAAAGTATTTTTCCATTCTCATTCTGCCAAGGAGAAATGGCTCTTCATATAAGTGGGAAAGACTTGGTTCGTATCAGTTTGCATTCCTATGCAACAGATTTTTTTTTTTTTAAGCATTTGTATAAACCACTTCATTCTCCATCTTCTGTGGTTTTGTTCTATGGCAATCAGGGTGGTTGGATATAGTTATTTTTGTAATACAATTAAAGTAAAACACCGTCAGCTACCATTGCCACTTTCCTTGCATGTCTTCATGTCACCTGTTTTTCCTCCCCATGTTAGAATTCTCTGAGAAAAATGTATAAAATCTGTTCTGCACTTGTGTCAGTTCAGCCTCCCAATAGACGGTGGACAGCTTTCTCTGCGCTCATGTAATTCCACTTGTGCTTTTGGGTGCTGGGAGATTTGGGAGCTCTTTCTATACAGCTCGAGTTTCGATGATGTGATGCCAGTCCTGGTAACTTCTGTATGAAGAAGTGTTTCTACGTGTGCATCACCCTGCCAGCTGATTCCATCTTTTTTTCAGGATAGATGGAGGGATGGGGTTATTTGGCCACAAGAATGGTCCGAAGGCTGGAACACCTCTGCTATGGAGAAAGGCTGGGAGAGTTGGGGTTGTTCAGCCTGGAGAAGAGCAGGCTCCGGGGAGACCTTATTGCTGCCTTTCAGTGCTTAAAGGGGGCTTCCAAGAAAGATGGGGACAGACTTTTTAATGAGGCCTGTAGCAATAGGACAAGGGGTGATGGTTTTAAACTAAAAGAGGTGAGATTCAGACTAGATCTAAGGAAGAAATGTTTTCCACTGAGGGTGGTGAGACCCTGGCCCAGGCTGCCCAGAGAGGTGGGAGATGCCCCATCCCTGGAGACATTCCAGGTCAGGTTGGACGGGGCTCTGAGCGACCTGATTGAGTTGAAGGTGTCCCTGCTGATGGCAGGGGGTTGGACTAGGTGACCTTGAAAGGTCCCTTCCAACCCAAACTATTCGATGATTCTATGAACGTGACCACCTGGCTGCAGATTTGTGCCTGCTGTTGTAGGGCTAGGACAAATGCATGGCAGAATGATGGTACTAGCTGAAAAATTCAGCAAAGTCACCACGGGGTATGGGGAGAGCGGAGCAGGGAAGTGTGCCTTCCTGGCAAGATCTTTGTCAGAGCTAAGCTGCCATCCCACGGGCTGTCTGAAAACGATGCTGCAGGGAAGGGTACAATGGGGGTACTGGACTTATTTCCAAATGAGGTGTCTGAGGGAAAAGTCTGTCTTTGGGTGTTAAAGTGTAGCATTGCTTTGCTAGAAAGATCCTTCTGAAATGTAGCTGTATGCCCATTTACATACTCTGCCATATGAGTCCTAAAGAGTTAAATATCAACTGAAGACTGTGGCTTTGACGTGATGGCGAAGAGCATGCATAAATTGTGGGGGAAGCCTTGCAAGTCAGTACAAGATGCTGGGAACAGACAGTAGGACACCGTGTTTCAGCTCTTTGGACTGCCTGCCTGCTGGGCATGGGCTGAGTTCAAGCCAGGAGCTGTGCCTGCCTGCAAATAGCTCCGGAGGCTGAAAACATCCGGGGCTTCGGCAGCTCTGGCTCTTCTCACAGTGACCAAGAGCGAGTGTTCAGCCAGATCTTGTCACGCTGATCATCTTCTGGGTTACTTCCTCACTTAATGTCCTCAGTTCTCTGCCTTACGGCCAAGAAAATAGACTGGCAGGGATGTGAGATCTGTTGAAGAGCTTAATGCCCTCTTTGGTCCAGCTTACAGGTGATGAAACCAGGATCTCCTGCATGACAGAGTCCTTGCTGCTAGGACTTAGGCTTAGCCTGATAAGATACGGAAATTTCATGAAGCTGCAAAGATTTAAGCTAGTTTTTCTGGCTTGTTTTTTGTCACCCCCCACCTGTGCAACAGCAAAGGAAAAGTGGATTGATGTTCTTTACCTTGCCGCAGACCTCCGCGTGTTTCTCTTTGGACGCAGCCTAGGTAAAACCACAAAGTGACCCCAACGAGGTGCAGAGTCGGGTTTGGGGAATGACCGAGGGAAAAGCAGAATACCAGCGATGGGGTGTTGAGAGATGCTCTGGCAGCCGCCCAAGTCGTCTGTCTGGGGGAGCTGGCTAACCTCCACACCATGTGCTTCGAGATCCTCCGCTGGCAAATGAAAACCCAGTGCTGGAGTGTTTTCCAGACCAATCTGTTCCCGCTGGAAACCGAGCACAGACACTCCGTCTATTACTGCGGACTGGCCAGTATGTGCTGTATAAACAAAAGCAGGAACTGTTGTTGTGTGGCACTTCATCAACTCTTGTTTAGCCCCTAGTCCCGAGCAAATGAAACTTGGCATGGGATTACTCTTCTCGTTTTGTCTTTCCAAAGAACAAAACCAGTTGTTAGAGACCAGGGAATGTTTGGAACAGTTTTCAGATTATAAGAGCTCCTCGCCGATCTAGGGATGCTGCAGAAGAAGCATTCCTCCGCGTTCCCACCCCAAACAGCTATGCTCTGTATTCAGATACACAGAGAAGTATGTTAAATACCAGGAATCTGAGCGTAATTCAGCTCGAACAGTACTATCAGAGCAATTTATCCGGCTAATTTTGGTAAAATGTGTTATTAAATGGATTAAGGTAATTAAACATTGTTATCATTAATAGCTTACATGATAACATGCCCTGCCATGGGTCCCTTCTTATCTGCGACCTCACTGTAACAAATCAGGGCCCACCAAAGATGATGATTATCATCGTAGAGGCAGCATGACATAGTTTTTTAGCCCTTTAGTGCTCCAGTAAGAGCAAAACCCCAGGTTTTCTGGTTTAGAACCATTTGCCTTTAATGCTGTAGCATGGAGTCAAGACTTCGTGGTGTTTTTTTTCACGTTTAGGGTCGACGCAATTCACCAAATGCTGCTGGTACACCTCTTGGAAGAAAACAGCGATTTCATCCATCTTATAAATAGAAAACCAAGAGCAGTTCTTGTGCAGCCAGGACAGCCCCAGCAGGAGCGTGAGTTACCACGGGAGCTGCGACAGCAAGGGAGGATAACGCTGCCGCTCCATGCACGGGTAGCCGCAGCGCTAATTTTCGGGGCTACAATGATGTAGGCATCGGTTTTGCTCGGTAGCATATGGGGAGTGCTTTTCTCTGAGGGTGCCCAGCAGCAGGCAGAGCTGGCAGTGTACTAAAAGCCTCGAATAGCTCAAGCTGAATGAAAAAGCTGGGAGGTTTGAGGCCTCTGTATTTTTTTGCCTTTTGTTTTAGTACCAAATTAGCAAACGGCACTCTTTTATTTCTGTGCATGGCTTTAGCTCTTCTAGAATTTGGGGCAGGAGGAGGAACAAAAGCAAGCCGCTAGCAATATATCATTTTGAAACCAGTATGTGGCTGTTGACAAATAGGCATGTAGTTATGGTGATGCACAGCCCACCTTCAGACCCCGGAGAACAGGATTTAATGGCAGGTTCTGCACTTTTCCACAATTGGAAATAATGCAGCGAGTCCTCTGAAGAATTTTGATCCTTAGAGCTGTCAAACACTAAATGTTTTATGTGCCCTGTCGATTCAGGCAACGCTTTTGACAAAATCTCCATAAATGGCATAAACAGCTGGGACTGAGGGCACGGCTCTTAACGAAACATCTACTTCTGCGCCCAGCCAAGGAGGCTGCAGCCACCTTCTTGGGTCTAGAGACTTCATGAATGCATGTGATTTGGGGTAGTCAGAACTGAAACACATTAATCTCTCCTGCCTTGCTCCAGAAGCTGCAGAGCATCTCTTAGAGGAGCAGGTTTCGTTATTTCCTCTGCATAGCTGGAGACCTGATGTTTGACAAGAAGATACCCCCAACTCTATGGAGACAGGACAGAGGGATACGTGGGAGAGTCCTCTTGCTTCCTGCTGTAGGAGCTGTTCCTCT
Source organism: Sula dactylatra (assembly GCA_013389905.1). NCBI lineage: Eukaryota > Metazoa > Chordata > Aves > Suliformes > Sulidae > Sula > Sula dactylatra. Next base: position 76,002 of record WEKW01002361.1, read on the forward strand.
CCTTCCTGGATACAGGCTGGGGGATGAAGGGATGGAGAGCAGCCCTGTGGAGAAGGATTGGCAGTACTGGTGGATGAAAAATGGCACATGAGCCGGCAATGTGCGCTCACGGCCCAGAGAGCCAACCGTCTCCTGGGCTGGACCCAGAGAGCCAACCGTCTCCTGGGCTGGACCCAGAGCAGCGTGGGCAGCGGGGCGAGGGAGGGGATTCTGCCCCTCAGCTCCGCTCTGGTGAGACCCCCCCGGAGCCCTGCGTCCAGCTCTGGGGTCCCCAGCACAGGACAGACACGGACCTGTTGGAGCGGGTCCAGAGGAGGGACACGGAAATGGTCCGAGGGCTGGAACCCCTCTGGTGTGGAGAAAGGCTGGGAGAGTTGGGTTTGTTCAGTCTGGAGAAGAGCAGGCTCCAGCGAGACCTTCTTGCTGCCTTTCAGTACTTAAAGGGGGCCCATAAGAAAGATGGGACAGAGTTTTTAGCAGGGCCTGTAGCGATAGGACAAGGGGTGATGGTTTTAAACTAAAAGAGGGGAGATTCAGACTAGATCTAAGGAAGAAATGTTTTACGCTGAGGGTGGTGAAACTCCAGCCCAGGTTGCCCAGAGAGGTGGGAGATGCTCCATCGCTGGAGACATTCCAGGTGAGGTTGGACGGGGCTCTGAGCAACCTGATCTAGCTGAAGATGTCCCTGCTCATGGCAGGGGGTTGGACTGGATGAGCTTCAAAGGACCCTTCTAACCCAAGCCATTCAATGATTCCCTGAGATAACTAAGGTGAGCTCATCCAACCTCATGCGCTCCTTGGCGGCTGTGCCCATGGCAAGTCTTCTCAACTGTTCTCCAGCTAGCCAGCCAGATACTATCTTCGGCACTGGAGAAGTGAGGGGGAGAAAAAAGAAGCCAAATTTGTCTGGGCTGGAAACAGCAGAGGACAGCTCTAATCCTCAGAATGGGATTCTTGCCCACAAAGTGCTCGGTGAAATGGGAAAGAAGGCTAAGGCATGAAACCAAGAGCGTGAAGCACGCCGGAGCTGTTTGCGTGTTTGGTCAGGCTTCCTGCGCCACACCACGTGTTGTGCGGTCTGGGTGCTTTCCAAGGCTCCGCGAAGTGATGTCGCTGCTGGTTTAGTCTTCCTTTTCTCTCTGCTGGAGTGGGCCAGGATAACGTAACTACATATGGATGTCTTTGGATTGCAGAGTTCTGTGCAGTACTGCTGGTCCTTAATGAATATAGCGTGGAAAAGGCACCTGCAGTGCTTGGAATGGAAAAGCAACGAGACCTTTGAGATCTCCTGGCTTCCGCAGGGAGCACCAGACCAGGCTCTGGAAAGCTCTGTCATGCACGAGCAAAGCTTTACCCCTGCACCAGACAGCCCAGCGTAGCTGAACAGATGGTGCTGCAGCCTGATCATTCCAGGAACGTCGTCCCAACCGTTGAATAATTGGTGTGGGGGAGAGCCTCTTCCTCGCTGAGGACCAGATGGGTCTGCTGCGTCTTCATAGAGGGCATTGCGTTAACATGAGCATTTAACGAGAGCTGGGCTTCTTCAGCCTGGAGAGGAGGCTGAGAGTGGATCCAGCTGTCATCTTCACCTACCTAATGGGGTGATAGTGAAGACACAACCTGGCTCTTCCATGGATGGTGTAGAGGGGAAGAGCGAGGGGCCATGCACAGCCGCGGCACGGAGGGCTCTCAATTTAGTCACCTCCAAGGTCTTTACCTGAGAGTGGTCACCTAGAAAGGCTGTGAGATGTCCATCCTTGGAGATTTCAGAATTTGACTGAAAAAAGCCCTGAGCAGGATAACTTTAAAGTTACCGGTACTCGGGGGAGGAAGGGAAGGCGGCCCAGGTGACTCCCAAATGTCCACTCAAGCCTAAAATATTATAAAAACAGGGAAACGTGACATTGGGCTGTAACTCCTGTGCTGTAAGCTTTCCACCTCCCATCTAGAATAAGGAGTGAGACCTTCAGAAGGCGACAGGGGAGTGTCCTTTCTCTTTAGAGGGTTTTATTTTGGAGTGTTTTTGGAAGGCGCACACAATTTTCCCCAGTTGCAGAAAACTTGACTTAAATTTCTTCCTTCTGTTTTTGCATGGCCTTGCTCCAGGTGGGACGCAGAGGTTTCCTTTTCTCCTGGATATAGGGACCTCTGGGAAGCTACTGTAATGTAAGTATCTGAGATTTATAGCAGGGAGCAGCCTTCCTCATCCTGGCTGACCATCCAGGCCAAGTTTTGAGGACTATCCTATAGTCGTCGCGTTTGCCTGCCGAAGGGTGTGAGCCTCAGGAATCCGCTGCTTCTGCCAGAGGAGTCTCTGGAAACAGCAAATGCTCTCACACCTGCCAAGTCACTCTCTCGTGGTGGGTTATTCGGTTTGGGACAGGGTTTTGCTCTTCAGGCAGGTTTCCTTTTACAAAGTTTTTTTTTTTTTCCAAGGACTGGTGAAACATGAAAGTGTTTCATTTCATCGCTTTGATTTAATGCAATTTGTGTGTAAAAGTAGCAATTTTAGGTGAAATGTTATTTATCAACATCCCTGATTTATTTCTCAAAGTTATATATCCAAGTTTTAGGATCAGGAATCTTTTATTTCTGGCATTTTATTTTTTTTTAAGTTTTAAGCTTATTGAGGCCTGTCTTGCAATCATCCACTTTATCCTTAAGGTCAGCTGGTTTTTTTTTTCCCCCTAAGAAAGAGAAAGGAGGATGCAATTTTGCTCACAGGCTTTGCCACGTACACTTCATAAAAATTGACTTTGTCATCTCATCCAAGAGCATTTGTGGGAAGTCGGAAAACGGCTGGTCTGCTTTGCTCCGGCGCTTTTTTGGGGTGGTTTGTGTTACATAAAAGCGTAGTGGTTGCGCATGGGGCTGATAGAAAAGGGGAGAAGCTTGGAAAACGTGGTGCAGAAGGGTACCCTGGCTTTTCAGCTTGTTGTATAAGTGATAAAATAGTTTCCCAGAGCTATGCTCAGTTATTTCTTCATGCAGGGACTTTACGATACGGCATGAGAAGGTGCGCCTGCTGGAAGTAGGAATCCAGGACTGTTTAGTACCATCTTTTGTCCAAACAGGTGAATCATGTTCTAAGCTGGACTGCTTTTCTTGTATGCTCTTATCGTATCGGAAATAACAAGCGGGATTCCCAGATTGAGTAGGAACGCTTGGTTTCCTTGATTCTTCCTGACAACTTTGTCCTCCCTCCCATGTGCATCCATGGCATCTTGTTCTTAGATTATAAACTGGTCTAGTCCTGGACTAGGTGTATTTGAACAACCTTTAAAACTTTGGAAGGAGCTGTCATTAGTGCCCGTTCAAACCCTTTGAGGTCCACAGCTGATATTTAGAGGGGTGGTTTCTGCAGCGCCCTGGGGAGAACTGGCTCAACGTGCAACATGCGTTCACGGAGGATAGATCCATCAGTGGCTCTCAAAGCACGACGCTCTGGATCCAAACTCTGGATGCTCAAACTGCTGATTTACCAACAGCATAGAATCATCGAATGGTTTGGGTAGGAAGGGACCTTTCAAGGTCATCTCATCCAACTCCCCTGCAATGAGCAGGGACATCTTCAACTAGACCAGGTCGCTCCGAGCCCCGTCCAACCTGGCCTTGAATGTTTCCAGGGATGGGGCATCTACAACCACTCTGGGCAACCTGGGCCAGTGTTTCACCCCCTTCAGTGTAAAAAATTTGTTCCTGAGATCTAGTTTGAATCAGAGATGGCTTTCTTCTCATTGTCTGGGCTTCTCTGGCTTGCATAGCGTGGTTGCTCTTGGTTTTGGCGTGCCCTTCTGCTGCTGCGTTAATTCTAGCTAGCGTAATGACGGCATGGAGGACAAGCCGATCTCGCAGGGTATCTCCTTCAAGTGGTCACGAAGTGCATGCAACCCCCAGGAGAATTTTAAACTTAGTTCTTGAAATGCGAGGCATTTGCATCCCCTTGGGAGAAGGAATGGTCCTGGAGGAGGGCAGGGGAAGGGGTAATGTAAGGAATGATGGCTGGATTCTCGGGGCTCCGCTGGGAAGGTGCGGACCCATATTTCTCCTAGATGGGGAGAAGGTTTGGGGGAAGGGGGGGGGCAACTTCCTTTCCTAACTCACTTTTAAATCATCCTGGCAGCCTGAATGACAGATTTCACACCAACTGTGCCGAGCGATTGGATTCTGCGCCCGGGCACAAGGCATGCTATCGGAGTGATTTATAATAGCGGAACATATGGCCAGGTTTCAGTGCGGGTAGCAAGCGTTTCCCCCCCTGCCACCCCCGGTTTTTCCTCTGCTTTTTGTCCGTGCTTGTGTTTGGAGGAACGGTCGAGGCTTTTTGCTTTCTACCGCTTGTTCTGGTAGCGAAATACTGTGCATGGAGGGTGGGGGGGTGTTAGGGAAGGGGCTTGGGCAGATGGGTGGTGAGGAGCAGAAACTCCAACTGCAGCATGGATCGAGTGCGTGGTTGTAAGTTTGCTCCTGCATATCTGCAAAGGGTGGAGGGATTTTGTGCTGGGTCAACCCGCGTGCAGCAAGCTTCTCCCTGCTGCTCCGCTAGGGAAGGGCATTTCTTTTGCTAAATAAGATTTACTGTCTAAGGCTACCGTCTTGGTGCTTTGAAGCAACGAGCGCTTCATGTTTTACAGCGTTATCTCCTAGTCCTATAAATATCACCACATCGCTGTCGGGAAGAGGGGGAGAGCTGCTTCCTAATGTTTTCTTCCTATCAGAGTAGGACCGAGAGGTTATCTGATATTTAGGTGGGAGCAGGCTCTTGCTGGTAATCTCTCTGCGTTGCTCAGAAAGGTCATCTTGTCTTACAGGCTCTAATTGCTCCCATCATAGCAGGGATCTTTTAGGGTCGAACTCTGCGTTTACAGGATGCGGCAACTGCAACAGTTAAATTGAGTTGACGTCCTGGGAACAAGGATTGCTTGTTTTCATCCCCGGGCTTTCTGCAGCCCCGCTTGGCGTGAGTCATCCCAAGTCACCGTCCGTCCTCCTCCTCCTCCTCCTCCTCCTCCTCCTCGGTTCTTCCCGTTGCCCAGCCGCGATGGGAAATCAAATGATGTCAGGATCATGACAGGTGGCCGCTTTTTGGCCTCAAAACGGGGCGAATCACCTGCTCGCGAGCAGCTGCTGCTTCCAGCCCTGCTCCGCGACCGCCCAGGCGCATGCATGAGTTAGGACAAGGTCCTTCTGCCGTGCCCTAAGCACAAACACCCCTAAGACCCTGCTTGGTATTTGCAAGGCAGGCACTTGACCCCAGCTGAGCTGTGCCAATGTTTAATCTTGCTCTGGCAAGCCCGCAGGGAGGATGCATATTTTTCTCTGTATGTCAGATCTGGTGTTCGTAGTTCCCCTAAGTCAGTCTTTTGCAGACCTCCCGTTTCTTAAATATTTCAGAGTTCAAAAGCACAGGGTGTTCTTTCAGGCTTGCTTTCCACAACCTGTGGTTAGGTCTAGCAAATCCATGAAAACAGTCTTTTCCAGACACCCATGCAATGCTAGTTAGTGCTAGAGATAAAATTAGTTTATTGTGGATTATTCCTTGTTCGCCAGCATTATCGAATATTCTCCTTTTCCTCCTGGTGATGTTTGTCATGGGAACTCTCGTGAAAGGACAGACTTGGCACCGGGGGCCAACCTGCCGTACCGCAGCTGCAGGTTAAAATATTTAAGGGTGTGTATTTACAGGCTTGCAGTCCTATGCTGGAAACTGCTTTAGTTTCCCCACATTAAATCTGTAAAATGGTATTAACCTCTCCTGCTCTGATACTGTCTGAATTAGCAAAGAAAAGGTGTGAAGTTTTACTGCTTTGGTGGAATTTTTTGTCCTTTTCCTGCTGCCTTCAGACCCCGATGACTTTGGGGACCCCACTCTTGCAGTGGCACTGACATCGCCATGTGACACCTTACAGCACTCCGGGCAGCTCACAGTCATAAATTTCCTGCTCATTAAAGGTCTGTCACATTGTCACCGGCGTAAGACTGTCACTTGGGCTTGCTACCCCCATCCACACTTGGGCTTTATTCCATCCAGGCTTTACCTTGTTTAGTTTTGAAGTAGTAACTCAAGTCTTTGTCCTTCAGGATTGGGTCAAATTGAAATTACAGCTGCATTGAAATGAAGTTTTTCTTAATCAGTGAGTTAAAAAAATAGTAGTTCAAGGAAAGGGTGCCTTGCACACGTGGTGAGGAGGGTCAGGATTCAGCAGCTGCCACCGTCCGTGCTGGAATGCCTGCCTGCTCCTCTCCCTCGCTGCCCTGCCGCTGCCTGCCCAGCTGCTCAGGCGAGAGCTCTGCCACTGCCCCTGACTCGCCTTTTTTCTTTTTTTCCCTAAATATGATCAGCCCCCATCCTTAGGGATGCTGATCCTCCTGTCCCCAGAGCTGCCTCCCACCTCTGTGCTCAAGGGTATCAGCCATAGAACCATCGAATGGTTTGGGTCGGAAGGATCCTTTGAAGGTCACCCAGTCCAACCCCCCTGCTTCAGCAGGGACATCTTCCACCAGGTCACGTTGCTCGGAGCCCCGTCCAACCTGACCTGGAATGTCTTCAGGGATGAGGCATCTACGACCTCTCTGGGCAACCTGGGCCAGTGTTTCACCACCTTCAGCATAAAACATTTCTTCCTTATCAGTCCTCCATCCACACTGATGGTAGCAGATCTTGCAAGGCTAAGAGAATACACCAGACAGGATACACCCTGACAGCTGTGCCAGGGGAGGTTTAGATTGGACATTGGGAACAATTCCTTCACTGACAGAGCGGTCAGGCCCTGGAACAGGCTGCCCAGAGCGGTGGTGGAGTCCCCATCCCTGGGGGGTTCAAACACCGCGTAGCCGTGGCACGTGGGGCCGTGGTTTAGGAGGCCTGGGGGGGTTGGGTTGGCGGTTGGACTTGGTGGTCCTAGAGGTCTTCTCCAACCTTAATAGTTCTCTGATTCTGTGATCACTGCACCCTGGGATCAAACCATTACAAACAAGGGACATCCCAGCTTTAGCGCATGTGCTTTGGTAGCGCCTAGAAAGCATCGTAGTGAAGAAAACCACCCAAAAACAGGCAAGTAAAAAAAAAGACCCAGCTGAGCTGAGCTGCAGTAAGGACCCGCCTCTGCATCGGCTCTGCCTGCAGGAGTCTCTCTGCCAGGGCAGCAGCACAGCTGGGCGTTCAGCCACGGGGAATTTGGGGAGGGGGGGGGGGGGGGAAATAACGGGCTTGCCAATATTTTTTTAGACTTTGCTGGCTGGGAGCTCGGCTTCGTGGTGTTTGATATACGGCCCCTGATGTGCTTGTTTTCACGATCTGGGAATTGAAATGGGGGCTCCTGAGATTCGCAGAATCCCTTTTTGCAGAAATTTTGGGGGAGGGGGGTAAGTTTCTGCCTTCAATTCTGGTCACTTCTGATTTTTCTTGAATTGCTACAGGTTGTTGCTTGTTCATAGGCTTTTGGCAAATGGCTTAAAGTTCAAAGCATTCCACTTAATATTTCACATTTCCAATATTGCAAAGAGATTATTACTATTAATAACACATTAATCATCTTTCCTCTGAAGATTTGGACTGGAAAAGCAAAATAAGTTGGGTTGTTTTTTTTTTTTTTACGAAGCATTAGACTCAGAGTTGGCAAGTCCCAGCTCTCGGGTAATCTTCAGTCTGATTTTTCAAAACTTCAGCACTGAAAATTTGGGTTTGTGAATACAACACTGACACTAAAGTTGTGCTAATGTCTAGACCTGATTTGGGGAGACACATATGGCATGTTCTTACAGTGCCAGCACAGATGAAGCCACCGTCCAAAATGATCCATCTTCTAGGTGGAAACCATCTGCAACGTTGGTTTGAGGAGATGCAGCTTCACCCAGCACCCACCTCAGTCCCACCACCCTGCAAAACCAACTCTGCTTGTCCCCTGACTGTCCTACAAACGCCAGCGCCGGGGTGTAAGAGGAGTTGGCATAAGATGTCTTGTTAGTTGGTTTGGCTGGAAAGACGTGGTTTGGATCCACTGGTTTGGATCCGGTTTGGCTGGAAACCCACATGGTCTTAGAGATTTAAAACAACAACACATGGATACTTCATAATAAAGTTCTTCTGCTGGGCTGGTGGATCTTTTGGCTGTTCAGCGGAGGTCTATGATGCATGGAAGTGCCTTCAGTAAATTAAAAGTCTCTTATAAATCAATGCACGGTTGCTTTTGGGATGCAACCTTAGCATCCCGGAGAGGATGCTAGGTGCATACCTGGGAGCACGGATGGGTATCCGGCGTGTCCCGGCCCCTTCTCTGGGAACCGTGCCTCCTTTTTCCCTCTCTAGCTCATCCCTTGGCACCCTCCAGCTCTCTCTGCGACCCTTTTTGAACAGGCAATGGCAGCAAACGACTCGGCCGGCTCAGCCTCCTGCTGCTGCCTCTCCCACGCCGCGCGGGCTGAGCTCTCCGTTCCTCAGCAAAGAGACAATTTGCATCCTTCTGTCCACAGCCATTCTCTTTCCTTTAAAACAAAACTTCTCAGAGGCTGATATCCTCAAGACCTTGACCTCTCCAACTTGGCTGAAACAAGCCAACAGGCTAAAAAACTTATTAGTTGGTGTATGGAGAGATATAGGATCACATAAGCCTGTGGTTAAAATGCTGGAGCTACTTTGAGAATCTTGAGGTCAGCCTGGCGAATTTGCTACTTTCATGCAGATACTCGATTCATCTCTGTGTTATCTGCTTTCTGGCAGCTTTCTAGGCTCTTTTTTTTTTTTGGAGTTTAAAGGAGATAATGCATAGCTAACGCTCTCGCTCTCCCTGTGAAGTTTGGATTGGGAGCATCGGTACTTGCCAGAAAGCGGTCGAACTTGCTCTGATAAGAGGAAAAGAAATCGGATCCATCCTATCCTCTTTCTGAAGCTGTCCTTTGAAGCCGCGGGGTTTTTTATGTGCGAGCTGGTGTCTTATCCCTGTGTCCTCTAGGCCAGAAGGGATGTAACGATGCCAAAGTCATCGATGCAAAATGGGACGTTGGGTGATGGGAGGGGTAGAAAAGTTTCGCACAGCTTCAACTCCGCTCTCCGCAGCAAAGATTTTCCCGGGAGGGAGAAAAAATGTCTGGGGCAGAGCAGGGTGATCCTTCCCCCCAGTGCCTTGCTGCTTCTGGGGATTTCCTAACCTTGGAATATCCTGTTTAATAGCTACCAATGGGCTTGTCCTCCTTGAACTTGTCTAGTTCTCCTTTGAACCTATTTGTGGGTTTTGGCTGCATTGCTGAATACATTCCACAGCTTAATTATGTGCTATGAAAAGTAATTTCCTTTCCTTGTCTTTTAAACCTACTGCCTGATAACTCCAGAGCAACCAGTAAAAGGCATCCTGAAAAAAAAAAAAAGAGTAATCATTTCCTAGTCCTCTTCTTTGCGTTACTTTTTAGGGATAACGTGAAACTGTATTTTCAGCGATGTCTCTGCCGATCTAAAATAGTCTTTGGCTGCGTTTTACACTCCTTTGGGACTTTTACATTCCAGACTGTCCTGGCTACCCTTTCCTAGGTCTAGAATATATATATATTTTGTTGTTGTTGTGTTTGTTTGTTTGTTTGTTTGTTTGTTTGTTTGTTTGTTTTTTAAATGCAATGGCACAAACATGCAAGATGTGAGCGCTTCTTGGTGGACTTACCCGATGATGTGGTCTCTGTCCTGTTTATTCCTTCCCAGTAATCCCTGACACCTGGGATAGGGAAGGTGGCACATGAAAGCACTTCTGGATTTCCCCGGGATCCCCGCTGACCCTCGGCACCATCTTACCATGGAGACCCCCTGACCAGATACCACCTCATTACGGTTCATTTCATCTGTGACATCTTCAAGCTTTTGTTTCTGACCTCTGGGTTTGACATAGTTTATTCATTCAGTTTTATCCTCAGATAAGAAAGACTTCAATGTGGGGACGCCCCTCATATTTGAATTTAGTCTTCCTGCTATGGCCTTATTTTTGGCTGCTTTTTTTCTCTCCCTGTTTATCCATCAGCTATTCTCCACACCCGCTCACATGCCATTTCCTAGTAGATTCCTTTATTGAAGCTTTAATTTTCTTTTACCGTCTCCATTTTAGTTTAGTTTCTATGGGAACAGAGAAAAAGATAGAAATGGAAACTACCTACTCTCATCTTCCTACCGGAACACGTATTTTGTGTATACAGTGCAGCAGCTAAGAGAGGCTGAAGTTCAGGAGGACGCTTGGCTTCATCCAACAGGTCTTGTATGAGCGAGCAGCAGGGTTAGATCAGGCAGTGGGTTACAACCTGATGTTGTTATACGCTGCTTTGTCTACCCTCGGGGACAAAAAGAGCTGGGAAACCTCTATGGGAGTGTCTGCGAGCAGAAATACTTGCGAGGCAGCCTCCTGCCCTCCTAGGGACTGTTCCTCGCTGCTAAGCCTGAGATCTCCAGTGGCGAATCTCATCCTCAGTCTCAGGGATTTTGATTCCCGGTGGGGTATTGCAGCAGGGATGCGCTTTCTGGTTTGGGAGCCCTGAGGTGATGCTCAGTCCAGCACTGGAGAACATCAGGCATCCCTCCTGGGTCTCGGCTCCTGAGTCCCTGGCGGAATCAGCTCCTGGTGGGGAGGTGGCGGCGCGTTGAAACAACGCTCTCCCTCGACCAGAGGGAGATGCACCTTCCCCTGCCCTGCGTGGGCAAGGCAGGCTCCGCGCGTGAAGCTGATCTTGAACAAATGGCACCGCTTAGGTTTGTTCCTTCTGTGTTTTACAAGGTTTTTCTCGCCCATGATTAGGGAAGACTAATTTCCTTTGTACTCACCCTTTGTTGCCTGAGCAGACCTTTGCAAAGAAGGGAAGGCTTAGGCAGGGTCTCTGCCGTTCCCATAGCGATTGTATCTAAAAGCGCCGTTCCAGGTTATCCAGATATCCATGTCTTCAGAAAAGAAAGGAGCTGGCAAGAGCTGGAGTTCCCGGTGTCAAGGTGGCAGAGAGAGCTGGGAGGCTTAGGCCAATGCTAAAATACTCCTCCATGGTTTGGCTTCCAGAAGTGCTGAAGAAGGGCCTGGCTAACTGGGAGCAAGCGGCCCAGGAGCTTTCTCAGAAAGCATTTCAAGTGAACCGCCTGCAGCGATGGCATATCTAAATACGCGTTGCCCCAGTTTAACCAGGGCCAGGAATTACTTCGTGTCTGTAATTTAGATTGCAAATTACTCCGGAGTTGCAAATCTCATGTTCATATCTCCAGCAAATAAAAGGCACCAGATGATGTAGGGGAAGTTTAGAGCAGACGCCGTCGGTTCTGCCTTGCCGTGTTGCCTTTACGTGTGTCTATACCTCTTCCAGAGCAGTTGTGTGAGCAGGGATGTCCAAAACAGCATCTCTCAAACCGGGCTCGCTGGCAGCCTGCAGAAGGGCGAGCGATCCGCAGCGTCCTGCCGCTCGTTTTTCAAGCTGCCAAATTCCCTCCAAACAACTCTAAACGCACAATGGTTTTCCGTGCAGCGCTGCCACTGGGCATTAAACGGCAAAGGGGGTGGCTGGGACGGTGTAGCACTGAGCAAAAGGTGTCTGAGATGCCTTTAAGCATCCCCCATGCAGCAGGAAAGAGGACCCTCGAAGCTCTTTCAGCGTAGGCTGTGGCAGGATGGTGTTGTGAAAAAGAACCCACTTGTTTAAAGGTTTAAACTTTTAAACTAAAAGAAGGGAGATTCAGACTAGATCCAAGGAAGAAATTACTTACTGTGAGAGTGGTGAAACACCGGCACCAGAGAGGTGGTCGATGCCCCATCCCTGGAAACACTCGAGGTCAGGTTGGACGGGGCTCTGAGCAACCTGATCTGGTGGAATATGTCCCTGCCCATGGCAGGGGGTTGGACTGGATGACCTTCAAAGGTCCCTTCCGACCCAAACCGTTTGATGATTCTATGAAACGTAGCGACTTGGTGCCGTTAACCTGAAAATCATTTTTCCCAGGCTTGCTTGCTAGGTGCCATCTCATCCTCTCCCAAGCAAGTGCCCTGGGCTCCCCAGCTCTGCCTTGCTTCCTTCAGTCCCTGGAGCTGCCCTCATTCACTCGAGGGCATGAAGGAGAACAAGTCCAGCCTTGCTGGGGATCACTTATTTACACTCATTTTCCCAGTCCTTTTTCTGCTGCAAGTTGAACCGCGCTGCCAGAGAGGGGGTATGAGATTTTCTCCTGTTTTTTTTCTTTCAATTTCTGAACAGAGTAGGTGGTTGTTGTGCAACTCGGGGCAGTTATTTATACATTTCTATACTCTGTCCCTATCTCGCAGCGTGCTCTCCTCCTCCAGCGTGGCCATGGGTGGAGAACTGCAGCTCCATTTCTTCCTGGAACGTCTATTTGTTCACTTTATTACCAGAAACAAAAGCTGGAGGTACCGAGTTAGCCTTAGAAGCCTGGGGGCAAGAGTTTCATCTTCTCTTTCATGTCTTTCCAAGACATTGATCATTCTGGCATTGGACCCAAAAATATCTTCTAGGGCAGTAATTTTTCAGCGGGGGTGTGCAGACTGATGGAGATGTAGGAGACCTGGGGTTTGTGGAGGCTGGCACACGAAGCGGTCTTGTCCACGGCATCCCACTGCTCGAGGAACGCCTCTCCTTTGTACAAACAGTCCCAGAAACCTGTAGGCAGGATGGGGACTCGCTGCGTCACTCTCATTAACGAGCTTCTGTCGTGGCACTAATTGCTTGAAGCTTCCTCTGAAGATGAAGGGTGTGAGCGCACGGAGGGGGATGCTTCTCGGTGAGGCTCAGCACTTCTTGGTGTAAAAACTGGCGCTCCCCCAAAGGCAAGAATTAATTTGGGGGTAGTTGGGTCCCGGTGTCTGGCAGGCTGAAGATGACAACTCTGAAGGGCACGATGCCCTGCAGAGCCCGAACTTGTCGGAGAACGCAGTAATGGAAGACTCTGTTAACTTCAAGGCAGTGTAGCTCGTATCTAGCTCTAAAAGACTTAAAACCAATCTGACTTCCAATCTAATAAATATAAAATGTCTTAGGATTGCGTTGAGTGGAATAGGCTTTGACACTCATAGAAAGACTTCCTTAGTCTTTTCCCCTGAAGCTCATCATCTGGCACTTTGCTTTTATCCTTTTTTTTTCCCCATGGTTCCTTTCCATCCTACCTACCCAGGTAAATTAGAAATGGTTTTTCCTAGAAAAGAATGTGGTTTGAATCCAGAAATGCTGTGAGCAGTCCGTAAGCACTTGAGGACATGGTTTCATGCAAAAAGTTTGAAATTTTGAGATGTACTGATTAAGTTCAGAGGACTGATCTGAAAAAGTCGCTTTGGTTTTTTTGAGAGCCGTCCCTGAGGTGCCAGAGCTGTAAATTTAGGAAACAGTTTCTGTATAAATGATGTTTTTAAAACAAAAATCAATCCTTTAGAAGCAGTGGTTTGATTCCATGACTCAGAAAGCACACGGCTTTTGACCTTGTTTGATGCATCAAGCAGGTCAGGTGAGAACAGTCATCTCTAGCTGCGCTTAGCTACCGCTCCTGCATCTCTTCAGACTTCAACACGTAGGCTGTGCTGCTGCATTTTGAACTGGTGGAGATCTCTGGATACAGCCAGCACGTTTTAGTTTACCCATAGAATCATGGAATCACAGGGTGGTTTGGGTTGGAAGGGACCTTTCAAGGTCATCCAGTCCAACCCCCCTGCCATGAGCAGGGACATCTTCAACCAGATCAGGTTGCTCAGAGCCCCGTCCAACTTGACCTGGAATATTTCCAGGGATGGGGCATCAACCACCTCTCTGGGCAACCTGGGCCAGTGTTTCATGATCCTCATCTTGAAGAATGTCTTCCTCATGTCCAAGCTAACCATACTGTCTTTTGGCTTAAAACTGTTGCCCCTTGTCCTGTCACTGCAGGCCCTGGAAAAAAGCCTCCCTCTGTCTTTCTTATAAGCCCCCTTTCTATATTGAAAGGCCACAAGAAGGTCTCCCCACAGCCTGCTCTTCTCCAGGCTGAACAACCCCAACTCTCCCAGCCTTTCTCCACACCAGAGGGGTTCCAGCCCTCGGACCATTTCCGTGTCCCTCCTCTGGACCCGCTCCAACAGGTCCGTGTCTGTCCTGTGCTGGGGACCCCAGAGCTGGACGCAGGGCTCCGGGGGGGTCTCACCAGAGCGGAGCCGAGGGGCAGAATCCCCTCCCTCGCCCCGCTGCCCACGCTGCTCTGGGTCCAGCCCAGGAGATGGTTGGCTCTCTGGGCTATGAGCGCACATTGCCGGCTCGTGTGCCATTTTTCATCCATCGATATGGGGAGGCGGGGGAATGTCAGGCAAAATCAGAGCTCAGGATCCAGCCTGATACTCCGGCAGCTCCTGGCCTTGATCCGTAACTACATAAATACCCCGAACCTTGCAGCTTGTAAGGATCTGGAAAGAAATCCAGCACGTGACTGCCAGCAGCACTGCATCCCCTGCTAGGCAATAGCTATTTCAGGACAGTGGGAGAAAACAAAGACAGACCTCTGCTCTGTCCTGACATGTATCTGCAGTAATTTCAGTGAGGAGGAAAGTGCTGACAAGGCAGAGGTTGAACTCTTAAAGCCACCTTAGGAAATAATAAACTTTTCTATCAAAGCGAATCAGTCATCTGTTGGCCTGAGTCTTTGCTCATCCCTTTCAAATAAAATAAAAAAAAGGAAAATCCTGCTCCGGCAGGCAAGAGCCGTTGGCTGCGTGTATTAACACCGCGCTGCTTTGATGGGGACGGGATCTGACTCTCTTTGCAATGTCAGGGGAAGGTTAGCGGGCTGAGGCGGCGAAGATTAGACGTGATGTAAGTATCACAGTGCCAGTCAATGGCAGGAATATTATGGCGGGGGGGGGGCATGATGAGGCTGTTGGGAGAAGTTAATAAGCGTTGGTTTTTCAGGTAGTGGGGGGTCCATTCCTACAGCAGGAGAGTGGGATCTTGAACCTTAGGGCACAGAAAAAGAGAAACCAAACTTCCATTTGATAGGAATTGGCAGGGAAATGGAGTGGAGATGCTGGCTGTGAGGCTCTCCCACTGACTGACGGGCTTGCGATTTCCAGGAGTGGTAAAAAATAAGACATTTTTTACGCTGAGGGTGGTGAAACACTGGCCCAGGTTGCCCAGAGAGATGGGAGATGCTCCATCCCCGGAAACACTCAAGGTCAGGTTGAACGAGGCTCTGAGCAACCTGATCTGGTTGAAGATGTCCCTGCTCGTTGCTGGGGGTTGGACTGGATGACCTTGAAAGGTCCCTTCCAACCCAAATTCAATGATTCTGTGCCCATTGAACTATAGCAATTGCTCTTCTACCCCCGTGCAGAAGACGTGGCAATATGGTTCAGCCAAGTTCCCTGCAAGGGAGGAGAACTGAAATTATTTTGTGACCATCACAAAATAGACTTGCCCAGGGACCATTACCGTAGTGTGGTGGATGCAGGACAACTGGAGTCAAGCTACAACACAGTTGGCTTGGGATTTTGCAGGGACCATGCCCAATTTTGGGGTTTATCTATCAGCATGACTCGCTCAGCAGAAGGAGGGAGGGCAAGGACCAGCGTGCGTGGGCAGCACAGCGATTTCATGGTTTGGCTTTCCAGGGAAGCAAACAGTGGAGAAGCAGAAGCTGTTTGCCTGGTCTCTTGAGGGCTTGCTAAGGATCCACGTGTTGGCCAACCCTCATGGCACGTTGTGTCCCCATTTAACAGCTCCCCAGCTCGGCATCTGCACCCTAAGCAGGTAACTCCTGCTTGGTGGGAAGGGCTGGATTTTTTTTTTTTTTGGTAACTTCATCCCACTCAAAGCTTTTCTGCCAGCTCCAGCTGCCGTAGCAAGAAGCTCTGCTCCTCTGGTAGCCTGCCCTGATTTTTTTTCAAGCTGCCTGCATCTGTCAGGCCAGTTAGTGAAGAAGTGTTATACCTTTCAGGTTAATGATGTATTTTTGTAAAAATGTTCATTGGCTCTGAAATTACTAGTGCAGAAACAAGCCCCGGCGCCCAAACACTTTGATATTCTGCTAACTATTATCTACCTACAGTTAATGCTGTGTTATTGCTGATGCTCAGCAATTCTGTGTCTGCAGTGCGCCTATGTTCATCAGCCTGGGTTGGCACCAAGGAACTATGTTTTCCTGGTGGCTTAAACAATTTTTTTTTAAGTAAAATATTCCTGCAAAATAACACGTGCATAATAAAGCAAATTGTCCTGCTCAGAGCCAGGGTGTTTAAGAATCAAAGCGACATAGTATAGATTATGTTATAGATTACAGATTATAGATCATCCCTGGAAGTGTTCAAGGTCAGGTTGGACGGGGCTCTGAGCAACCTGATCTACTTGAAGATGTCCGTGCCCATGGCAGGGGGCTTGGACCGGATGACCTTGAATGGCCCCTTCTGACCCAAACCATTCTGTGATTCGATGATTATTTTAATTTTTAGTTTTATTTTATTTTAAGGGTTGGAATGAGATGGGAATCGTCTTCTTTGTGGGACTGTGCACTAAGGGGGGGTTTTTGGTTCTTGGCCACCTTCGGATTTGGAACACCACCATGCCGAAGCGATCACCCAGGGCTGAGAGACTTGGGAAGCAGAGCACCCCAAGTGCTGTAGAGTTGCTTCCAAGCTCTTCTAAGGTAGGCTTGGGCCAGGTCTCCAAAACCTCGCCAAGGAGCGGGGATTTGAATTGTTGTTGCTGTGTTAAGCTGAAGCCTCAGGATTGGGTGAAGCTGATGCTGCTTGATCCTCCTGGCCATAGTTTGCTCTGTCTTGGAGGCTTTAAGAGTTAAAAAAAAAAAAGCCTCCAGCCTCTGCCCCCTCCAGTTACACAGGGGCTTCTTGCTCTGAGCCATTTCCTTCTGACCAAGATGCCTGCTGAATCGATGCGGGCTTCTGACCCCGTTACTCTCTGATACCAAAAGATGCTTGCTCGGCTATTTTTCCCCTTGTAACTGCAGTTACCAATAAATTCCAAGTCATTTTAAGTGTAAAATACTTGGAAATTTAAGCTTCTCCTAATCGGATTGGCTCGTGGCTTTAATTGCTGTGGCATCAGGATGGATTCAGCGGTGGCTTTCTGGAGTGATGTCAGGACGAGGCATGGGTGATATTGAGCAGTGGGTCACTCAGCAAGCAACATCCAAGTCGCCCAAGAGCCTCCGTGGCTCTCTGAGGCCACAATAACCTCGATGATACAAATTCTGGCTCATTAAAACCCAACTTATATCACAAGATGAGCACTGTAAGCCCCCTGATGGCCCCCACGCCTCAAGGTGGTTGTTATGAACATCATCGCAGCCTGAACCTCGCAGGCATGGGAGGTTCATCATCCCGCGCACGCCCGCCGTCCATCAGGAGGATGCTCTTGCGCTCGTTGCATGGGGACGTGACCGACAGCATCCCCCGAGCATCGCTTCAGCATTCTCTACGTTCAGCCCAAAAAAAAAAAAAAATAAAAAAAAAGAGTTTCCAAGGAGATGGCATTGGTGTGCGTTAAATACGCAGCAACTGGTGCCATGACAATTAAAGCGATGGGGCACGTGGTGGAAACAACTGAAAAAAGGTGAGTCGGAGGACCTGAACAGCAGGATGTCCTCGCAGAGTTTCTACAGCAACGAGGCAAGGCGGGTATCTGTTCTCTCCCGGCTTTCTCGCCGCATCTCCGATTCCGTATTGCTCTGGGTGGAGAAGGGAATACGTAGCATCATCGCTGCAGGACGGAATCTCCTTCCTAGGGAAGCTCAGGGTGAGGATCCTCTCCTTAAACAGCAAAATAAGGCGTCTGTGACTTGAAGTTCAGCTGATTCTCGTGGCCTTTTGAATAAGGTTACAAAGTTAAACTAAGTCCAGCGTTCATTTCAGCTGGCTTTGCATTTTCAGGAATCTAATCTGAGCATCAGCTGGGCTCTTTTTCTGGGCAGTGTAGGGAAAAAATAGATTTGGGGTGAATCTCGGGGCTTTTGGGGGCTTTTTCTTTACAATGAGGCAGAGGTTTTCTAGACAGCACCATGAGTTCAAGGCTCCCTGGGCACCTTCCGCTCTCTTCCATCAGTTATAAATCCCTTTAACCCAACAACAATAAGGTCTGCACTGTCTTGGACCGTACTCAATGGGCTATTTAAATTTAGATTACTGCACTGCACAGTGCTGTGGTGAGATAGATCTGAGTCTATTTGGCCGCTGGAGCTTGCAGCAGACTTCTCTACTACCCATCAAGGAGGTTTTTTGGCTGATGCAGTAAATAACGATGGTAATTCTGGGCCAAGACTGCATCTGGTACCCAGACTAGTTGTGCTGAACCTACAGCAGCAGCATGTTGCACACCTACCTGTTATCCCCACTGCTGGCCTCCTTCCTGGGAAATACTGTGCGTGGACCTTATTTTGGGCAAATATTCAGGAATTTTAGCCCTGAGGTTTGCACTTCTGGGGCAAAAAATGTAACACTATAGGGTTTTTTTGCAAAACTGAAGATAGGGTTTGGAATAAGACATGCCTTTATCGGAGCCCTGTCTCCTAGTCCTTGTCTTGTCTTCTCCAAATCCGCTATCACACAGGTACATCAGCTTCCCTGTCTCTGCCACAGGTCCAGCCACTCCCGACGCGTGGATTTTGTTTGACTTTCAGGCAGGTGAATCTCAGATTCGTGTTTCTGATGGAAGACTTTTGTTGTTCTCCCTTTCTACTGCCCGGCACAGGGCTGAGGAGGATGGCCCTTGGCTATCGATCCCCTGCTTTGCAAAGGTGCAGCACATTGAACTGCTTGACTTGATGAATTACCCAGTAAATTAAAAGACTGGGGAGAAAGGAGAAATGTGAATGCTAAATTTCTTCTCCAACAGCAGGGAGAATAATGATGCAGAGAGAGAGAGGACCTGTAGCCTAGACACTGCCCAACATTATTAAGCTGATAATTCACAGTGAAAACCAAGAGGAAATTAAGGGCTTTAGGACAAAGGGTCCTACATTTCCTTAACATACTAACTTTTTCTTTTGGGGTGCTGCAGGCTTTTACCCTGGCTGATTTGTAGCCCATGATGATTGAGTTCTGTTGGGTCCAAACAGAGCTTCATCTTTTTCAAGCCACATGGGGCTATTTTTATCTTTTTCTTTTCTTTTTTTTCTTTTCCTTTCCTTTTCTCTTTTCTCTTTTCTCTTTTCTTTTTTCTTTTTTCTCTTTTTTCTTTTCTTTTCTTTTCTTTTCTTTTCTTTTCTTTTCTTTTCTTTTCTTTTCTTTTCTTTTCTTTTCTTTTCTTTTCTAGTATAGTCTAGTCTAGTCTATTTTTGCTTCCCTGTGATAACTGTGGAGCACTTGAGCTCCCGTTTCACCCTGGAGAGACCCTGGATGAAGGACTTTTTTTTCCTTCCCGATGCAGGTAGCCCAATATCTTCTTGGTAGGAAGATCCAAAGCCCTGCTGAAGCAGCTGCTCTTAACGCCGTGGAGATTATTTTAAACCAAGGTAGTCGAAGAGAAGCATTAAAACTGGGAGCCAAGTGCTGACGTCGATTTAGGGCCAAAATCATTTCAATGGAAAATGCTGGGTCAGTGCATGATGCTCAGACCCACGTTAAAGCCTTCAGTGGAATCCTGGAGGAAATATTCAACTCTGCAAAGCTTGAGTTGGCCCCCAGCTGTACTGTCGTGCTGCATTAAGGCTGCTCGTTAGGTCTGAGTTTTGCAGAATGAGACGAGGCGTGGTATAGGATTTACACTTCTCCGAGTGCTTTTAGTCTCTGTTCTGCAAGGAAAAGCTTAACTGCGTCTTTTTCGTCTCTATGTCAAGAAGAGGTGGAGACGTTTCCATCATTTAGATATGTTTGTGCAAAGCTGGGAACCTCTGGCACCTGAAAAGCCCGCTCCTTTTTTTCAATCCATCGGTTTAAATCGAGTTGAAAGATGAGCTGGACCAGCCGGAGGGCTTGGGGCCAGGCTACCAGCGTCTCCGCCTGCCTGGGGGCAGGTACATGCCCTGCTCCGAGGACTTTTTTTCTTGCAAGTGCTTGAGCAAATTGGGCATTTCTGAAAATCCCACAGGGGACTCGCTCCCAGTAAAAGGTGGCGAGATGTGATCCGTCACTCGTCTGACTCACTGAAGGTGTCAGTTTTAAAAGCCACCTCCTTTGATGAGCTTCGCTTAGCACGCTGGGGACTTGGTGGGGTTTTTTTCTTTATCTATTTCTATACCTTTCTTAACAGACTTGTAAATGCAGACGAGGGAGAATTCCAAGTAAGAAATTTTAGTTGATATGAACATCACTTGTATTTTTTTACCTAAGCCCACACAAAAATGAAGAATTTGAATAAGAGGCGGCTGCCTGTAAGCCTCGGGCATCCCCCATTTTAGGAAAAGGTGGCACCTGCAGTGTTTGGGGTAATCTGAAAAATCAGTTAAATTGTCTGGGATTACAACTTCTTTTAATCCTCTTTTGCCTTTCTGTGCTCTGTTTACTGCTTTATGATTTCAACACCTGCCTTTGCTGCGTTTCTGAGTGCGCTGGGTCACCGCGTTGGGCTGATGGTGCCTGGTCCTTAGCTCAGCAGGGGATGGGGCGGTGGGAGGAAGGTTAAACCTCGTTTTCTGCTCCATATTTTGATGATGAGCTCCATACTTTGTGCACAGACCAATGTGAGACCGACTCCTAATTGAATAAGCGGGCACCGAGCAGCGTGTAGCTCATCTCTTCTTCCTGGGATCAAGTGACAGGACACGTGGGAACGGCTCAAAGCTGCCAGGGGAGATTTAGACCGGACGTTAGGAAGCATTTCTTTACCAAGAGGGTGCTCAAACTCTGGAACAGGCTTTCTAGAGAGGTGGTCAATGCCCCAAGCCTGTCAGTGTTAAAGAGGCATTTGGACAATGCCCTTAATAATGTGCTTTAACATTTGGTCAGCCCTCAAGTGGTCAGGCAGTTGGACTAGAGGATTGTTGTAGGTCCTGCCCAACTGAAAATATTCTATTCTATTCCATTCCATTCCATTCCATTCCATTCCATTCCATTCTATTCTATTCTATTCTATTCTATTCCTCCATGCAGAGCCCAGGACACGGTCAGGTCTGTTCAGTCCTCACTGGCTCCATCCCTCCCACCGTTGGGTTTCGGTCTTGATGCAGCCTGTGGTTATCGCTGAATCGAGGTGTGTCGGGGCGGGTGGTTTTGGGGAAGGTGCCGGAGGTGGGACGTGCGTGCCGGAGAGCTGGCGCCTTTGCCCGGTGTTGAAATCGAGATGGAAGGAAAGGGTGTTGGCAGAGCCGTGCAGGAGCTCGGTGCCGGCACACCGGGGTTCATGCCGGGGAGCAGCGCTGCTCCAGCTGGGCTGAAGGGGGCTGAAGCTATCGTCTGCAAGTCTTGCATGGACAAATGCTGCCAAGCTTGGTTGTCTGGGCGGCAGCGCAGAGCTGCGGGATGGTCTTGCAGAAGAACTAAGCTCATGACCAGGTTGGTGCCTTTGGCTGGGCGCTGTCCCTCCGGTCTCTCGCCTCCCCCTTGCCCTTTACTGCCGATGGCACACCGAGCGTGCTGCAGCCGCCGGGTCTGTGCCCCGAAGAGTTCAGACTGTAAAATGTAGAGGGTTCACAGAGCGGAAGCCGTGAGCCGGGGCGAATGGTGGGGTGCTGTAACCCAGGCATGTATTTTAGCTGGCTTGCAGACACGCTGAATTCCCCTGGGAGCTGAAAAGTGGGGACTGGTTTGCAGCCCTTCGCAAATACTCTGTTTGGTGTAAATAGTGCTGTGGGACTCAGCGTCGCTGCGGGAGGAAAAAAGAGTTGCTGTCCTTACCCAAGCCGCTCTTCTTCTCCATCCTGCCTCCCCAGATGCTGCAAGCACTTGCTACAAGCATTGAGTCATAGAATGGTTTGGGTTGGGAGGGACCTTTAAAGATCATCTAGCTGAAGTGCCTCTCTCTCTGTTTGTCCTCCTTCAGGCTGGAATGGGTGGAAATCATCGAGCCTCGAACCCGGGAGCGCATGTACGCCAACCTCATCACGGGGGAGTGCGTGTGGGACCCTCCCGCCGGGGTGCGGATCAAACGCACGAATGAAAACCAGTGGTGGGAACTCTTCGATCCCAACACCTCCCGCTTCTACTACTACAATGCCACCACGCAGAGGACAGTGTGGCACCGGCCGCAGAACTGCGATATCATCCCTCTGGCCAAGCTGCAGACCCTGAAGCAGAACACGGAGTCGCCGAGGGCTTCCACGGAGAACAGCCCCGGGAGGAGCAGCAATGTCAGCAGGGAGGGCAGCACCAGCTCCTCCCTGGAGCAGGAGCTGGAGGGCAGCGAGAAGGTGCAGGAGCAGAGGTCGAGCCGTCAGTCAACCCAGTATGCCGTAGTGAAAGAAGAAACGGAAAGGTAAAAACAAGGCTGGCTCTGCCAGCACATCACAGGCGCGTGCGACTGAGCTCAGCGATGGGTTGGTGCGATAAAATTGCAAGTTCAGATACCCTGATAGTCTCCCAGCGCTGTGGAAGAGCAGAGAGCAGAGCCCTTGTCCTGCAGCTCTTTATTTCGGTTGTGTAGAGGTATTTTTATGGACGGCACCTCTAGCTAGATTGTTTATGGGTCTGTGCACCAAGTGTTAGAGAGCGGGTTTGCTCCTCCGTAAAAGAATCATAGGAGAAAGAGGTGTATGCACCTGTGAAAGGTGTTTCTCCTTGTTAGGGGCAACTTAGATGTTCCCTCCAGAGAAGTACATTAGAGAAATAATTTCTTGTCCTCTGAAATACATGTTTTTTATAGAGCGGCGTGGTTTTAAATTATTTCCCTGGATAAAAATCTCCCTAATAAAGCAGCATGATTCATGCTGCAACCATGGGTTGTCCCACTGGTGTGCAGAGCTCCTAGCAGAGATGATTTCTCTTGTAAAGGAGAAGCTTCAAAGTGAACAGTGAGTTAGTGCTCAGTTTCTAAGGTCCAGCTGCATATGGACAACGTACCGAGACATCTGCATTGCCGCTCTGTACGCTTTGTTTCACGGTTTTATGGCTTGCAAGCTGCAAATCAGGCGGTTCATTACTTAATATATTTGTATTCTCTTCGACGATGCCTCTTACAATGTTAATAACCGAACAGTGTCACCGGCGAGCAATCAGCAGCGCAATTTCTGCTCGCAGCTAGTTCTGCTTCCTTACAGCTGGCGCACAGAAACTGTGGCTGGGTGATCTCATGGCCACGCAGGATGGGAACAGGAACTCCCAGCTCAGCAAGTGCTTTCATGTGGGACCTCAGATGCAGCCTTCCCTCCGCGCGTCTAGCCCATGAGGGTAGGCTTAATCTCCCCGAGCTTTTGGGAGATCCTCTGATAAAATCACTGAGTGTGGGGATGGCATCTTTCGTCGAAACGCAGGTGCTGTTTGGAGAAGTAGATAGTTTTGATGTTCGATTACAAGGATGCTGGGTGGCAGACACGGCTGCCCATGGGGGCCAGGTCTAGCTGGGTCTGTTCAGGGTACCCTGCCGCATATTTAAGCCAGTCTTTGCTTGCCCATCCCCAAAAATACCAAGCCTTGACCTTCGATAGGACAAGGGGTAATGGTTTAAACTAAAAAAGGGGAGATTCAGGCTAGATCTAAGGTAGACATGTTTTATGCTGAGGGTGGTGAGACACTGGCCCAGGTTGCCCAGAGAGGTGGGAGATGCCCCATCCCTGGAGACATTCCAGGTCAGGTTGAACAGGGCTCTGAGTGACCTGATCGAGTTGGGGATGTCCCTGCACACGGCAGGGGGTTGGGCTAGATGATCACTGAAGGTCCCTTCCAACCCAAACTATTCAATGATTTGATGATTCTATGACCCGTTACAGGCAGCAGCCTGCTGTACCCTGCCTGTCACCCCTAATTCTAGCTTGTGGCCTCCAGTAACGTCGTCCGTCGTAGACTGCTTGTGCAGGCTGCATCTGGCAACGCTAAACCCTCAGCTGGGGGGAACACAGATTCCCTCTGGAGTGGGACTGCTTTGTCAAACAAAACTACTAGCACCTAGAATAGCCATAACCCTCCTGCCCACCCCGCATCTTGCTTCGTATGACTGTACCTGAGATGGAGGATATATTTCTCCCACCCCATTGTGCTGGGCATTGCAGAGGTATGGAAAAACGCCGAATGCTTTCCTTGCCCAGATCTGTGACTCTGCTTCGCTGCCCCACACCTCCATCCCACCCGGGTTCACCTTCCCACCACCCTCTGGGTTGCCCAATTCCTCCTTCTTCCACCCAGATAGACGCTGCTGAGCTGCAGGTGGTTTGTTGCCTTCCTGCACGTGCCCTGTCCTGCCATGAATCCGTCTTGCAAGCTGCGTAGACGACGCCAAGCATCAAGAGAAATAAATGAGATGCTGCCTGTATCATGCCTGAAGGGGCTCCCAGTGCTTGCTCACATTTGGAGGGATCCCATCTCCCTTGCCTGAGTTTGGACAGGCAGGGGAAGTCTTCCTGGGCACAGGGAACAGGAGCCACCACTGTTGGAGCCCGTTTCGGGGTGTGCAGACCAGAATCATTGGGTTTTGTTTCTAGGATTGCCGTTGCTGATTCATAACGTGCTTCCCTCGGGGAAGCGCTCCGTGTTGCAGCAGGCTGGGCTCAGACACTCCATTTCTTTCTCAGGTATTTAGTCTTGCAGCTCCAATTTTTATGCAGTGAGCACCTGGGATGGACTTTCTACCTCTCCCTGGTGGGGACAACCAACAGCTCGTCTCGTGGGTGGCAAACAAGCTGTTTCGTGCTCTCAGCCCTCAGGCTGAACTGGTCCCAGTTGCCCATGGGAACATTGTTTTCCCCCTCTGTTATTAAACTCTCCACCCCTAAGTCTTCTCCAGACCTCACAGCAGCTCCAGGAGGAACCTGGAGGTCAGTGAAAGGCATGGTCCTCAGTGCTCCCATGGGTGGTAGCAGCTCATTGCACCGGCTCCAGAGCTTTGTGAATCACAGAATCATAAAATCATACAATGGTTTGTGTTGAAAGGGACCTTTCAAGATCATCTAGTCCAACCCCCTGCCATCAGCAGGGACATCTTCAGCTAGATCAGGTCACTCAGAGCCCCGTCCAACCTGACCTGGAATGTCTCCAGGGATGGGGCATCTCCCACCTCTCTGGGCAGCCTGGGCCAGGGTCTCACCACCCTCAGCGTAAAACATTTCGTCCTTAGATCTAGTCTGAATCTCCCCTCCTTTAGGTTAAAACCATCACCCCTTGTCCTGTCGCAACAGGCCCTGCTAAAAACTCTGTCCCCATCTTATGTGCCCCCTTTAAGTACTGAAAGACCACAAGAAGGTCTCCCCGGAGCCTGCTCTTCTCCAGGCTGAACAACCCCAACTCTCCCAGCCTTTCTCCACACCAGAGGGGTTCCAGCCCTCGGACCATTTCCGTGTCCCTCCTCTGGACCCGCTCCAACAGGTCCGTGTCTGTCCTGTGCTGGGGACCCCAGAGCTGGACGCAGGGCTGCGGGGGGTCTCACCAGAGCAGAGCAGGTCTCCCCTCCCTCGCCCTGCTGCTCACGCTGCTCTGGGTCCAGCCCAGGAGATGGTTGGTGAAGCAGGAGCTTGTTGCCGAAGCAGCATGAAGGGTTAACAAGGATCGAGTGGGTGGGTTTTAATCTCCCTGGGCTTTGCAGGATCGGTGGCTTCCTGGGGGAAGATCCATTCCCCGTAGTGCTTGCGTGCTGGACCGCAGAAGCTAGTGTAGACACTGCAGGTCACTAATCCTTCCTGTCCTCCACCCACACATTCTCTCTCCTTTTCCAGTGCTTGGGCTAAACAGGTCTATTATGGGTTGCAAAGCTGCTGGGTCGGGTGGGAGGAGGGAGGACTGCACCTGGGCTCTGAAATAGAAAAACTTAACCCTTAGAAACCTTCTGCTGGCTTTAGTGGTGGAGGAGAGCAAGCCAGCCATGGGGTGGATTTGCTCCTGGCTGCCGGAGGGCTGCGTGTCCTTTCAGCCCCGGCGATTCATAGCCCTGGCCTTGCCAGGGGCTGGCACAGAGCAGATACCAGGTCTCTTAGCTTTAAAAGTAAAATAAAAATTAAAAAACAGGTGCCACTAGAGGGAGCAGATATTCGTGCTCAGTG
The DNA here is from genome assembly GCA_013389905.1 of Sula dactylatra. Taxonomy (NCBI): domain Eukaryota; kingdom Metazoa; phylum Chordata; class Aves; order Suliformes; family Sulidae; genus Sula; species Sula dactylatra. The sequence continues at coordinate 102,043 of WEKW01002361.1, forward strand.
GACGGTTTCCACCTGCATCCCTGGAGGTGACACAACAGTCCTGTCCCTTCAGCTCAGCCGAACATCCCGCACCGGTGGAATCACACTGAAGTCGCTTGACCCTCATGTCCTGGCTGGAAAAAAATCTCATTCCCTCATTGACCTTCCCCTCTGAGCAACGGGACTGGGTATGCTGGAAAGCCTGGAAAGCTTTGGTGAGACCTCAGGGTCACTGGGACCCACTGAGGGAATGATTTCCGAGCGCAGAGGTAACCCCTGGAGGCTGTGAGGATGCTGCAGTGCAGGCTGTCGCTGTCGCACGTCCTTGCAGCTCTTGCCACGAGGGGGGTCTGGCTGCAAAAGTAACCTTATTCCCACCAGAAATGGGATGGTCTTTGCTGCAGCTGGCTCAAGGGGAGGGGAGATGCTGTGGGTTGAAAGGGAAGAGATGTGGTTGAGCCGGGGAGATGTGACACTTCCAGCAGGGATGGGGTGGGTGGGAAGCTGCACAAACATCAGTGTAGCGCCAGCGTATTGTAGGCAGCTAAATGGTTAACTCTGTGTGGAATGTGGGTAAAACAGACTGGCATGCAGGCTCTGGAAGGCGCTGGAGGCAACTGCCAGGGATGCTGTGATGGGGTATTTGCTCCACAGCCCCAGGCTGGCCTGTAGCTGGGACCAGAGAGGGTTTTATCCAGCTCTGATGTCTATAGTGAAGCATGGATGAAGAAGGAAGGCTTGCTTATGCCGATCTTCAGGAAAGCTTCCAGGGATGCAGAGTTTTCATCTCCAGAAGTGGCTGATGCTCTCAGGCCCAGGACAGATAAGCCGAACGTGAGCTGTGCAAATTAAAAATTGATTTTTGATTGCGGCAATAGCAGCTGCAAAGGGCAGAGCCGGTCCAGGCGTTTGTGCATTGAGCTTCTCAGCATTCAGGGTATCTCTGTGTTTTAGTGTTGATTTCTGACCCCGAGCAACTTCCAGGCACAAGCCAAAAAGTAATGTGTATTTCTATACAATATACTTGTTTCTGTACCTGTCTGAGTCTTAAAACTTAGGAAAGCTCCTTCGGGCAAGGACGGCGCAGACAAACCAGGCGTTTCTTGGAGGGCTTAAAATACCTGAAGACATGAAAGCTTCTGCAGAAGGAGGCGGCAAGTACCATGCCTCAGGCGTGAATAGGAAGCCACTCGGTGGAGGTCAGGCAGTTGCTGGCTCTCAATGACCCTGTGGACAAAGCTTTTCTTATTTTACCCTCGGTCTTTCGCTTCTCAGCATTAAGATGTATACCACCATGGATGCCCTGGGTGAGCAGAAGTGAAAGTTTGACTGGTCAGGAGCCAGATCTTGAACTTAAGTGATCTTTCAAGACACCTCCAGCCCTGCTTTCATAGAATCATAGAATCACAGAATCATGAAGGTTGGAAAAGACCTCTAGGATCAGCAAGTCCAACCGTCAACCCAGCACCCCCAGGCCTCCTAAACCATGGCCCCAAGTGCCACGGCTACACGGTGTTTGAACACCCCCAGGGATGGTGACTCCACCACCTCTGCGGGCAGCCTGTTCCAGGGCCTGACCACTCTAATAAAGACATTTTTCCTAACACCCAATCTAAACCTCCCCTGCCGCAGCTTGTGCCCATTTCCCCTCATCCTATGACTACTGACTTGGGAGAAGAGACCAACACCCACCTCACCACAACCTCCTTTCAGGTAGCTCCAGAGAGCGATAACGTCTCCCTTCAGCCTCCTCTTCTCCAGGCTAAACCCCCCCAGCTCCCTCAGCCGCTCCCCATCACACTTGTTCTCCAGACCCTTCCCCAGCTCCGTTGCCCTTCTCTGGACACGCTCCAGCACCTCCATGTCCTTCTTGAAGTGAGGGGCCCACGGTGACATCTCTGATGCTGCGTGGGTGGCTGCCCACCCAGTGATGGCTTTGACCTGGTGGGTGTAGAAATGCCAGCCAGGAGACGTGAGGGTCAGAGTGCTTCCTCGATGAAGAGCACTGCTGCAGCCCTTTGTTGTAGGGACCGTAGAATCATCAAATGGTTTAGGTTGGAAGCAACCTGCAAAGGTCATCTAGTCCAAGCCCCCTGCAATGAGCAGGGACATCTTCAACTAGGCCAGGTTGCTCAGAGCCCTGTCCAACCTGACCTTGAATGTTTCCAGGGCTTGGAAACATTGGATGACCTTAGAGGGCTGATTTTGTCGAGGCCAGACCTGCTGGGTGCTGCTCAAGCACTTGCAAGGCTCAAGCGTGTTGGAGATCCCTCCTGGGAGCACTGATGTCTCAGCATCCAGGGCTGCATCTAAGCCTTGGCTGTCCATGGGCAGCCAAGGAGGGACCCTGAGATGGGGCCCATATCTGCAATATCGGGGCAGGGGGGAATTATTTGGGGTCACCTCTGTGTGGGGGGGTTGGTGCTTCTGAGCCTCAACCCTAACAACCCTGAGATGAGGATGGATCTGGGCATCACGTGGTGTGTTGGACATGATGACTGGAAATGTTTCATATGCATCAGAAGGAGGAAACAGGTTATTTGTGAGGCTGGGGAGGGGGTGGATCTAGAAAACAGGGTGGTGTGGGGCAGGTTGAGTAATCACCTTCAACCAGAGACGTGGTTGAAGTCTCCTTGGTAGGACAACTTAAAAAGTTGGTTTTCCAGTGCTTGGGTTTTTTTCCAAGAAGATCCAAAGCTGGAAAGGAGCTCTGGAGGTCATCTGCTGGAACCTCCTGCTCCAAGTTTCATAACATTAAGTCTTAGAGTCATTTCAACAAGGTTGCTGGCTAAGTGTTTCCCTCCTGGACTTGTCTGGTCTTAAAAGGGAGGTCAGGGGAAGCGGGCAAGTCTTGAGCAACTGATCTCATTGGAGTTAGCACTCAGAGGTGCCCCACACCCTGCGGTGACGGGAGGATTTAGGAACCAGAGCATCTGCCTTGGTAGGAGATGGCGGAGGCTGTTCCGAGTCCGTTCCTCATGTCCTCGGTGCAGCAGTGGACCAAGCTGGGGCTGGTCCCATCACACATGTGCAGGTCGGGGATGCCGTCAGCCCCTGCATCCGCAGGGAATGTGCTGTTGCCAAGTGCTTGGGTCTCGCTGGACTTGCCTTGCGCTGCTGTAGTGAGATGGGCTTTGCACATAGCTATAATTAGCAGCTGGATCCGGCTCCGGAGACCACGGTCGGAAGCACTGCTGTGTTGTCTCAACTCGGTGAGCTGGCGTCTGCTTATCTTCTCAACCTCAATAGCAGGTTTGTCGTGGTGGTCAGCAAAAGTAGAGTGCTTCCCAGCCGGAATTTCTTGCTTTTGCTGTCTTGCCCTAGACTTTGCCTTGTCTTAAAATGGTAACTTTTCTACAAAGCATAAGATGACAGCTGTGAAATCTCTGAGCAGGCTGCAGCCAGCACGTCGGCTGGGTTTTATGCCAGGTCACTGGGTTTTTCTACGCTGTCTGAAAATGTCTGTGGTTATTGGTCCGTGCAGAGCCTTCCCATTGCTTGAAATCCTTGGAGAAGTCTTCGGGGGGGGCAGAGAGGACCTGCTTGGAGGAACTCACGCAGTCGCCCACGGAGGACTTGCCTGCCGCCAGCCGGCAGCATCTTTGCCCCTGCTTCACCGGGGAGGAGTGACAAGTGGAGGCATGAAGGACAAGCAGGTGGACCTTCCCTGACCATCAGAAGAGCTTTCCTTGGACCACCACGCAGGACTCTTTGAGAACAGAGGGTCTTCACCGAAGTCCCATCTGCTGTGAAATTGTGCCCAAGTTATTTCCCAAGACTCGCACTTTTCTTGCAGGTCTCCCCCCCGATTCTGAAGCCGGGTGTGATATTGGAGAAGATAAAATGCAACACTTAAATCTTCCTGGATTAAGTGTAGCTGAGCTGAAATAGCTGAGGGGTATTCCCTTACAAACCAATCCCCGGGATGCGGCAGAGCTGTCTGGGGTCAAGGCGTGACGGTAATCGGTCCTGTCGGGTGTCTTGGGCAGAGCGGGGTGGCTGCAGGTAAATGCAGAGCTTTAAAACACAAACTCTTCTCCCTGGTGCAGGCAGCAGCCATCTTCTGACTGCAAGAGCCCAAAAAAAGCAGCTCTGAAATTTAAAATATGTCTCAAACCTAGAAAATGTGCGTTTTGAGTGTCTGGGGGGCTGTTTTGCTGTGCCTTGTGTGAACAAAACCACAATTTTCTATGCATTTTTTTTCAATTTATATCCTTTTTCTGAAGGCTTTGGGAAGACCTGCCGTGCTCAGATTTGGAGCACAGGTGGATCAATGACATAAGTCTCTGCAGCATCTGCTGCACGGCGATTTTCCAGGTCTCTGCAGGGATTCTCAGCCCTCCTCCAAAACAAACCCCTGCTGTAAAGAGAAACTGAGGAAGGACGTTGGGTTGCTTCTCAAAGCCGTAGAGCAGGGCTGCAGCATCGAGCAGATCCCAAAGACGTTCCTGCCCAACGTCTTGCCTCCAGCAGTAGCGTAATGCATGAAATTCAGAGCATTTCTTCACCCGAAGGTTGGATTTTCCTAGCTGGATGACATCTCCACGCCCGGTGGCAGGTCAGTTTGTGAGGATGCTGCGGGTGCTGGCTATGTGGGGCGTGTTCCTTTCCATCTCAGGGCTTGGGTGTCGAGGAGCTCTTCCCCTGCAGCTGGGTCAACATCACACCAGCAGACCAGCCACATGGTGGGAAGGGGAGGACAAGCCTGCTGCATCCCTGTGCCAAGAGTAAGCGGTTCTCCGCAGTTCTGGAGCATTCCATGCAGGACAGAAAGCTGCCAGTGGCTGCACAGGCCGTGAGCCCTCGCATGGACCTGGCCTCAGAGCAGGTTCAGGCGGGGTTTGTCGGATGGGCTTTGTTCTGCGTCGCTATCTCTTAAAAACCACAACATGCCAAACTGTTCTGCTTTGAGGTCGGAGGACGGGTATTTCAGTGCTTTGACATGGGCAGCTCGGGCAGAGGAGGGATGTGACCATCGCTGCTGGAGCGGGCAGCTCGGGTGCCACTTGTCCCCTTCCAGCTGATGAACCCAAGTGCTTCCCGCAGAGAAAGAGCGTGGAGGATACCTATAAAACCCATGTAATGCCAGGAACACCACTTCAGCATTTCTGAAAGCGGCGATAAATAAGCCCTGCTCCTTGTTGCCTTCTCCATTCGCTGGTACCAGAGGACTTTTTGCTCCCTGAGTGGCCGCTCGCGAGGACGAGAAGACCCACCTCAAGCAGCCAAGGTGAATTCTGCAAGCGCAGCCTTCTCTGCATGCCTGCCGTGGAAGGGCTTGTTCTGAAAGAGCATTCACACCTCCGTGGTGTGTCCATCAAGAAATGGCTGTCTTGGTACTGCCAGTATCCCGAGGTTGGAACAGGGCCACCCATGGTTTAAACAATGTTTTTATGGGTTACGTCCCTCAAGCTTGGTCAATATTTAATGCTGAGATAACTAACCAGGGGAAGAGTTTTCCAAAGGAGGTGCTGGGTTCCTAATGGCTGTATCGACCTGCTCCTTTCTGATATGTGCTCCTGAGTCAGGAGCTTCTTCTGGGTGAAGGTCCGAGGGCTGGAACCCCTCTGGTGTGGAGAAAGGCTGAGAGAGTTGGGGTTGTTCAGCCTGGAGAAGGGCAGGCTGCGGGGAGACCTTCTTGTGGCCTTTCAGTGCTTAAAGGGGGCTTATAAGAAAGATGGAGAGAGACTTTTTACGAGGACAAGGGGCAACAGTTTTAAACTGAAAGAGGGTAGGTTTACATGGGACATCATGAAGAAATGTTTTACGCTGAGGGTGGTGAGACCCTGGCCCAGGCTGCCCAGAGAGGTGGGAGATGCCCCATCCCTGGAGACATTCCATGTCAGGTTGGACGGGGCTCTGAGCGACCTGATTTGGTGGAAGATGTCCCTGCTCATGGCAGGGGGGTTGGACTGGATGAGCTTTAATGATCCCTTCCAACCCAAACCATTCAATGATCGGATGAAGTTTTTGCTCCACTACAGGAACGAAAAAATAGGAGGAATTTGTTGAAGTCTGGAGTTTGCTCCCCGGCTGCTGTTACCCCATCGGATATTCTGCGTTACACTAGTCTAGAACAGCCCTAAATAGCTGCATCGTCCCTCCATCACTGAGGGGCAAAGAGGATGGTCGGAGGCCCTCTGCCCTGCGGGTCCCCAACGCTGCATCATCCCAGGCCACAGCATACCACTGCAAAACCTTTCCTTCCTGGTGTTTTAGCTGCAGGGTGTTTTGTGCAAGCGTCTGTGCGTACAGCCAGCGGGCAGAGCAGGAGGTCAGGGGACCAAGGTGCCCCCTGGCTCCCGTGGCCAGGAGATCCGGCACGGGCTCTGCCTGCCCTCGGGGCAGGCTCAGAGGGGTCCCACTCACTGCTACAGGGATGCTGCCAGCCTGGGGAAGGGAACGTTTGAGGAAATTTTAGGTATTATTGAAATGGAGATCTTTTTCCCCTGTTATTTGCTGCCTGTAGCAGAACAGCCACATCCCTGCTGTATCCCTCGCCATGCTCATTTCTTTTTTCCCTCCTGCCCCATAAGCCTTGCAGAGGAGGTCCCTGGGTTCTTTTTCAGCAGACATGAGATTCCACCTTATCGAATGAACCCAGCAAGATCCAAGGTGGTGACCTTTAACGAATGACACTTTGACCACAGCCTTAACCCGCTGCCAGGGGTGGACCACTAGACCACGGCATGGGCTTCCAGGGCTACCTCGAGGGCTTTTACATAGACCTGCTCCAACCTGCTGTTGCTTTGGCCTCCACAACAATGCAAAAGAAGGTCAATATGGTTGTGCTACTAGGTGCAGCGCATGTTTGCCTTGCTCTCCTGTGTCTTCTCACTTCCCGTTTTCACATTCTGTTGGCCACACCTTGCCCAATAAAAGGATTCATGTCCTCAGGACATGGGATAATCCAGCATCCAAGCGGGCAGGGCTGAGGCTCAAACTCCTTTTTCCACCCGCCAGCCTTCAGGCAGCCCATTTCAAACAGCTGAATCTATCACAGCTGAGTCGCTCTGAAGGTTTTTGGTTTAATGATTACCAGGCAGCTCCCCGGCTTCATACTTTCCTGCTGGTTCCGTGAGATCCTAAATCTCACAAACCTTGTCAGGCATGATGCTGGGAAGGATGGTAATTGGAACCGTTGGTGTTGGGGGGAGACAGGCAGCTTCATCTGCAGCAGGGGAGGCAGGGTGGGAATGGGCTCTGGACTGTAATTAAAGCCAAGAGCTCCCTGCAGGAAATCACTTTCCAGGTCATGCATCTTTCTCCATCGCTTTCACATGCTGCAAGCAGATTGCACGTTGCACAGACACTGCACACAAAGCCAAGCTGCCAAATTCACTGTCTTCCAATGTCTTTTTCTCTTGTGTTATGCCGTGGTATTGACTTAGCCGGGGTCATTCCCACCCATATCATGACAAAAGCCCGGCACTCTTGCTCTCCAATTGAGATTCTCATCTGCTGATGCTTGGCATCACCGTGGATTTCTCCTAACGATCATAGACGGTCAAAGAGCAACTCCATTGGACTAGATGATTCTTGGAGGTCCCTTCCAACTGAAATATTCTATTCGTGCCTTTATCTACATTTCTCACAGTGCCTCTAAGCAGGATCATATATGAGGATCATATAAGTCAGTTGGGTTATCCTGCATTTCTGTGCTGGGTATCCATGTGGATCTTGGGTCTTGAGCCCCTGTAGGAGAGTGACCTCTTGTGATCACCTACTGTAGGTCGCCAACAATTGCCACCTTCTCTTAAGTATCGAAAGAAGATGCAATGGTTTCACAGATGCTTAGAATCATAGAATCACTGGGGTTGGAAAAGACCATCAAGTCCAACTGTTGGAAAAGATCATCAAGTCCAACTGTAAACCTAAGACTGCCAAGTCCCCCACTAAACCATGTCCCTAAGTGCCACATCTACGTGTCTTTTAAATACCTCCTTGAGGGATGGTGACACAACCACTTCCCTGGGCAGCCTGTTCCAGTGCTTGACAACCCTTTCAGTGAAGAAGTTTTCCCTAATATCCAATCTAAACCTCTCATGGCGCAACTTGAGGCCTTTTCCTCTTGTTCTGTCGCTTGTTACTTGGGAGAAGAGACCGACCCCCACCCCACTTTTGCTCTCCTTGTTAGAGAAACTCAAGTATTGAACCACTTCAGGGCTGGGGGGGGGCTTTGTGGTTGGTGTTGGCTCCATTGTCCGGAGGTCTAGAGAAGTTCATAGAATCATAGAACCACAGAATGGGTTGGGTTGGAAGGCACCATTCAAGCTCATCCAGTCCAACCCCCCTGCCAAGAGCAGGGACATCTTCAGCTAGATCAGGTTGCTCAGAGCCCCGTCCAACCTGACCTGGAATGTTGTCAGGGATGGGGCATTGCCCAGCAGGGAGCAGCAACGCCCTTGGTGAGCCCGAGCACGACAGACATCTTTTCAGGACATCCCTTTTCTCTAGTTGTGATATCTCAGCATCCCCATTTTGTCTGGATATTTGATCTCCCCCAGCTGGGAGACCATCTCGCTCGACTTCTTTTGGCTTCAATTTTCTTTCCCCTTGCCAGTGCCGCAGACACTCGGGTGCCGGCCGTGCTGGGTCCCACCCTACCTGACTGGGTGCATTTTGCATCTGAGGAGAAATTTAACATGATGCTGTTCAGAAACCCATCTTCTGGGCTCAATGGGTGTCATGGGCTCCTTCATTAAGTTCCATCCACTCACCATGCTCCGGTCCTGCGTGCTTATTGCAGTCAAAACGATAACAATGCGAGCCAAGCTCTTGGGTGATGAACCGTCTGAAAAAGTACGTGGATATTTGGAGATGACAGTGAGCAGAAAATGCATTTCTGGTGTAAAGCTAACAGCACCTCAAGATTTAACCCCCTTCCTCATACCATTCTCAAATATTTTAGAGAAAAATGTTCATATCTTGCATTTCTTGCTCTAAGCCAGGGTGGAAGATGGAATCAGGGATGAAGCGCTCGGTCCTGTTTCTTTTTAATATCCTCTTCTTGAATTCTCCACTGCCTGCTGCAAAACAGGACTCCGGATTAGGCGGATATTTGTCTAATGCAGCCAAGTGCTTACGTAGATCGTCAGACCCAAAATACAGTTTACATAACTGCAAAGAAAACATCTTTTAACTTTTATTAGAAGCAGTGGCTGTAATTAAGAGCATGAAGCCTTGCAGTCCAGCGATTAGAACAGAGGATTAGGTACTGGGATTTCATTTCTATTCCTGGCTTTGCCATCGAGCTGTGCTATTTCAGTCAAGTCACTTTCCCTTCTTTTAAAAATAAAAGCAGTACTGCTCTCTGAGCCACTGTGAAATGGTGCCACTTCCTATTCGGGGAGGGGGCAGGGTGGGAAATGTGTAATTTTTTTTTTTTTAATTTGCTAGATGTTTGCTGTTCTGCCAGAGGTTCCCATGCTAAAGCTGCCAAAAGCAAATTTGTGTCTGTACTGGAGCTTTTGCAATTCACACTTTAGGGTATTAATGGAAAATCACCTTTGGCATCTCCGTCCCAGCTGGGTGAAAGTCCACACTGGGAGAGGGCTTCCACTGCAAAAAAAAATGCAAAGCTGCCTTTTGCAAACACCACCGGCTCTAAGTGAGGCAGGAGGTGAGAGGCAGTTCCAGATGTGCCGCTCCTCCAGATGTGCCGCTCCTCCAGATGTGCTGCTCCTTCTCGTACGTCACTGCGGTACAAAAGCAGCTACTGGCGTTTCGTGCGCCAGGGCTGGTGTTGGTGCTCCCGTTCCTGATGCTTTCTGCAGTTTTGAGGTTCACTGCTCCTTTTTCTGCCCATCCAGGGTTGCATCGGCATCATGCCGGGGCAGCATGGGCATTGTGAGTACCGGAGCCGATGGACCTTGCAGTGCACGTGCCCTGCGTGTGCTGAGACGAAGCAGTGCAGCCTCACCAGACGGCAAATGTTGGGTGTTTTTACCATCTGCTGTTTCTCAGTAGCATGTTGAAAACCTCACCCAGGCATCTGACTTAGCAATTGTCATGAAAGACATTTGGCAATCGGTTTTGGAATCTGGCTCCGGCATAATTAGGCTCATACAAGATCCCATTAGTCAAGTAGGGGATTAAGCCTGGGTCCCAGCTGCATTTGGGGCAGGTGATGTGGCGGTTGGTGCAGGAGGATGGGAGCCACTCATCTTATCGCATTTTAATTTGATTATTTTTTCCCCTTATTACTCTGTCTTAATTCCTGTGGCCAGGGCAGCGTAGGGCTCAGGAGTAACTGTCAGGCTGTGAGCATCCCTCCAGCTCTTGATGTCCACAGTGAGGGTGCAGCTGCATCATGTGCGTGGTGCAGGCAACATGGGCTGGAGCTGCAAGAGCTCAACTTGATTTTCTGGAGCCTGTTCTGGTACGAGCGCCAGGCTTGTCGGTGCACGGGGTCATTCTGGAATAGCTCCAGCATCTGAAAGTCAAGATTTGTGAGCTACAGCCTCGGGCTCCCTTGAAGAGCCACGGAGATCTGGGGTTAGTGGGGAGATCTCTTCCCATCGCAGTAAGAAGACCGTGTTGATGTTTATTGTCTCTCAAAGTAGACTGATACGTTACAAGGCCTCCTTTTTGTGAAATAAACATTCAGATTGGCATTTATTGAGGAATAACCATTCTGTTTGCGTTTAGCGTAATGCATATAGCGTGGCAAGGTTTTGCTAGCGGAGGGATACAGGGATGGCTTCTGTGAGAAGCTGCCAGAAGCTTCCCTCATGGCCGATAGAGCCAACGCCAGCCGGCTCCAAGACGGACCCGCCGCTGGCCAAGGCCGAGCCCATCAGCGAGGGTGGTAGCACCTCTGGGATAACATATTTAGGAAGGGGGAACAAATAAAAACATGCAGTTACAGCCAGAGAGAGGAGTGAGAAGATGTGAGAGGAGCAGCCCTGCAGACACCAAGGTCAGGCATGAAGGAGGAGGAGGTGCTGCAGGCACCGAAGCAGAGATTCCCCTGCAGCCCGTGATGAAGACGATGGTGAGGCAGGCTGTGCCCCTGCAGCCCATGGAGGTTAATTGTTGGGCAGATATCCACCTGCAGCCCGTGGAGGACCCCACGCCGGAGCAGGGGGATGCACCTGAAAGAGGCTGTGACCCCATGGGAATCCCATGCTGGAGCAGGCTCCTGGCAGGACCTGTGGACCTGTGGTGAGAGGAGCCCACGCAGGAGCAGGTTTGCTGGCAGGACTTGTGACCGTGTGGGGGACCCACTCTGGAGCAGTCTGCTCCTGAAGGACTGCACCCCGTGGAAGGGAGCCACGCTGGAGCAGTTCATGAAGAACTGCAGGCTGCGGGACAGGATCACGTTGGAGAAGTTAATGGAGGGCTGTCTGCCATGGGAGGGATCCCATGCTGGAGCAGGGGAAGAGTGTGAGGAGTCGTCCCCGAGGAGGAAGGAGTGGCAGAAGGAACGTGTGTGAACTGATCACAACCCCCATTGCCAGTCCTCCTGCACCGCTGGTGTGGGGGAGACAGAGGAAATCAGGAGTCAAGTTACCCCTGGAAGAATGGAGGGGTGGGGAGAAGGTGTTTTAAGATTTAGGATTTATTTCTCATTATCCTACTCTGATTTGCTTGGTAATTAATTAAATTTCCCCAAATCGAGTCTGTTTTGCCCATGACAGTAATTGGTGAATGATCTCTCCCTGTCCATCATTTTGTCTGCCTTTCATGGAAGGAAGAGCACATGGAGGAAGACGTAGTGTGCGCCTCTGGTACAGACGATGCACAACCTTGCTGCTCTGGAGAGATGGGCTCTGTATAGTCTTGCTAATTGTCTCAAGTTGTGACGAACTAATGCTCATCTTGATTTAAATGTGTCTCCCGGTGCCTCTTCTGGTCTTCAGCTTGGTTCTTACAGAGGTGGAGGCTTTGGCCATGTTTGCCAGTTTTTTTAAATAGAAGGCAAGTGAGTTGGTAGGCAAGAAATTATTGGGTTGGGAAGGAAGAGGCTGCTCAAGGGAGTGCCGTGCTGAGGGTGGCATCTGCAAAGTTGGCAGCCAAGGGAAAAGCAACCTGCCCACAGCTCTAGGGAATTAAAGGTTGGTCAGCATCACCTTGATTGTGGAGCAAGTCCTCTTGGAAGCCATTTCCACAGACATGGATGATGCAAAGGTGGTTGGGAATGGCCAGCATGGATTTACCAAGGGTGAACCATGCTTGACCAACCCCGATTGCCATCGGAAATGCTATGATGATGGGAGCATCTGCCTTGACTCTAGCAAGGTTTTTGATGTATCTCGCATGGCATCCAAGTTGGGCCATTAGAGTCTAGACAGGGACACTACCAGGAGGGTAAAAAACTGGATCATCAGGCTCAGAGGGTGTTGGTTGATAGTTCGTACCCAACCTGGTGGTTGGCTGCAAGGGGAGCTCCTCCCAGGCCCACCCTGGGACCTATCCTGTTCCATATCTTTAGCAATAACTGGCAGAGAAGACAGAAGTCACCCCCACGAAGTCTGCAGACAAGCTGCTCTGCTTGAGGGCAGGGCTGACATTCAGAGGCCTGAGGAGTGAGGACAGACTGGCAAGAACCTCCTGAAGCTCAGCAAGGCCAGATGTAGCAGCTGGGATGGGTCAACCCTCTCTGGGCAGTGGCTGGCTGCGTAACAGCTCTGCTGAGGACCCAGGAGTCCTGGGCAGCTCTATGCTAAACGCAGGTGAGCAGTATGCAGTGGTAGCAAGGGGGGCTGGTACTGGGCTGTAGGACCAGACCCATAGCCAGTAGATCAAGGGAAGCAATTATTCTCCATTAGACCACAGCTGGGCAACTGTATGTAGTTTTGGGCTCTCCAGGACAAGAAAAACTTGATCAACTTGAGCAAGTCCAGTGGAGAGCCACCAGGATGGTCAGGGGCTGGTGCACATGATGTGTGAGGAGAAGATGAGGGAGCTGGGCTGACTTTGCCTGGAGAAGAGAAGGTTTTTGGGGACACCTCAGGGCACCCTTCCAATGCCAAAGCAGCACGATTGCAGCACTGCCTTAGCAGGACCAGTTGGCCTTTTGGTTAGAGCAGGTTTTGCTTTCTGAAAATTTCTGGGTATGATTTTACCTATCAGGACTTCTGGCATGTGCTTCAGTCCCTGTAGACCCATGTCTGTGCAAGCTCTTAATGCCATCTCCCTCCTCCACTTCAGAATCTAATTTGGGTTGAGCTTTCTAGATTATCCCCCCATCCCAGCAGAGTTCAGGAGTTGGTCAAGGTGCTGCTTTTGTAGCACTTCTGCAGACGTTCGTGGGAAACCCGTGGCGGTGGTTTGGTACCTACGTCTCTCTGCAGCCGGGGCAGAAGAGCAACTCGTACCTGTACCTGCAGCTCGGTTTGCAGCTGGATGAGTCTTGATTTAACGGTGAGCTGTGCCGAGATGTGTAAGCTGAGGAACAAGTGCATGTTCCCTTCTGCTCCATCCTTTTTTGGGGGAGGACAGCAGCCTTTGGCTGAGGTTGGCTGAAGCTCTCGGCCCACCCTGGTGAAATCTGGTGGGAACTTCATAGGAAACCCACCTGTGAAGGTGAATTTTTCTTTGAGTGCCTTGCTTTGGTTTTCACTCAGACTGACTGATCATTGATTGAGGCACCTTTAGAGCAGAGTAATAGGCTTTTGGTACTATGTTATCTAAATCAGTGAAGGAGAAGGAGGAGGAGGACCTATTTGCTTCCTCTTTGCACCCAACAGTGAGAGGTGCTGTCAGTACAACCACTTATGTGACTGTTTATTTGGATGTAGGTTGTCCTACAGCTGTCAAGATATCTGTGGCTTCACCAGGCGATGCAGCAACTTCATTGCCATCACTTTGCTTCCTTGCTGCTGGCATCCCGTGTAAATCCAGATGCTAAAATCCGCAGCAAGGGCCACCTCCTGTTTCTTTTCTGGCCAAGGTAGCAACCCCCAAGTGTCTAGTTCTCCAAGTTATTTTCATGGAAAGATCACAGGAATGGGCCTGGAGATGTTCCTCTGAACGAGGGCAGCTGGTTATGCCAGTACTGGGTGTCTTGGTGGTGGCTTGAACATCGCACGTCCGATTGGGTACGTAGTTTTGGGCGTTGAGTGCCCATTGTGGCGGCCCAACGAAGTCTTGCTTTTTGTGTGCTCTCGCTTTCTCTGCTGGAGGCAGTGAAGGGAGGAGACTTTGCTCTGGGGTTGCCATTGCAGTTTTTCTTCTCATCTCTTGCACCTTCAGGCTGTGTCTTCACAGATACTCGCTTTGGTTTGTCAGCGGTGCAGTACACTACGATGGCCAACCAGGCATCTCTTCATCTGTTACACACAGCTGTGGATGGCTTGGTGGATATCAGCTGTAAAAAACAGCTGAGGGTCTGTTCACAGCTGGGACATGTGCAGTCCAGGTCTGGTGCTGCTGTTGAGGCAGCAGCCCAGCATCTTGGGTTTGGGGCGTGATGCACATTGGTGCTGTGACCCACAGTCCCAGAGAGCCATGCGGAGCTGAAAACCCTCCATAGCCATCAAATCTGGGATCTGGAGGAGTGGGACTTAACTTCTGGAGGTGTGTAGATCTCACTGATGGCAGTGGAAGAAGCTGTTTCTCCACCACACAGGGCTGCAGGGAATTCAGCCTTCACCCATGGGGTTTGATGGTCCTGTTTTGTCAGTGACCTGACTCCAGTTGAGTTTTTAGAAGGAAGCTCCTACGTTTCTACTGGACTTTCCCCAGGGATGCTGCTGTACATCTCTGCAATGCCCTGCCACCGCAGAGGAGGCTGTTCCCGTGCGCGGAGGTGCTGTAAACCGCGGAGAAGACCATCTCCTTGGGAAACCACAGGCTGGCAAGCGCTGTGACAGCCATAGCGGATGCCGTAGCTCTGAAGGCAAGGCGTGGAGAAACGTTTGTCCTCTTCCCAAAATCAGCACAGACTTATCTTCGGATAAGCCAGGGCAAGCTGAGCCAGGGCAAGTGCAGGCATTTGTAGGGGGTTTTGCTGAGAAAAAGTCTTTTTGCATCCCATTTGTGCGGTGTAAAGGCAGGCACCGGCAATGACGAGCTAACAGGATCATTTGCTTATCTGCAGAGGTCTCTTCAATGCAGCCGGGCTGTAGCAATGCCGATTTTCCTTCTGCAGAGACGGTTAGGCCAGAAGGAGCACAGACAGCAGTGGGTCAGCTCCTTGAAGCCTGATAAAATTGATCTGAGAGCTTTGGTCTCTTCGATGCAAACCCAATTGCAGCTGAAGTAAGCCTGCTTTGAAGACAGAAGCGTGGGACTGCTGCCTGTCCTGGGATCTGGGACTGCTAAAACCAGCGTCCATGATGTCTTCTGCACATCCTCAACCCCCCAGGATGGAGGGTCCCGCTGCACACACACACACCCCGCCCCAGGCAGGGCACTCCTGGCGTCGGGGCAGAAATAGAAGGAAGAAAAGTTCTTAATCTTCCAGTTTATCTCCTGGTAAGGAGTGTGCTCCCACACTCAGGGTTTATTCAAGGGGTAACGCTTCAGGAGCTTGTGCTTATAGTTTTTAAAGTCGCAAAGGCAGGGATGGTCAGAGATGGGCCAGGCGCGGGCGTGCGGGTAATCCTGCACTTCGGTCTGACTGCCAGCACCAAGGGAGCTCCAGGAATACATCAGGTCTCCTGGGAGGGGGCGAATATGACAGCAAAAAAAGGATCTCCAGCTGAGCCTGCCGGCAGCAGCAGCATTTCCACGTGGTGCCGTGGTGCACTGAGCCTCTATTCTGGGAGCGAGCAGATAACCTCCAAGGATGCTCAAGGGTTTCCAGCCACCTGGTTCCATGGCAAGCATTGCTCCCCTCTGCTAGGGGAGGATTCGGACTTGCAGCATCAGCAGGGCTGTGCTTGGGTCGTCAGCGGAGCAGCAGGAGGGAGGGAAAGGGTGTGCATCGGCAGATTGCGGCTCGGGGACCCCCAACCCCTCTGAAGCATCCCCCTCCCTCCTGCACCGTCCCCCAAACACCCGCTTAGTCCCGTCAAGCACCAAAGAAGCTGAAACCGTCGGGTGGCAATTGCTGCCGGCCCATTCCCTCTGTTCCAGGTGCCAGGATCAAACTCCACGTGCCCCTTTTCGGATGCTCCTTCACCCCTTCAGTTATTTTGGCAGACTCTGAGGATGGGCGGTTTTGGCAACGCACCCGTGCCGGGCAAAAAGCACCCGAGAGCTGTTTGCAGCCGCAGCTGATGGAGCTGTTGCTACAGAGATCTTGCCAAAAACAGCCTCCAATCAGCTCCCAACGCCGGTCTGATGCTAAGCCCCGCTTGGAGCCTGGGGAGCCGGCAAAACAATGAATAGGTGTCAGCCTTACCCATAAAAACCCTGCGTTCAGTCCTGCTGGGGACGGCGATTCACAGCAGTTGCGTGGCTTATTATTTCCCCGAGTCTTTCCTGAAGCGTGTGCGTTTTGTGCCACCTGTTCAAATGTGGTGTTTATCCTCCCCTGTGCTATTTCCAGCCTTCCCCCTCGTCCCACGGCATACCTGGAGGTGTGCTCCAGACAGAGCCGTCGCTCGGTTTCCTACTGTCCTTCCTCCGCCTCGGATACTGCTGCGAGCAGAAAGCTTTGGAGGACCAGCTATGGCTCAGAGGGCAGCACCGCCCTGTGCCAAGCTGCACCCAGGTTCACATCTGGCCTTACAGATCCTTGTTTACCCGACACCAAGATTTGGGAGGTGCTTTTTCCCCCAAAAAAAAAAAATCAGTGCTGGCTGGCTGTCCCCACCACCATGGGGATTGCTGAAGATGCCGGCATTCAGCAGAGATGGAGACAGGCTGTTCAGGCATCAGGAGGACCCCTCAATAGAGGAAAGGTATTTTAACCTCAGAAAAGTGTGCGTTTTCATTGAATTATCGAACGGTTTGGGTTGGAAGAGGCCTTTGAAGGTCATCTCGTCCAACCCCCTGCAGTGAGCAGGGACATCCTCACTACATCAACTACATCAGGTTGCTCAGAGCCCGTCCAACCTGACCTTGAACACTTCCAAGGATGAGGTAGACTCTTGGTTCCTGTTTTGCCCCAGCTGCGATGGGATATACCCAACTATCCCTTCAGTGCACGCTGTGGGATCGGTGATCGCTCTTCCCCCAGAGGGACAGACGTTTAGAGTAACCTTCTCTGCCACTAAAAGACCAAAGTGGTGAGTTTCAAGCCATTGGGTGTTAATGCCGGTCTCAGCCCACGCTCAGACGTGATGAGCTGTTTAAAGATGTTCCTGTAGTGTGCTTGGGTATAAGTGGAATGATCCAGAAGAGCTTTCACGGATGCTCCAGCTTCCTTGTGGCCAAGGTCCCTGGGGTGTTTGGGCAGAGGTGCTATTCTGCTGTCAGGCCCCCGGGTACTTGTGAGGCTCTTTCCTTCACCCTTTCTCCCTAGTTTTTTTCCCATGGATAGGGTAGATGGGCGAGGGATCAATTTGTTTTCCATGCAAACAGCATGGACTAAGGCATCCGCATCTCTCTGGTGTGACACATCCACCATGCCCAGCATCGCGCCGGCTCATGGCAGGGGGCGAGCACAGCTGGGGAGAGCAGCAGTACCCCCCCTCCCATCCAACTTCCATTTCCTAACCTGCCTTCGTCTTGAATCAAACGGGTTTCATTTCCCATCAGCAGTAATTATCCCCACCCACACTAACTCAGCATCCCTTGGCGCATCCGGACCATCTCCGCCAAGGTTTCTGCACAGACAGAGTCGATGGCTGAGCGGGTCCATCCTGCTGATTGCCTGTCGAGACGCAGGGAGAGCACGGATTCGGTCTGGAGCCGCTGCCGATGCCCGGAGTCAGTGCGGTGGGAGCCGTGCGGGGGGATCTCCACAGGGATCTGCAGGAGGACGGGCAGTGTTTGCACAAACCCAGGGGTGGCCGAGCTGGCTGCGCTTGCTTCTCCAAGACAAGCTGAATTTTAGGGGGGTCATTAAAAGTCCCTCACTGAGATTTCAGCATAAATGAATAGCTGCTGAAAGCAGCAGGTGTGGAGCTTGCCAGGCGCAGGCTCACCAGCTATTTAATATTTAAGCAGCAGCATTGTTAGATTCCTGCTAGACCGGCTTCCCGTGGGCAGCGATGTAATGGAGCATTTGTCCCCTGCCCTTTGCCTGCCCCCCCAGTAAGCTATTTTTTCAAGGTTTTTAAGCCAGAGCTTTATGAATTGTGCTTGACAAAGGTCAGACTAACAGAGTCAGCGGATTAAAAGAAAGAAATTTTTTATGATGCGGGTGGTGAAACCCTGGCCCAGGTTGCCCAGAGCGGTGGGAGATGCCCCATCCCTGGGAACATTCCAGGTCAGGTTGGACGGGGCTCTGAGCAACCTGATCTGTTTGAAGATGTCCCTGCCTAGCGCAGGGGTTTGGACTAGTTGACCTTCAAAGGTCCCTTCCAACCCAACAATTTGATGATTCTATGATTAAGGTGCTTTCTGCAATACCTGCTGCTTTTCATGCCTGTTAGCTAAATGGAGATGGTGGAGCAGAGCTGACTTGTGTTCTTCTATGCAGTGACCCCACTGTTGCGGGAACGAAGCAGCAAACAGGTGGGACTTTGCAGACCAGCACAAATCTGACCTGTGCTTGAACGCAGCGCGGAGTGCACAGGCATCAATTGTAGGGTGGCTTTTGCTGTTGGTCTTACTGAAGTTGGTGGGATGATCGAAGGTCCTTAGTTACACTGAAAAGGCCAATAGCCTCTTCGCCTCCCGAGAGCGTTGGTCTGCCTGTGCCCTGCACAGTGTGCTGTGCCTCTGAACCTGGGCTGCGGGGTTTGTCGCTTCAAGCAGGGCTCTTCCAAGCTCCGCACCTGTAAGAATTTCCCAGGATTAGACTGAAATTACGATTCGATGGGGCTAAAGCAAGGCCTAAGCAAAGTCTGGGTAGCGATCTGTGCTGTTCTACACGTGCGATGTCATGCTCATGGGGCTTTCATGCCATAGCTGATGGCACATCTGAGTCTGGGTCGCCAGGAAGACCGTTGTCTGCCGAGACATCGTCCTGTTGGTGCTGCTTGAAGGTCTGCAAGCTTTAAGGTCTGCAAGCTTTAAGGTCTGCAAGGTTTAAGCCCCCATGACTGCTCCTTTCTGAAACCATGTAGGTCTTTGCTTTTGTAAGTCTGAGCCTGGTTGCCGAGAGTCTGTGTGGTTTGACAAGTTTCCACGCTCCTGCGGCAGAAGAGGTATTTTTGCTCAGTTTGGACAGCAGCACTTGCTTCCCTGGGGGGATTTGCTGCCTGTAGTTAAGCTGTTTCCCAAATCTGAGCCAACTCTCCCCAGCTAACCAGCCCCTGGCCTGGCAAGGAAACAGGACAAACAAGACCGGTTTTATTTATTGGCAAGACCAAGGATTAAATCTTGGCTTGTAGAGATTTAGTATGAGATGTGGCTGAGTCTCCAGGCAGGGTCTGGTCTGGGCACCACGTGCACCAGCTGCTTCACCTCCCCGCCTCAAGACAAACTAGGACAGTGCATGCTGTAATAGCTTTGAGATGGGTTTTTTTGTTCTGGAAAGCTTCTTTTAAATGCCCTCTCACCCCAAAATCTCCCCTTGAGGGTGAAGGGACCCTACCTGCCTGCTCTGTTCAACACAGGAGGTGTGGAGATGCCTGGTCCATCCTGACCGTGACTCCCAGTAGAGATGGAGCAGATCTCTGCATCTCCAACATCAGTAACTTTGAGACCCAGGCCCAAACATGGGTCCGCAAAATGTCTTCCAATTATCGAAGATGAAACAAAACATCACAATCGGCTGTCTGTGTACTTCAGCATCCCTCAGCACCTTTGTTCTTCCAACTGGTGGAAGCCTGACACCAATTCCCCGATTGTCTCCTGCTTGTGGCGTGGTATTTCTTCCCAATGCGAGCCAGACCCCCAGTTTTAGGGGCACAGGTCAACTAGCCAGGTCTTTTTTCACTCTTGGCCGTCTACATGCTGTGACTTCATGGCATCTTTTTGCTAAGAACTTGCTAAAATCACCCCAAAAATAACAAGTGGGACCTTAGTGGTGACAGCAGAGGGGAGAGTTTTCGTCTCCTGTAAGATGCAGAAGAGCAGAGGGGATGTCCCCGGTGTTGCATTGCTGTGTTCATCCTGACCTTGAACTCGCAGCTCGTGGCGTTGCAGATGGATGCGATCCTTGCCACCAATCTCGTTTGCAGCTTCACTGCTAAGAGCCGATTGCGATGATAACGAAGCCAAGTCTGACTCACCAGTACCTGAATGAGGAGCAATGCCACCCACACCGTGCCGGCAGCAATTTTACTCCTGATCTGGCTCTGTTGGTGGGATAGATTTGAAGCTCTCCAGCCGATCTCAATCTTACCCCTTTGCCTGGTGTTTTTGGACCACGCAGTACCTCAAAAGCATGGACTGTATGTCAGCGAGACCTTGCTCTGAGATTTTAATCAATTTATCTCAAAAGGAGGGGGCGGCAGCCTGAGAGAACTTTCTTTAAAGATTACGAGGTGTTAATGTATGTCAAGTCAGCATGTGTGTTTGAGAGCAAACCCCGTTAAGCTGTTTCATCTCACCAGTCTCATGGGCTGTCCTTGCTCCTGGGCATGTTTTGGGGCTCCAGTTTCCAATTCATACTGGGACAGAAAGTGCATGAGTTGCATTAAGACAAGGGTTGTATTGTACCGTGTGCTGCACAAAATACCGAAGTGGGAGCAGAATCTCCCTCCTTAGATATTTAATCCAGGTTTTGAAGCCAGATGTGAATGACCTCCATTCACCTATGAGCTCACACCTCCCTCACCTCCTGCATCCAGCTGGCACGGCCAGAATATTAAAAGCCGCATAACTCTGCGGCAGATTCAACAGCCTTTGCTGTGTTTGGAAGAACCTTTGCACCAACTGATTGGAAAGCGTCGGAAATTCCAGCAGCTGCACGTCGGCCGAGGAACAGCCGACGTCGTTACTGGGAATTTACGGTCTTCTCATTTTCTGGTAGCTGGTTGGCCAGATGCTTGCAGTGCTGCTGTGTAGCTCCTCAGATCTTCCTGTCAGGTGAGCATGAGAAGAGACGGAGATTTTGGGAGCCAGCGCCCGGAGGAGACTTCATCCCCCTCTTGCTCCCAGATTCCCGTTGCCTTTAGCAAGGAAGGCTTGCCCTGAGACACGAGGAGACGTGCTGGGTGCCCTTACTTTCAAATGTTTTGAAAAATAGGAGGCTAGAAGGAAAGGCTGATGATCAGGTGATTTTTTTTTTATTTTTTTTTTTTGGAGGGGAGAGGAAGTGAGGTGCGCAGCGAGTAGAAAACTTCTGGAATTGTTGCGGTGGGAAGCTGTGGAGGCTGATATTGCTGCATGTTCAGGAAGAGATTAAACAAATTCAAGGCAACCAGTCCATAAACATCTCTGAAGTGGAGGACACCTCCCTGCTGTCACCCCGAACGCAGGGACTGGGTGCTGGGGGACACGAGGGCATGGACCACAGGCAGCAACCAGGATCACGAGCTCTCCATAAGCAGCATCTCTTCCTGCCATGGTTTGAAGCCGAGTACTGGGCTGGAGACACAATTGCTCTGACCCAGGAGGACGTTTCTTACCTTGCAGACCTTTCCAAAAGGTCCATGAAGTAGGACAAACGGACAGATTTCGCGTAGGGGAGCTAAGGTGGTCCTGAAGTCTTTGATTCCTGGGGAAACCTGGAGAAAAGGAGAGTCTCCTCTGAGCTCCCACAGCACCAGGGGTTTGCTCAGATGACATAGTTCAAGGTTCTCCGGGCCATGGTTGGGCAGGGATGCTACCACCAGAAGAGAAACCTGTTTGCCATGAGGGTCTTTCCCTTGCTTAGCTTTTACCGCAAGAACTTGCCTGAATTAGGCCTTCCTTGAGGTCTCCTCCCAACGTCCATTGCCTTTCTCTTCAGTAAACATTAGGTCCTCTTTCAACAGCGGGGCTCTTCGTTAGGAAGCTTCCTGAGCATTAATTCCCTTCCATCCAGGGCTTTGCCCCTTGGGGAGGAGATCCTGTAGCCATGGATCTGGGTACAGCATCAGGCGTGAGAGCTGATGCCTTTCTCTTGAGAAGAGACTGGGCGTCGAGGAGGAGGTTCTCTCATTCATGTGCACTCGAGAGGAAAAAGGGATTAAGCAATTCAACGCAGTCATAATTTCAGGGCTCAGAAGTCTCATTAAAACTACCTTTGACACAAGCTTAATTTTATTGCCTCTTGCTTGAATAAAATTTTTGAGGTCTATCCTACTAAGAAGATTTGTTTTCCTTTTTCTGAAACCAACATCTGATCTGGATTTTATTAATGCAAGCATCTTAATGCGTACATAGGGGGGGGTTTAACACTTCTTCTTCGAAAACTGCTCAGAAGGAAGTTATTTCTCCAGATGTTTGCTGTTATGTTTCGATGTGGAGCAAATGTCTAATAACTTGCTCAGTGCCATGTGTTTTCTGAACGAGCCTGATTATTTGCACATCCCCACAGCGAAGGACTGTTAAGGCAAAAAAAAAGACCTTTCCTCTGCTCATTGAGCAAATATTGTCAATGAGTACGAACAATATTGGAAAGTGTTGCCCTTAGACAAAGACTAATACCTGGCCGTGTGCCTCGTTGGGAGGTGTTGGAGGGTCTCGCCATGGATGCTAGGCTGCTGGCAAGCATAAAGCCAAAGGGAACGTGGAGCAAGAGTGGGCTTGCTCTTCTAGGACAGGCTTTAAGCTGGTGCTAGTTCAAAAAGCAGTGTGTAAATGCCACCCTGCACCTCCCGGTGCTTTTTTCTGTGTTTCTCCAAGTGTTTCCCGTGGTTCTCCAAACACGTAAGGTAAGGTGTCTCTTGGAATAGGTTGGTAGCTGTTGGTGCCGTGACCTTCTCCGACTTCTGGCAGCAAGGGCTCTGTGGGCTCAGATGTAACTGTCTGCAACATAGTAGATGAAAATGTGCCAAAAGGGCTTTTCTGGGGCTTGCCACCTCTGCCCATGCTGGCTCTGACCCTCTGAGACAAGCGAGGAGCGAGAGTGACGCTCGAAGCTCGAGGAAGGGCCTCACTTGGAAAGGACCATGGGTGGGACAAAGCTATGAGATGTTTAGGATCTGTCAGGGCACGTCTACAGCCGTTCTTCACAAATAAGCATAACTTCAGGGAGAATGTGGTGTTTGCAGGGTTTTAAATGAAGCTGGAGACCACAGCCATGGAGGGCTTGGTCATCATCTGCTAAACAACTGGTTAATGACTCAAAGCTTGATGCGAGGAGGTGGGAGTAAGTCCTAAGTGCAGGGCCCAGGCTAGTGGGGACCAGGAGCTCATCTCTGTGGATGCATCTTCATTAATCCTAAAGTGAAGGAGGCTTTAAGAAGGGCACGCGCGCGTCGCAGTCACCGTTGGTAACTCCTTGTTCACTATTACTGTATTGCAGTTCGTCGCCTTCCGGAGTGTTTGAGAAAGAATATGACATTTATCGGGATTACAGTGCGGAAGGTCAACTCCTCCACTACAGGTAGCCAAAATTTCCCTCTGGTAACGGGGTTGGGGTCTGCAGCGTGGCCTCGGTGGTGGTGGGGGGGGGTGTGGGACAGCCCGTGTGCCACCGGCTGACCTGCGGGGACGGGGCAGCGAGTTACACCGGTGTTTTCTTTGTGCTCTTCTGATCCTCCTCCCCATCCCCTTCCCTTGCTACATTTTTAAGCTTTATTACTACCCTTAAATAAACTTTAAGATATATTTTGATTCTTCGGAGCAGGGACCATCCCTTTATGCGGTGGTCCTCATTTGAGTGGCTCCTACCCATACGCAGAAACTGGAGCAGGACAGGAGGAGCACCAGGGCTTGTCTGGTGGTGGGTCACACCTCAGGGTGAGCTCCTGGTCTGTGGGGTTTCATTAAGCTCCATCATCAATTCGGGAAGGGGCAGAACTCAGCCGGTGCTGCTGGTCCACCCCAACGCCTGCCATCACAGTGGGGTGGTGGCTTGAACGTCTCTCCACACTGGAATGGGTTTCTAGGCTCTTTCCTAGGATTTTTGCATTGAATGTAAGCAGGTTTATGTGGGTATGGATTCAATCCATTGCTGCAGCGAGCCCAGTTGATTCAGTGTGCTGTCTCTGTAGCACCCTGGAGGTGGGAAAGCCTCCTGAGAAACAAAGCCATCTCTTCCAGCCTGTGGGTCCAACTGCTTTCCAGAGTCTGTCGGTAAGACAGATATGAGCTTTCTCTTGCTCGGATCAGGATTTCAGGTGCTAAAGCAAACGACCATCTCTAGCTTTCAAGGATTTATGTTGCTAGAAGATAATACGGTGTCGTGCTTGTCTTTGTTACAGCTCAAAATGCCCCTCATCGAGTTTGCACAAGTGGTTCAGGCGTACAAACACTGTAACTTCTCACTAGTACTGATGTGGACTAATGCCTCAGACATGGGCAAAAATCACCAGGCTTGATGGTGTCTGAGTAGACAATCAGAGGCGGGGAACGATCGTGTACTGGATTCCTGGAGCATGGCCCAGCACCTGCATCACCGCTTTCAAAACAAACTTTTTGCCTTCAATACCCAAGCAGGGATGGATTTAGCGGGGCTGAGAAATTGCTCTTGATCCAGCCCAGGTGGCTCCTTGGCCACCCTTTCTCAGTGGCCAAAGGAGGCATCTTAGCTGACCCACCTCGTCCTGCCCCAGAGCGTTTGGGAGATGTCCCTCTTGGTCACCACCTGCCAGGATGGAGATGGTGGTGAGGCTCTGCAGACCCTGACCCCATCCCAGCCTGTGCAGGTAGGGTTTTGGTACCTACCGGCATCATCCAGTTCAAATCGGGTGGGAACAGAGAGGATAAACACCTGCACTGGATGCTTTTACTAATACAGACCTGCAAACAAGTGGTGGCCTGAAGCCTTTCTCTGTAACACCACGTTCATCCCAATTCCTACCTTTAAGACAGCTGATACAGACTACAATCAAATTTGGGGGGTTTTGGACTTGATGCCTGCCTGGTTGCTCTGAGCTTTGACAAATACCCCCAGTTTCTGTGCTTTTTTTGGAGATGCAGGCGAGTTGAAGGACCTCTAGCTCTTGCTTTGCTTTCCATGCTGGCAGCGGTGACCAGGAGGTCCCGCTGCTCTCCATGCCCTTCCCTGGCCCAACGCTCTCTGCTCTCTTCCCCGCTGCTCCGTGACGGCATGGGCTGGCCAGCCAGTCCACGTCAGCGTTGTTTGCAGCAATCTCCATCCTGGTTCAAGACACACGCGAGCGGAAAATCAGCCAACGGCATTGGCCGTGTGCCATCCTGCCTACCCTGTAATTCACTGCTTCTGCAGTGACCTCCCACGAGTGTCAGAATTAATTGCCACTAAAGCAAGAGGGGAAATAAAAAACAAGCTTTTTAGGAGGGGAAAGAAATAGGGTAATGCTCTCTGGTGTTTATTCTCACCAGCAGAATACTCTCCGGGAGCACCGGGTGGACTCTGAGAAACCTGCCCATGGACAGTTTTACTCCAAAGCATCCCTTCCGCATGCTGGGTGGATGCAATTCCCTGTCTGCAGGCAGGAGAAGCGAGGAAGAGTGGAAGGGAGTGAATTGGCAGGCCTGGATCCGCTGTTTGGTTTGGAAATGGAGTTTGCAGGTGCCTCCTCTGCTCTGCTGTTAGGCATCAAGCGTGCTTCGCTCAGAGCTGGCAGCGAGAGATCAGCCTGCATCCAGGAGCGAGGTGGAGCGGTGACAGGGACACGGAGCGGTGGCAGGACACGCCACTCTCCATCCTGACCAGTTTTTTTTTTCTGCAAACAGGGTTAGTGATTCGGCACTGATCAGTCCTGACCCACCGCCAGCTGGGCAGCGGTGCTGGATATGAGCTGCAATCAGAGACGAGGGACGATGCGGGTTTTGGGGACAACGGTCCTCACCCGCCAGCTGGCTGATGCCCGTGGCCGCCCAAGCAATTAAAAGATTAAATTTCACTGCGGTTAGCACACATGACCTGTTTGCATCAGCATGTGCTTTGCTCCAGGAGATGCCTCCAACTTCCCGGCCCCAACTTCACCACCTGTAAAAACCCACAGACAGCCCTTGCTGCCCTCCCCCCAATGCGTTCCAGCCAGGAAGCTAATTAGCAGCTTTGCTTAATTAGCTGAGAGTGGACTTCCTTCTGGAAGAACGGCTCTGAAGTGCCCTCTGTCTGGGGGCTGCCAAGCGAGATGGAGACAGGAGCCGACACAGCCTGGGGTGGTTTTGTTTTTTTAACCATGCGAGTGCCACACGCACGCTGCTCTGGCACTCATTAAAGCTGAAATCAAAGCTCACCAGACCCACCTCATCATGGCAGGGATGGTTTTGTATTAACGGGGTTAATTTTTAAGGAGAAGGGTGCATGGCATGTTCTGAAAATCACCCTGCATAAAGACATCTTGGTTTCAGCTTCTCCAAAGCTTAGCTGGCAGCCCTTCCTTGGATGGACCATGGCTGAGCAGATCCCAGAGGGTGCACAGGGCATTGCTGGGGGGACAATGATGGCCAGCACCCGTGGCACGGGGGAGGCCACCTGGAAGCCCAACGTCAGCATCTGCCTCTGGATGGCTCAGAGGGATGCATGCATGGTCCCTCGTGGGAATGGGAAGACCCTTGATGTACCTCTGTCTGAAGTGGCCAAGTCCTGGGTGGGGGGAACGCAGTCCAGACACCTCTTCCTGATGCTCGGGGACAAGTTTTCGGGAAAGGCTGGTGCTCCAGCACCCTTGGCCAGGTTGCAAAGGGATGGGGAAATCTCTCGTCTTCCCTTCTGCTTCCCACAGGCTCATTGCAGTGCTGAGGTGGCGATTGCGAAACAGGCTGGCACCCAACCAGAGCTTTAAAGACTCCATGGTGGTGTGGGCTGAGCCCTCGAGCACTTCCACTAGAGCAACGCTGTCCCAGCTCCTTTGGATCCAGCCACTTCCAAACGCCGTTTGTGAAATGATGCTGGAGGCTTCACAGTCGGGTGGGAGATCAGGTCTCCAGCCCAACAGCCTTCTCAGGTCCTTCCAACCCTCTCCTCCTCACCAAGCCTTGCGTTAGTCCCACAGGTTTTTCTCAAAGCCATGGTGAGTGCATGTTGCCTCCTTTGAAGGCCAAGATCAGAGGTGGGCAGACAGCCCCCTTGGCGGGGGGACAGAGGATTGAGTTGCACAACGCGTCTGTAGGTCTCTGGTGGCTGAGGAAGTTTGGTGAGACCTGGGCCATGGCTTCCTCCCTTCTGGGCATGTGTCCACTCGCTTCCATCACCTCCTCCCCTCTGGCTGGGAAGGGAGAAGCTGGAGGACTTACAGATGTTCGGACAAAGTGTGGGAGCAAGGCGGCTTGTGAGGGGACAGCTGTCCTCGCGTGAAGGCTGGGTACAGGCAGATGGAGAAGCAGGAGGTTGGCTGATGGGGGAGAGGTCCTGTGGGGTTCGGCTGGGAGACCACCCTCATCCATGGCATCGTCATCCCTAAGTGCAGTTTGGGGTTCGGCTGCCTGGGTCGCCCCAGGAGCTGCAGCAGCATCCACAGGAGCAGGCAGGGATATTTTTGGCTTCCTCGACAGTGCTGGCTTGGTGCTCCCAGCCAGCAATTGCTATGAGAGACTTTCTAATATAATGAAGATTAGTGGGTGTCATTAAGAGGATGACGTCTTGTTCCGTCTGTCTAGCAGGCATTTGTAGGAAAGCCCTTGCATCCAAATCCCATCGAGACAGGCAATTACAATAAGTGTTCTTAACCCTTTCCTCTTTATTCCTTCTGGTTTGTGGTTCCTGGAGCTCAGTTGCTTAATGCCCTCATTTTTCCCACCATGGTCCTCTTGAGAGGGTTGAACTCTTTGCTAATCCATGCAGTTGTCTTTGTCAAGAAGTCCATTTCCCATGCGGGACGAATCCCAGGTCCCTGTTGTTGTCCCTGTGTTGGCCAGTTAATGGCTGGAGGGCCCAAGGCTGCTCGAGCTAGTCTTCAGCTCAGAGACCTTCAGCTTTCTCCTCTGAATTTGTCTCCTCTCCCAGCACAAAGCTGCTCTGCTCCTGTGACCCTTTTTGTTCCATACTGCTGATCGAGTGGATGTCAAGTACCACGTGCAGGTGGTCAGGGCTTTGTGGCCACCAGGAAGACTCTGGGACTTCATGGTTGAGGGAAACACAGCATGTCGGACATGGAGCAGAGCAGAAAAGCACTAATGACCCTCTTCTCGCCTTCTGCTCCTTGGGAAACGGGAGGCTCATTAGTGGGGACTTGCCAAGAACAGAAGAACCAGACCCAAAAATGTGCCCCGTTCCCTGCTGTAGGCTCCTCTGCTCTGGGAGAGGTTGAGAAATCTGTTCACTTGAGTATGCACGCTGTCCAGCTCTTAGGGACACTTCCAGTTTGGCCTGGCTGCTCTGTTTGATCTGTAACTCTTAGGTCAGATGTGGAAGCAGAGGTGATCAGTTGACTGTTCTCCAGTCGTGGGCAGGTAGGATGAGCAGGGAGGAGTGGATCCTGTTTCTGCTGGGAGCATGTTGGGAGAGCGGGACTGCATCATCTGCATGGGATCCTTGTAATGCTCTTGATGTCGTCTTCCTCAGTTTCTCCTGGACCTCCCCAGCCAGGAGAGCTTAAAGAGGTCTTTGATCTTCTCATGGTTTTCATTGTCTCATGGTCAACAGCCAGACACAAACAGTGTTCCCCAGGGCTCAGTGTTGGGGCCAGTCTTGTTTAATATCTTTATCAATGATCTGGATGAGGGAACTGAGTGCACCCTCAGTAAGTTTGCAGATGACACCAAATTGGGTGGGAGAGTCAATCTGCTCGAGGGCAGGAAGGCTCTAAAGAGAGATCTGGAGCGGCTGGATCGATGGACTGAAGTTGACTGTATGAGGCTTAACAAGGCCAAGTGCCAGGTCCTGCACTTTGGTCACAACAACTCCATGCAACGCTACAGGCTTGGGGAAGAGCGGCTGGAAAGCTGCCCCGCGGAAAAGGCCCTGGGGGTGCTGGCTGACAGCCGGCTGAACATGAGCCAGCAGTGTGCCCAGGTGGGCAAGAAGGCCAACAGCCTCCTGGCTTGTATCAGGAATAGCGTGGCCAGGAGGAGCAGGGCAGGGATGGTGCCCCTGTACTTGGCACTGGTGAGGCCGCCCCTCGAATGCTGTGTTCAGTTTTGGTCCCCTCGGGACAAGAAGGACATTGAGGTGCTGGAGCGTGTCCAGAGAAGGGCAACGGAGCTGGGGAAGGGTCTGGAGCACAAGTGTGATGGGGAGCGGCTGAGGGAGCTGGGGGGGTTTAGCCTGGAGAAGAGGAGGCTGAGGGGAGACCTTATCGCTCTCTAGAGCTACCTGAAAGGAGGTTGTGGTGAGGTGGGTGTTGGTCTCTTCTCCAAGTCACTAGTGGTGGGATGAGCGGAAATGGCCTCAAGCTGCACCAGGGGAGGTTTAGGTTGGATATTGGGAACAATTCCTTCACTGACAGAGCGGTCAGGCCCTGGAACAGGCTGCCCAGAGCGGTGGTGGAGTCCCCATCCCTGGGGGGTTCAAACACCGTGTAGCCGTGGCACTTGGGGCCATGGTATAGGAGGCCTGGGGGGGTTGGGTTGGCGGTTGGACTTGATGATCTTAGAGGTCTTTTCCAACCTTAACAATTCTATGATTCTAACAGGAGTCACTTCATAGCTGACTGTCTAGCAAAGCAAGTATGGAAGTGAGGAGAGAATTGGGGTTGGCTTCCAAAAGACCTGGCACCATATCTGTGATAGCTCCTCAGAGCCTCTTGGAGCCCACCAGGCGCCCGAGGTGTAGGAGTTGTTTGGCTGTCTGCTGGGTGACCTCTGTTTTGAGACACGGCTGCAGTGTGCCATCCTTCTACATTTCTCTTCACCTCTTGGTTCTCACAGGGGTTGTGTGCTCCAGATGTTGCCAGATTCATTCTCCAGCCATGGGAATGTTTGGTTTCCAACTCTTGCACTGACCATGTTCAGCTCTTCTCCATCTGGGCACAGACTGGTTGTTGGTGCCGTAGGGCCTTCACATAGAGTCATAGAATCATTATGATTCTAGAACATGGATGCAGGGAACCGGTTTAATTTGTACTGTTGGCAAAGAGGTATGTGAAGCCGGGTACCAAATTCAGGAGGAGACTTGTAGGAGCTTGGAAGAAGCCTGGGGAAGGAGCCACCACATCAGACTTTGAACACGGCTCCTGCCGACTGGCTGCATGCTGGGTATGTGGGAACAAATACAGCCGTGACACCAGGGAGGAGGAGGTCTCCAACCTCTTCTGGTTGCAACCTCTGAATCCAGCTGAGCTTCCCGAGGAAGCCCATGCCCTGGAGCCATCATGGGGACAGGAGCTCAGCATCTCTGGGCTGAAGCTTCCTTTGCTGCCAGTGTCAATTTTAGCCAAGGCGGCTGCGAGGCCACATTCCTCTTCCAACGATGACAAAGATGCATCTCAAGTGTGCCCACAGACATTTGCTGGCCGAGAAGACACCTGCCCAGCAGAAGCGGCGCAGTGGCCGGCCCAGCTGTCCCGCGCAGGGACACGTGCTGCTGCCAGCTGCTCGATTTATCCACCGCCTCGTTCTGCTAAGGCTTCATCATTTACAACTGTGAGTTAAGACCGCAGCTTAAGGCATCTCTGTAAGTAAACGTGCACGTTCCTGATATTTAAGTGTAAATCTGTTGCCTGGTTTCTTTAGAAGTAACAAGGAGGTGCAGACCTAATTCAGTGATTCCTTGGAGAGCCATGAGATTAAAATCCCGTATTTTAGAGCAAAACTGAAGCGTGGCTTGGAGGGTTCATCACTGTTCTCAGATGTACCCCTGTAGTGTAACCTCCTGGGCTTGGACTTCTGCCCCAAGTCCTCTAAGCCTCCATGGGGCAAAGGAGAGGCAATCCCAGTCTATCCTTTCCTCTCCAGAAAGAAACAGCTGGTGTTTCCTTCTCAAATATAACCTGAAGCCCGGACTGTGGAGCTGGGAGCAGTTTCCTCCATGCTCTTTGCCACAGCCTTGCACTTCTTCCGTGCTCAGCTAAACACCAAACTGTAGTCTAGCTTTGAAAGGTGAACCACCATCCTCCTCCTCAGCATGAGCCAGGTGACTTATCTCAGATGTGCATGTGTAGTACCCAAGAGATGGACCTCTAGTGTCCCTCTGAGCCAAGAGCAACCCTTCCTGCTGGAGGGCTTCCAGCCAACAGCTGAGCTCCAGCTTCCAGGACCTGTTCTTCAAAGCCAACGTGCTGCTGCTGGCAGTATCGGGTAGCTCGTACACAAACCACAGCAGCAGATCTAGGTTGGCTCCATGGCCAAAAGCTCTTCTCTAAGAGGAGAAGCTACTCAATCAGCCTTGCCACAGCCACGGTAGCAATCAGCGGCTTCGAAGTCACCCGTCTCCTGCGATGGGTGGAGGTGAGCCTGTGGGAGAAGGAATGGTCTGGCACATCACCCCAACACCCAGCGTCCGGGCTTGGAGATTGGTCTTGTCGTAGTCCTTGGTAGGTGGCTGATCATGTCCCAGAGCCTAGTCAAAGACACAGGAGAGGTCTTCTGGTGGCGAAGAGCTGGGGGAGGTGGCACCAGGCTGCAGGCTGAGCCCGGGGGTGTTCATAGCAGGGATGAATGATTCAGGTTGGAAATACCAAGAGGATGAAGGGCTTCAGCGGGGAGGGCTGCCTCCAGGGCTGCTCGGAATAGGCAAGAGCTAACGATCACCATTGTAGGAACTTGTTGTCATGCTTACGGAGACAAAGAAAGCAGATCCCCTATTGATCTGCTATTTAAGGAAATGTCACTTCTGGTCTCTTTGTATTTTGCAGCTAATTCCTCTTAATGATAAAGGCTTCTCTGTGCTCTCTTCTCCATGTTCCCTCCTCCCTCTCAAAAAAAAAAGAAAAATCTCGTCTTGTTTCAGTGACATTTGGATTTCAAGAAAACAGGCTATTTTGGGTGATTGGTTTAATCATACATCTGAGATGGGGAGAGCAGTCCTGATTGCCTCCCGGGGATCTGGTGTTCGGCTTCCCGCAGGCGTCCGTGCCCTCCGTGCGCGGCGCCTGGCGTGCCGTGTCTGCCTCCGCTGCCAGGACGGGTTGTGTCGTGGATCTGCTAGCTTGGCAGAGCCTGATCTTGTGCTTGCTCCTGGTCGGTTCCTAATGAGACCAACGCCAGGGGACTTGATGGAGACACCCCCGGCCACCACGGCTTGTCCCCACGTAGCGTGAGATCTTGCTGATCTCAAGCAAGAGGGCAAGGTGGGTGCTGTGGCCAGGAGTGGCAGGTAACCAAAGCTAACACAGACCTTCAATAAGGTCAACCTGGCCTTCAGCAATGAGCTACCAGCCTGCAGCTTGCCAGGGACAAGCTCCGAGCTCCTTTCAGCGTTTGCTTAAGCTACAGCCCACAAAATCCCTTTGCTATGGATTCTTGGCCTGCAACGTAGGGTCTGCAGGGTGGGCTGCGGACCTGTCCACCACACCATGGCCTACTCAACATGATTTTCTGAAACTGCTGCTGTTTCACCAGAAAACGGGGGCTTCCATCATCTCAGCGGTGTCTCAGAGTGCTGCTGCTTTCCCCCTCGCTGCTGCAAAACAAGTGGCTGAAAAATTCTGTGCTACTGAATGGGGTGGGGGGGGACGGGAAAGCTCGTTATCTCCCTCTTGTCTTGATTCAGCTTCCGCTGCTGCTGCTAATTAGAGCGGATGCCATGGGAGCAGCTTTTCCGAGAGAGGAGGAGTTAGCAGCGCTCGGGCAGCGAACGTGGGAGATATTTCATGTAGACATTTGGTATTGCGGTTCTGAAGCTAAAAGCGATCTGACAGCGCCGTCCAGAGTGAAGGGATTGGACAATTCCTGGACATTGTGGCCTTCTCCTTTCGTTAAAAAAAAATACAAATTATAAAAACCCGACATTTTGACAGGGTGGCTTTTCCTTGCCTTGGTCACAGGTATCAACCCTTCAGTAATATTTTAGTTGGAGGATGAATTCGTCGCGTGCAGAGGAGCCTTGTGAGACCTTAGACACCCTTCAAGCCAAGCTTTGCAGTCAACAGAGATGGGCTAAAGGTTGAGCTTCAGCTTTCCCATCACTCTGAATTTCCCCCAACAAGACCAAGCCTGATGTTCGACTTCCAGGACACCCCATGGTTCACGTTGCATCCATCAGATGGTCCTCATCATCCCACCGCTGGTATTTAGCAGAAGACAGAAAGCAGAGGGCAGTTGTGACACCCTCCAGTTGGTGGTAATGCTGCACCTTCTCCATGATTCCTCCACAGATGGGTGATCCTGTCCAGGGCAAAGACCAAGTCCCAGCTCAGCCTGGAAAGAGGTGGGCAGGTCATGGAGCTGGTCCTCTGCCATGCAGCTCCATCCAGAGCTGTCAGCCCCCCCTGCATCGTCCCACCAGGAGTGGTGGGTGACATCTGGTGTCCATGAATACAGGCAGCGAGATCAGTCTGTCTCCTCCTGATCCCAACAAGCGTAAAACCTGTCCAAATCGCAGTTCCCCTTGGTTCTCCCTGTCGGAGAGACGTGTCAGCCCATCCCAACCAAGCCAAAGGAGGATGAGAGAGGGAGACCCGCAGGCGCAGTAAGTGAAGGCAAGGAGGAGAGAAAGGAGAACCTCAAAGGATGAGAAACACATGACAAAACACAAGCCCGAGGGTGCTCCCTGCTGTGCCAGGCTGGTTTTACACCGGCTTTGGGTACCGGCTGCAACCTAAGCAGGAGAGCTCAGCCCAAGCCATGGCTCAGCTCTGTCCTGCCCCATCCAGACCATTCCTAGGACATGGCCCAGTCTGGATTTGCCCACAGAAACCTCCCTTTCACCAGGGTTGAACCAGTTTAGCATCACCAAGGTCCGTGCAGGGGATGGGAAACTTAAGCCCCACACTCACACTTATCTCCAAATAACCATTTTATTGCCCAAACGATGCGGATTTCGTCTCGCTCACAATGGTTTCTGTAGGAATTGGGTTTGACAGTATCTGCAGGTTTCTTAAAAAATGAAGTCCAAGGAGGGCATGAGATCTCCAGGCGTGTAGATAAAGATGGGAACAGAAATTGCAAGTGTAGAAGGAGGGTCGGAGAGACCATGGTGGGGTTGCGGTCACCTGCGGTGACCCCTAATCTCATAAAAGCTGTAAGCAACAAGCGCTTGGGCAGGAATTTAGAATTTCAGGTACAATCTAAGCTCTGGGATATTTATATATGTTGTAAGCGTGAAATTCTGCATGTACAAATTTTCGGGAACAGCAATACTTGCAGATCTAGAGCAATGAAGTCTTAGGGATGGGGGATTTTATCCTGTCTTCCTATTCTCTAATTTAGCTATAAATCAGTAAAAAGTTGAGTTTTCTGGTGGCTTTTGCACGATTATACAGCTGGACAGCTGTAACAAAGACAGTTTCCTAGCTGGAAAATTTAGGAGGGCTCATTGAAGGCTTTGTTTTGAAGCCCGGACATCTTCTAGGCTTGCCGCGGAGAGCAGGCAGGCTCTTCCCAGCTGCCCACCTTTGCCTGTATTTGCAGGAAGGTATTTGTGTGGCCAGAGCCGCGTCGGGCAGCGTGCCAGGTACAGGGAGGTGGTTTTCAGCCGTCGGCTCATCGCTGACCCCGGGTTTCACAGCAGGATGCGATCGGCGTGGCGGCCGCCCATTCCCGGCTGTGCCGCCAGTACCCAGCTGGGAGGAGAGGGGGGCTGCGCTGCATCCTTCATCCCCATCCCCGGGGAACTGCAGTCGGTCCAGTTTAGCGCCGAACGGGGGATCTTAAAGGCATTAAGCT
Organism: Sula dactylatra; assembly: GCA_013389905.1. Taxonomy (NCBI): domain Eukaryota; kingdom Metazoa; phylum Chordata; class Aves; order Suliformes; family Sulidae; genus Sula; species Sula dactylatra. Next base: position 136,702 of record WEKW01002361.1, read on the forward strand.
CGGGAGGGTGGTGAAAAGTCGCGGGGAGGAGATGCACCCGGCTCCCGCGGCCGGGGGAGGAAGGTGAGGAAGAGCAAGGGCACGGGGACGGTGGGGACAGCTTGGGGACGGCGCCTGGACACGGTTGGGTGGCGGGGCAGTGGCGGGGTGCCCAGGGATCCCGTGCTTTTCTGCGAGCCCCGAGGTGTTTGCAGGACATTGGGAACCAATATATTTGAATTCATCATTCAAATGAAGGGCTTTTTCCCCCCCTCCAAGAGGGAAAAATCCATTTAATCCTGGCGCTAAATTATAGTCTTCATCTGCAAAGTCTAAATAACACCAGGACAAGCAAACGTATCTTGAAAAAATGGGTGCGTTTAGGTCGGTTTTGTGAATATTCTTGCTTTTAAATCTCCTTTGGAGAAGCTTTGCTGTATCATTCCTTTAAAAGCCAGAACAATGCTGTTAAAATAATTGCACTTAAGCCCAGCCGTGACCTGTGATTTATTCACTAGTCCTGCGTTGATTAATGTAGCTGCCAATCAACTACATTAAAGGCATCGCGGTAGGAATCATGAATATAAAAAAATAATTGTGGTTGTCATGACTGTTTTTAGGGTAAATAGAGCTGTGGATGGTCTTAATTATTGCCAGCATCAAAATAATTATATTTAAGTGTCTGGGGTGGCGTCTGCCTGCCTGCAGCAGAGACACGGTGCAGGGTGAGGATTGCTTGAGCCTCTCCGGCAAAAGCGACTGGAAGCAAAAGCGAGGGAGCCGGGGAGCGTGCAAGGAGCGTGCACGCTGCTCACAGAGCCTTTACGGAGCGCGCGGAGCCCAGCCGCCCGGCGCCGGAGGTTTCTCCTCTCACCTCTTGTGGTTGACTTTCCAAAGGCTGGAAGAAGATCGGGGCGGGGGGGGGGGGGGGGTTGGGGGGGGGGGTGTTTGAGCGGGCAGGGAGATTTAAGAGCGTAAGTCGCTTGAGTGCTTTGGAAAAAATCCTCCCCTAAATAAATGAAATGTTTCAGTCCATGGAAATTATGCAAATTTGCAAAGAAATTGATTTTGCTGATAGAAGATTAGAGGGATTTGGGAAGTAGCTTGTCGTGGAAATGTAGGCAGAGCCGTAAGTAAAATCTTGCCTTCCCCGCAAGGAGAAAATAGCAAAGAGAACCCGGTAAAAGAGCAAAGAGAACCAGAGATAACAGAAATACTTCGAATTTCTGGATGAGCTCCTGTGCCAGGAAGGTGGCAAGCCGCGGCGGGGCTCGCTCTCCTCTCTAGCAGCATCGCTTTTCACTTATAGGAGTAACTGAGCTGCTCGTGGGCACGGTGGCTGCAGCAATTTAGCCACAAAAAGGCTTTTCAGAATATTCCTTTTGCGGGCAGAAAATTCAATTTAGTCTGTAGCAATGCTTCCTAGTGTTTAGCAATAATCCAGGGCTGTACGACGGAGCTTTCAGGTTTATTGGTTGCTGTTACTTAATATTTTGATTGAAAGCTCTACCTTGGCTAGATGATTTGACAGGCAGCGCTGCTTCGCAGGGATTTTCATTCTTATCCGCTGTTGCCAGGTGCAGGCTGCTGTCTGAAATATTAATGCAAGCTGCAAATCCGGGAATTAAGAGGTGCTTTCACCGGGTTTGAGTTAAAACACCTGGCCTTAGGACGGATACCTGTCTGTTTGGGGACAGGGGAAGAGCTGAAGCATGGGGCTGTGCAGAGCATCACTTGGTGCTGGTCTCATACTGCTTTGTGGTACCCGGGTTTTTAGCTTGGAGGTTGGAAGCGGTGGGAAAAGGGCATCAGACCGGGCAGCTCTTCCCTACGGAGCTGCTCTTGATTCGCAGCTCTCCCTCCTTCTCCCCAGCGCTCCTCTGCTGCCAGGTCTGCAGGCAGGGATGCGCGCCGGAAACCCACGGGTGACGGTGGCAGGACGGGGTGAACGTCCTTGCAAGAAGTCATTGGAAAACACAACAGCGTGGCTGCAAAACCTCCAGCGTCTATGAGACGTGGTTTGGTGGTGGACCTGGCAGTGCTGGGTTAACAGTTGGACTTGATGATCTTAAAGGTCTTTTCCAAGCTAAACGATTCTGTGATGGTATGCAGATGAGATGCCGAAGGTGCGGATCAGGGCTCCGCACATGGGGAAGGAAAAGCCCTGCTGTCCCTGCCGCACCTCCCTGCCCGCTCCCAGCAAGGTGTCACTGCCCGCGAGGCAGGGCTAAGCCCAACCGAGCTGCGGTCGGTGCCTTGCACCACGCTTTGCGGTGTTGCGGCATCCTTGAGCGTGGCCAGGACTCTGCTCCGACTGCCACGTGCGTCGCCCAGACCATAGATGTCACCCCCAGATGGCACTGGGGGAGCATCACGTTTCAGGGTGTTGGGGGAAGGCGTTCCCCCAGCTTCCCCTGGTTTTGCCTCTTTACTCAGGTGCTGGCATCCCCTCCTCTTAGCTGAAGAGGCAGAGAAACGCCAGCAGGTTGATCTCCCGTAACTTTGGAGGTGTCTTGCTCTTTTGCAAATAACTTTGCCGATGCGGGAGAACGGCCGCTCATCCCCATCGTCCTCTAGCCTTTGTGGTCCCACCAGTGTCACCTTGGTGCATCTGGGGGGGCTTTGGGCCACTTTCTGTGTGTCCTGCTCTTTGTAACCGTGGCAATGCCAGAGTCACCTGCAGAAGCAGGAGCAGATGGGGCTTGATGACACCAGGGTGACACATGGATGGCGGCTTGTGCTGCTCCAGCGGCGTGGCTTTGCCAAGTATTGTCAGGGCCACGTGTCACAGAGGCTTTCCAAGGCTGATGATATTTTTACGGTGATGGCTATTAATCACTCCTTGGCGGCCATTTGCTGTTACAACCTTTAATGACTCCTTCTGCCTCGCTGGGAGTTCATACTTAAAAGCAAGCAAGAGCCTCAACCTCATCTCCAAAAACAAAGCACCCATGGACACAGTTGGAGTTTATATTACTCATCTGTGTGTAATATAAAAACATTAGTAATGTGAGGAAAGGAGTATCAGAAAGGAGAGAGGTAACTGGGACTCAGGCTCTCAGGTGGCCCTGGAGCAGACAGTGAAGACCTTGGCTCCCAGTTGTCCGCCCATGAGGTCTGGGGCGCCTGGAGTCTCCCCTTCCTCTGTGATGTGCTGCAAATCACTAATGAGCCAGTACAGTCTCATCCCAGGTTAGAGAATTAATTGGGGAAACCTGTTTCTGAGCAGTAGTGGGAGGTGGGTGCTGGTGTTCATGGCTTGTGGTCGCACTCAAGACCAGAGTCTTGAATTTTTTTACCCACTGCAGAGAAGGAAATAGCTACCAGGAGAACAATTTGCTTGGTCCCGTCCCACCACAAGTTCCATAATGTTGCTTATCCATCCCTCGTGTGACGAGTCTTGCTGTTGAAAGCAAATGGAGGATGCAAGGAGATGCCGAGCAGAGCTGTGAGATTCGGTCTAGGGTTGCAAAGTGCTTGGAGATGGCTGTGGGCATCTCCTCTGCTCTCGGGAGACGAGTCTGGTGCAGAAGTGGGTTAGTTATGTGTCACTCAGTGGATGCAAGATCCAGCTTGTGGGGTGTGGATGGAGAAAACCTGCTGATAATTTCCGCTCTACAAGGTGTGACGCCAGCAACTCTTTGCGGGGACAGTGCCAAAGCTGGACTGTGCAAGCAGTGGTGGATGCCAACCCCACGTTAACGAACAGAAGATGTGGCCCATCACTTGGCGACTTAAAGAGCTTCTCCCACGGGTCATGAACGTTGCTTACAAATGATTAAGAAACCCGAAGGTAGCTGGTGCTCACGGCAGGACCCCCGGCACGAGCGGCTCTGGGTGCGACACGCTGCCTGGCTCTGCTGGCAAACCTTGCTGGCTCTTCCGCTTTCTTGCCTTGAAAGCTTTGGGGTCTGTATGTAAAAAGCAGCTTATTAATGGAGCTTAATGACCCTTGGTTGGGCAGAAGGAGTAAGAGCAGAGGGAACACGGAACCCTTTTAGGGGGGGAGTCCCCATGTTTAAGCCTGAATTAACCAATAAACTCTCAATAGAATTTGCGATTCTACTTCAGAATCTGAAAAAAGGCATTTCAACCATTTGAACCATCAGAAGCACGTACTTTCCCTACAGCAGCGGAGGGGTTTTTCTCATTTGTTCACATGAAGAATGAAGCCAAGTTCTGTCCCGCTGGGTTTTGTGGGGTTTGGGGCGATTGTGGGAAGAGCTAAGAGCTTCTGTAGACAACGCACCCTCCTGCAGTCACTCCAGACTGGGGTGCCACCATCTCCTTGGGTTTCTGCCCTTATGTTTTACAGGGTCCATTAGATCCTCGGCAATGAGCAATGACATCCATGTGCATTAACCATCGGAGCAGCCGCACAGTCGTTTCCCAGGGCTGGTGCTCTGCCTTGGCCACACCGCTCCGGTTCCTCCCCAAAAGCCCCAGCCGACGCCAAGTTGGCCGAGACCCTTGCATGTGCGCAGCATGTGCAGGAGCAGAGCAAAAGGCTGCTTTCTGTTTATGTTGGCTGGAAAACAAGCTTGCATTTTTTTTAGCTTTGACCAGTTTGAAGGCTAAAGAAATTGGATCTGATAAAAGCAGAGTGCAGGGACTGAGAGAAGATGCTCAAGTTGCTCCAAAACCCAGAGCCCACCCACCAGTCGTGTATATGCCTATGCTTAATGGGAAAGTCAGCACTGAAAGCATCAAAAATCACGTGAGCAACCCAGGACTGGTGCCCCACAGCCCCCGTGGGATGAGCCGGAGTGTCCTGGTCCGGCAGCTCCGCCGCATCGCTCCAGGTCTGATTTCCCTGGCTCCTGCCCAGCCTTGGTGCAATTATCCATCCCTTCTTCTTTTAGATCATCATCCTCAAGATGCAAGTCCCCGTCTGTCCTGGTGGCTGCTCAACCATGGTCCTAGCCGGCGGTGTGAGCCAGAGGGGAGCTGACAAGGATGATCTGGGTACCGCAGGGCGGGTTAAGTGACCCAGACTGTAATTACTGCAGTTAGTAATCACGGCGAAAACAAGTGAGTGTCCTCTGTGGTTGGATAATTGATGAAGGAAGAGGAGACCTCGGTTAACATCCACGCAGCAGCGGGATGGTGATTCGTTGCTGGTGGGGTCATAATCCCTTCTTGCCCACTGGCATCACACTGCCTCCAGACTCGCCACCCCCGGCACTGGTGGGAAATCTGCCCGTTAATGACGGAGCAGGAGGGGGATGAAATCAGTCCTTGGGGCTCTCCGTAGTGGATCCATCTTCTCACCTCACCCATCACTTTAGGTTGTCGATGCTGGGCGATAACAACCAAGCGTTTCTTGGCATTTCTGACCTAGGAAGGCTTTCCCTCATCACCCTGCCCCAATAGTTTGTGCTGTTCAGGTCATGCTCCTGTGGTCGTGGAAGGAGTTTTGGGGGTCTGGAAGGGCTCGATGAGTGGTTGAGATCCAACAACCAGTCTGGAGGGACCAGGAAGGACCCAGACTCATGCAGGTCTTCAACAGCAAGAAGCTGGCAGGAGGCTCAAGTCCTCAGGAGCTTGGAAGGCTGCTACGGAAAGGGAAGGAAGAAATTGTTCCCCACATTCCCTGGAGTGAGGACAAAGTCGTGGGCAAGCAACAAGCAGGGTGCCAGGATGTGGTTCAGGCTCACGCAGGGAGATATTTCTAAATGCCTCTTTGTGGGCATTTTTCTGCAAAACTCAGTAATTGGACTCACTCCACCTTTTTCTGAAGGACAAGTGGCTGTGAAAAAATAACTAAGAATGAGAGAGGAATGAACTGGGAGAGCAGCCTGTGCTCCCAGACGTGTTGCAGCTGGTGCCTCTGGTATCTTCTGTGCCAGCGTGGGACTCGGCGAGGAATTGATAACACGACGTGCTTCCCTGTGCTTTGGAGCCAGCAGAAAACTCCAGCTCAGTGAGATGGGCAATGCTTTCAGCACCTCCATGAAAAACACCTCTGCTCTTCCTCCTGAGTGTCCCCTGCCTGGATGGCATCTCCCAAGGACATGAAACGTGGATTGAGCAGATGAAAAACCCCTGTTAGTCGGGATGATCCATGTGCCACACCACTGCGCCAGGTCATGCAAGGGCAGAAGGGCCTCTTCTTGCAGAACCCTCCAACTGGTGGCCATGAAATATTTTGGACAAGGTGGAAAAGACTGGAGAGAACTGGGGTAGCCAAGAGGAAAATCAAAGCGTGGTCTTAAGCAGGTAGAAGTGGGGAAGGCAGCTTGAGCTGGCCAGAGCTGGTGGCTTTGCTGCCCTCTCGAAGAGACAAGGAGCCATCTTCAACCTCAGGACATGATGCAGAAGATCTCCTTGTAGATGTGCTTCCATGAAAGCAGGGGAGAAGGTTTAATTCTTATTTAAAGTGGTAACTTGGCATAAGGAGAGCTGCCTCCAGCTCTCAGGATCCATGAGATCCACCGAGAGTGGTGGGTGGTGAGAACTGTGCATTGGGCAAGACACCAAATCAGGTGTTTTGGCACTAGAACTGGAGCCAAGGCTGGTGGGTTGTTCAGCGTGACCTCTGAGAGCTGTGCTGGCGGTGGGGCATCTGGAGATGGTGCGTGCTGCCAAAAAGCAGTGGGAAGGCCCTCTTCTGCTGGGCATCGACCTCACTCATCTCTGGGATTTCATCAGAAGAAGAAGTTCCAGTGACCTGTAATCGATGAAAGCTGTGGGTCACCAGGTTCAAGAGATCCAGTATGGAGTTGACAGTAACTCAGAGTCTCATACTGTCGACTGCTTCATGTGGACGGGAGCAGAAGCATAAGCCAACACTTGGGCCAGCTCTTCATGGTGTGAGGTCACTGTGTCCCTCGTTGGAGACGCCATGGGTTGGGACAGCCCTGGAGAGCAAACCTGAGCCGGGTGACAAGGCTGCAGCTAGTGGTGTCTGGCTCCTGCCCTTCCTGACGGGCACATTTCCCCGCAACGGGCTCCATGGAGCACAGGAGAAGGCTTTGTCCCCAAAGGTCACCCAACATTTGGGGGAGAACAAGGTGCAAACCACATCCCTGTTGTGCCTGCAGTTTGGGGCGCTGGCGGGGATGGAGGCATCTCTGTCCAGCTCCAGCGTCACATCCTACTGCTGGGAGATGTGTTTCCCGGCTCTTGTCCAAGTTTATGATGATGCTGTGAAATTATTTTCTCCTACTCCCCATCTGACAGCAGCACACTGGCAAGGTGGTGGGCAACATCCCAAACGAAGTGACAGTTGCCTTCGAGGCAGGAGCAGCGTAGACATGTCTAAGGCTGAAGCCCGAGCTTGGCTGAAGTTTTGCTCCTCCAAGTATTTGATACTTTATTTTGTGAGGAGGTGATAACTTGAGGCGGTGAGTTGGTCCAAGCCTCGATGTCCGCTCTCCTGTAGCGGGGCAGTTTTTCCATGGTGGATGATCTGCCAGCTCATCTCAAGGAGTGGTGGGTTCGTCTGAGAAGGGTTGAGTTGCTCCCCACCCTTTGGACTTTCTTGCTCATCCCAGGACACTGAGCAGCTCTGAGGGGAAGGTCTGACCGGCCCAGATGGAGCCAGCCTTGCCCAGGTTGCACAGCTCCCTGCAACCCCGTCCTAAGGAGTTAATCCTGCAGGGCTGAGATTATCCTGAGATTATAACTATTTCTGCCTGTGAATTATTAACAAAGAGGAAAAAAACCCTCTTTGATTCATTGCAAATTGCATTTAGGGTTGAAACGGAGATGTGCTGCTGGAGCATCGGTGATGCTTTGTGGGACACGTCGTCATTCAGAGGAGGTGTTACGCACCAGTACTATCAGATGCCTAAATGAGAAAATGGACTTCAGGTAGAAGTGAAGGCCTCCTCCTGGCTCTGGTTGGAGGCTCCAGGATTTTTTCACTTGTGGATGAGTTGGTCTCTGCTGAGCCCTGCTCAGGTGAGCTCCTGGCACACCCGGCGTGTTGCCCAGCTAAGCCTTCACCCCTGCTCGCACCAGGACTGCCACAGAAGCTGCCTGTTGGGTGGTGATTTGGGGATGATTATTCACATCTCAGAATTAAGAAGGTCCCCGTTGGCGCTTGTTCGCACGTGCGTGTTGTACGTACAAAAACAGGCTCCACCAGGCAGTGTCCACCCCGAGGCCGCGCGGGTCTGGGGTGTGCAGGCACAGACTCTGCAAGACACGCAGCAGCAAGATGCTGTAGGATGTTCCGCATTGAAGGACTTTCAGTGGAGTTGTGCAGGGCATCATCGCACGGGATGCGAAGTAGCTGAGGGATGCAGTGAGCTTGAGTGTCAAGAAAAGGAAGCCGTGGGCATCCACCACCACCACCTCTCCGTGGGCACTGTGCAAATCCTTGCAGCCATGCTGAGATACTCATGCCGTCCAGGGCTGGCCCTAGGCTTTTTTGTTGGCGATGAAGGGGACAGAGGGCACCTGCTGCTCTCACCTCCGCGGTGCTTCTGCTCCATCCCTTTGGAGGCCAAGGTGTCCATGCGTCGTGCGGGTTTAGGCAGTTGGTTAAGCTGTCCCTCCCCTCCCTGCCCCAGCGTGTTGGTACTCCACTTTGGTGCTGCCAGAAGTAGCTGCCCCATGGCCTTGGGGTACAAGGCAATGGGGGTTCACATTCTGAGGGGCTGGAACATCTCTGTACAGGTCAGGGTTGTGTTTTCAAGCCCCCCGCTCTGAGCTATTTAGCATCCCCGCAGGAGCCAAACCGCGGGCAGAGTCCCCTACCCCATCCTCCCACTGTGGGCTCCCTCTGTGGCAGAGGGGGAAAGTCTGAAGGTTTTTGCCTTCCACATCTTTTGAAGTGATGCTTTGGATTAGCAGTTTTTCCTGGTTTTAATGTAACTCAGCTGGGAACTGAAGGAGGGTGTTAATCCCGGGCAGGGGGCTGGATAGAGGGTTGAGATGGGTTAATCCTGGATCCTGCGAGGAATCATAGAATCAGAAAATCATTAAGGTTGGAAAAGACCTCTGGGATCATCAAGTCCAACCGCCAACCCAACACCCCCAGGCCTCCTAAACCATGGCCCCAAGTGCCACGGCTACACGGTGTTTGAACACCCCAAGGATGGTGACTCCACCACCGCTCTGGGCAGCCTGTTCCACTGCCTGACCACTCTTTAGTAAAGACATTTTTCCTAATATCCAATCTAAGCAAGAATGGAAAGCAAGAAGAGATGGGAGAGATGGGACTGCGCATAGGCAGCTTCTCCCTCTTGCCCTGGGGTGGGAGACCCCAGCAAGGTGCCGGTCCCAGGTGGAGACGGTGGTGGGGTCAGTCCCCGCTCCCTACAAGGACTGTGCATCCAAACACCCATTAAACTGTCCCAAATGTGCGTCTGCCCCAACGCCTGTCCCCAGTGGATGGCCGTGCTCGCTCCTCCATCGCCATTTGACTCCAAGAGTTCCAAGGCATGAGCGAGTGAGGAGGGCCGATTCAGGGCTGTCACCTAGAGACGTGCTCCAAGGGGTTTCATCGCTTTTTGGGGCTTGGCTTTCCAGCCTGTGCATCCTTCGTGCACCCTGGGGGTTGTTGAGGTCTGTGGGAGCCCGGGAGGGCTGCAGGCCGGTGCCACTGCGTTTGGGACGGTGGCAATACCCTGGCCTCTCAATCACCGACGTGCACTTCACCTGATGGGAGAGGCTTGGGGTGCTTGGGCACGTCCATCCTTCATGCTCTGCTGCGGCCGAGGGTCTGGGGGGGTCCCGGGGCAGTGGTACAGGGGCGTCTGTCCACCTGTGGGCACGGGGGGCTTCGTTCGCTGATGGCGGCGCTGTGTTTCTCCCCACAGGACGTCATCCCTGCGATGGAACGCCGGCACCAAGGAGCGGATGCTGATCAAGGTGACCGACCGCGAGCCCAGCTTCCTCATGCACCAAGGCAACGGCTACGCGCCCGAAAACCAACCGGGTACCCGTTCGCGGCGACCCTCAGGGGGCCAACAGTCGCCCAACCTACAAACCTTCGCCCCCGACACCGACAACTCTGTTTTCTTCCCGGAGAGGAAGCAGTCACCCTTCCTGAAGAGGGCTGAGCACGTGGGCAGCTGCTCGCCGCTGCTCGGCCGGGGGGACTCCTTCTGCTCCCCGCTTCAAGCCCAGCACCGCAAGCACTCCAGCGAGTCGCAACCCTCCTCGCCCCGCTACGCCTACGAGCCCCCCCTTTACGAGGAACCCCCCATGGAGTACCAGGCTCCCATCTATGACGAACCCCCCGTGGACATGCAGTACGAAGCCAGCGGGAGTTACAAAGCCGGCTCGCCGCAGAAATCACCCATCCGTAAACCTCACCCCTTCCTGCAATCGCCCAAGCAAGGCTCCAACTCGCCCTACCAGCAGTTGGTGCTCACCAAACAGAAGTGTCCCGACCGGTTCATGAGCCTGGAGTACAGCCCCGCCGGCAAGGAGTATGTCAGGCAACTGGTCTACGTTGAGCAGTCGGGCTCCAGCCCCAAGATGAAGACGGGGTTGAGGCACAAATATTCCCCCAACCCCATCGGCGGTTCCTACTCGCTGCAGCACAGCCCCTGCCTGGTCCGGGACCAACGCTTGGAGATCAAATCAGGTGACTACAGCAGCATGGAGGGACCCGACTTCTGCCCTGGCCCAACGGGTGGCCAGGTGGCCCAGGGCGAGGACTCCATGTCGTGGTCCAGTCAGCAGGACACCTTGTCCTCCACCGGCTACTCGCCCTCCACCAGGAAGAGGAAAAGCCGAAAGCCTTCCTTATCCCACGACCCCAACGCCTCCTCCACGGACGGCTCGGGGGACCGGGAGGTGTTGGGGGAGCAGATGCTGGGTGAGGAACGAGCCACCCCAGGACCCAACAGGTCACCGATGAACCGTACGGAGAGCAAGGCTGCGGAGGCAGAGGCGGCACGGGGCTTCCCCGAGCCCTTCCTGGCACAGGCGCGCCTGGCTTGGGAAGCCCAGCAAGCCCACTACCACATGAAACAACGGAGCAGCTGGGATTCCCAAAAGGACGGTTCAGGCTACGAGAGCGACGGTGCCCTCCCTTTACCCATGCCGGGTCCGGTGGTGCGAGCCTTCAGCGAGGACGAGGCGTTGGCGCAGCAGGAGAACAAGCACTGGAAAAGGAACACCTTCGAGAAGCTGGGCTTCCCCCAGATTCTGCTGGAGAAGAGCGTCTCGGTGCAGACCAACCTGGCCTCCCCTGAGCCCTACTTGCATCCGTCTCAGGTAACATCCTCGGGGATGTCCCCGGCGTTGGGGGGTTCGGCGTATGCCCCGCGCTGCCAACCCTCGCCCGCCGCGTGGCACCTCCTCGGGTGCCGAGCCAGGTTGGGCCGACCACACTGCGCCCCCACCGCCCTCCCAGTTACAGTTCTTCTTGTAAAGCCAGTTTAAATCCCTACCTCCGCTGCAGATCCAGCAGGATGGTCCCCAGGCGATCCCGCACCTTCGTAGCCACCAAGCGCCGGCACGGGCACCTCTGCACCGTGGCAGCCTCAGCTTTGTGCCGCGGCTTCGGGTGCTGCATCTCCTCCCTCGGTCCGGCTGCTGCTCGGTGGGAGCCAGCTCCTGGACCCCGGGCATCCACCCAGACCCCAGGGGAGCCCCGAGCACCCGTTCCCGGCTGTGCTTGGTGATCCCAGCACACGCACAGGGCTCGTGTGCTTTGCATTAACTCATCTCCTTGCGTTTCATGTCACGGCACCATCAGACAGCAGCGATGCAGATTTCCCTTAGCAATCCCGCAGTGGCTCAGCCCAGGCTTTGTAGCATCCTCCAAGAGCGCTGGATTGTGGGGACACCCAAAATGCCATCTCTGGTCCCCATCCAGCTGGAGGAGACGCATGAGCAGGGACGTCCCTTCTGCAGAGCGAGGGGAGATGGCCAGGGTGTGTAAACAACATCAAGAAAACCAGCCCCTCTCTGCTCTCTCCACCCACTTCCATTTTCAGAGGGGTCCTCTGCCAGAAATGAGGGTTTGCTCACCAGATTGTTCCCAGCCGTAGCAGTTCGAGGTGCTGGAGCAGCGCTGCTGGCCCTTGGCTTTCGCGGTGAGCTGGAATGGGCAGCGCCACGTTTGAGTTGGGGTCTTGACCCACCACCCCAGCTCCAGCCATCCAAGTGGTGGTTGAGCCCATCACCGGACCCACCAGTAACTCCGAGGCAATTTCCAGGAGTTTCTCCCAGTAAGTTGAGGAGCTTCGTGCCTCCGGTGCAGACAGTCCTGTCTGATCGCAGGCAGCACCCCACGCAGGTCCTGCCTCCGTCTCCTCCCTGGCACATTGGGATCAACAGCACTGCCGACCTGGCTGCCAGATTTGCTTTCTCACAGAAACTGCTCCTTAGCAAGCTGGTCCCTCAAAGTTGGTCCTTAGCAAGCTGATCCCTCAAAACCTTGGGATGAAACAGCCACTAGCACACCAGCTTTCCAGGATCTGCTTCCCAGGGCTCTGAGCTGCCTGTTTCCTCCCTGGGACTGAGCTGCCCCAGTCCTGGAGACCCCTCCTGCCCCAAGCTTCCACCCCGGAGGAGCTCCTGGGGCTGCCATAGTCCATTCTGGTGACGGTGTAGCCCTCCTGCTGCTGACAGCCCCCCATGGGCTCCGACCTGGACCTGCTGGAGCTGGTGGATCCCCTGTGCCCATCTTCCAGCCCATCAGATGTTTCCCATCAGCAGCTCCTGGCTTTCTGCTCTCATGTCTTTTCCCCTCCAGCATCCAACACCCAAAATCTGCCCCTCTGACCTCTAGTGCCCCCGCCCTGGGCAAGGACAGTAACGCTGCCCGTGCCCCCGCGGCCAGAGAAGCCCAGAGATGGGAGGTGGGGAGGTGAAGACAAGGGTTTCTGGAGGAAGACACCACTTGATTTGCTTTAGGATGCATCGAGGGTTGATGTAAGGACACTAGGAAAGGCTATAATGGCTTTTTAAAAATGGATGATGATGCCATGTGCGGGGATAGTTACCCTGGTGAGAGCAATCCAACCTGGAAAACTGCCTGGAACGTGGAGCTTGGTATCAGCAAGGAGGAGAGAGTCACTGGACACGGACCTCGGAAACAGCAAATAATCTGGAAAATGGGGGGTTTTTGCCCAAGGGAATGTGTAAGGAAATCAGTGAGGCGTCACATCCAAAGGCAGCAGAAGAAAATTCCACATGCACAAGGGTCCCCAAGCACTCGGTGCTGCACAAGGAGGTTCAAACCCAAAACTGGAGAGCTCCAAATCGACTTTGGATGCTCACGTCGGCCGGGAGAAATAGCTGCCACCATTAATGATCCTGTGCCTTCTGCACGGAGCTCAGGATCTGGTGGGGCTCTTCGCTGCCTGGGCATTTCTGTCTGGTTGACCCATCTGATGTCCTCAAGCTCAGGGACACCCGTTCCAGGAGGAGCAGATTTCCAGCCAAGGTGGTGACACACTGTACCAGCTTGCCCGGAGAACTTGTGGATGCTCCATCACTGGAAGTGTTCACGGCCAGGTTGGACGGGGCTCTGAGCAACCTGATCTAGTGGGAGATGTCCCTGCCCGTGGCAGGGGATTGGACTGGATGATCTTTGAAAGCCCCCCCCAACCCAAACCATTTGATGATCATGTTGAAGATTGTCACATGGTTTTAATTGGGTTTCCTACACTCCCATCAGCTGGGCAACCTTCAACATTGGTTGAAGCAGAAGCCTCTTGCGGTGGGCGCAGACCTGCAGCCAGCCCTGGCAGGGAGCTTTGTGTGGAGGGTGATAATGCTGTCCATGACAGCAAGATGTGGCAGAAACAAAGAAAACCAGAGCAAAATGACGCTGGAGATGACATGCAGGGAGTTGTAGAGACCTGGCAGAGGAGAGAAGTGCTCGGGAGATGTGATGGGGTGGCGCAAGCAATGGGGACGTGCCCAGTGTCACCAACGGTGTGTCACCACGTTGGCCCCACACTGGGATGCGTCCGAGTCCCATCCACATGGGACCAGGGCTTCCTTCCCCCACAGCCCGCTTGAGTTTGCTTCTGGGTTTGAGCATTCCCCTAATCCCCGAGCCGAAAGGAGGGTCACCCCTTGCCAGGAGGTGACAGCCAGCTGCCATTGACGCCCAATTGCTTATCCCCTTGTTGTAGCCCGAGGCTTCCACCAAGTTCATTTAGGACTGTGCTAATTAGGGCTGAAACTAATTTTATATTGGCACTAGCTGCAGAGGACCCATCACATTTTGCTGCCTGTGTCACTCCCCAGCTTGACCACGCTGTCTGCTGGAGTGGATTTGGCTGGAGAAGGCTGATGTCCCCAGCTAACGTGGTCCTTTGCTTCTCCCTGGGTCCCCAGCTCATGGACCGTCTTTTGGAAGAGCCATGGCAGCGATGGCTGCAGAGCAAGAAGCCTTGGAGCAAATGCTGCATCTCCCTCCACCCAGAAAGCCCCACATGCCTTCAGCTGACCGGCAGGTTGGAGGACACAGAAGGACCTTTCGGGCAATGTGGCCTCCATAGGAACGGTGGAGCTGGGTCCCTCAAGGGGTGAAGCTCCCATGTCCCCATGGCCAGGTCCCTGCTGTTGTCACCATGGTACAAGATGGGAGCTGAGCGACATCAGTGGAAAGAGGAGACCTCAACACTGGGAAGGGACGAGTTGTTGAGCGAGGAGACAAGAAACTTGACTTGTTTGAAGAAGCAGGGGCTGAGACATCTACCAGCAGCTCTGGTGGCTTCCTTGTCCCCTCCTGGACTTGCCACCTCCATGTGGCTCTGGCTCTTTCCACCTTGGTTCTGTCTTCTGCTTTTCTTCTTCTGTTCCTTGTCTAAAGCCCAGCCCCAAGGCCGTGGCACCACTGTGGTCACCTTGTACACAGCCCTGGCTTGGGGCCACAAACACGGTTCCCCTGCGCGTGGTGAGGACAGCAACATCACCTCTGGATGGTGTGGCATGTCTTTCCCTGCCAAGCCACGGGTCACATTCCCAGGGCCTGGGTATTGCGCTTGCAGAAGAGGGAGCTGACAGACGATGAAGCCCTGCGGGACCAGGGAGCAATCCATCCTTTCTCCATGCTCTTCGGGTGCCCCTCCACCTCTTGGGCGATATCCATAGGTTGTGTTGGTTCCAGTAGTAGAAGGATACTGGTCTGCAGGGGTACCCTTTGCTCTGCAGAGGGCTGGGTGCCCTGCAGGTGAGGTTAGATCCTGGGCAGCTTGTGTCCCTCTACACCTGGGATGTAAAGAAACAACATCCGTGTTGCTCATGGCTTGGAGGAGCCACCAGCCTCCTCCTGGGCACGTGGCCACTGGAGAACCATGCTTGAACGTGACTTTGGGGAGAGGGGACTTTTTGGGGGGCTGGTTACAGGTGAGTGTGTCCCCTCCCCGGCATGCCCAAAGGACTGGTGGAGCCCGAAGCCACTTGCCCTTTGCTTCCCCCACGTTACTAATAGCCACCAGCTTCTTCCATCCACAACTGCAAAGCCTGAGTGACCAGGGTGTCGGGCACAAAGGGAGTCCAGCACGTCGGCTTTTGGGTGTCTTCGATATCCCCACTGGTCCCCTCCCTCCTGATGCCAACAGGTGCCACGAGCCACCTTGGCCACTGTCACCGGGCTGGCTCCACTTGCTCATGATGGGATTGAGGAGTAGCTCCTTGGAGAGGACGTAGCTTTTGGCACGAGTGTGGGGTGACCTCTTGATGCTGCGATTGTTGGTTGGTTGTTGGTTGGTTGGTTTCATGGTTGGTTTGTTGGTTGGTTGTTGGTTGGTTGGTTGGTTGGTTTCATGGCTGGTTTGTTGGTTGGTTTCATGGTTGGCTGCTTTGTTGGTTTGTTGGTTGCTTGGTTAGTACATTGGTTTCATGGTCGGTTTGTTGGTTGGTTTCATGGTTGGCTGCTTCGTTGGTTGGTTGGTTGCTTTGTTGGTTGCTTGGCTGGTACATTGGTTTCATGGTTGGTTTGTTGGTTGGTTTCATGGTTGGTTGGTTGGTTTAATGGTTGGTTTGTTTGTTGGTTTGGTTGGTTTCATGGTTTCATGGTTGGTTGGTTGGTTGGTTGGTTGGTTGGTTGGTTTGGTGGTGTGGCTGTGCTGTTAGTAACATGGACTTGTCTGGCTGCTGTCTCCTAGTCGGAGGATCTCGGTGCCTGCGCCCAGTTTGAGAGCAGCAGACAGACCAGGAACATGATGCCTAGTGCCAGCTGTGTCTTCCCCACCTTCAACCTGCGGAAGCCCTCCTCGGAGACGGACATTGAGAACTGGGCCTCCAAGCACTTCAACAAGCACACCCAAGGGCTCTTCCGCAGGAAGGTGTCCATCGCCAACATGCTGGCCTGGAGCAGCGAATCCATCAAGAAACCCATGATCATGACCAATGACCGTAACGTCAAGAAAGAGGCGTGCGAGATATTTAAACTGATTCAGATGTACATGGGGGACCGGCGGGCCAAGACGGACCAACTCAACGTGGCCTTGGAGATCGCCACCAAAGGCTGGAGCATGCAGGGTCTGAGAGACGAGCTCTACATCCAGCTGTGCCGGCAGACCACCGAGAACTTCCGTTACGAGAGCCTGGCCCGGGGCTGGGAGCTCATGGCCATTTGTTTGGCCTTTTTCCCACCCACACCCAAATTTCATTCCTACCTAGAAGGATATATTTACAGGCACATGGATCCGGTGAATGACACTAAAGGTAAGAGAGAAACCGCTGCCCGGTGGCTTTTGCCCCTGCTGACGTTGCAACCCATTTATTTATTACTATTTTATGCCTTTCCCCTTCGCATTCATGAGTTTCCTTGTTGAAAGGTGGGCGAGGAACTCATCCAACAGCCCACCCGGAGGTACAGCGAGTGCGGTGGTGCCTTTACCGCCAGCCTTTCCTCCCCGGCGCACGGAAATCCAGCGTGAGACCCAACACGAAATGAGCTATGACACCTTTGCTGCAGGCTTAGCGTCACCTCCGCTGAGGGTGGCCGTTAGCGAGAGCTCCCGGGGCTTCTCCTTGCCCGTGAGGAGAACTTTAGAGTCCCTTCCAACCCAAACCAAATGATTCTCTGATGTCACCGTCACCATCTCCCATCTCCAGAGGTTTCTCCTGGCTCCTCGAGTAGCTTTGGATGAAAAAAAACCAACCCATGCTGGAAGGGGAGCCAGATTGATTCCCGGCTCCCGAGGTGGTTTTTGGTCACGGCAGATGACGAGAGACATAAATTTTGGCTATTTGTCCCCAGATGGGTGGGAATTGTAGGAGGTGCTCTCCAGTCCCGGGCTCGGCCGTCCCGGCTCCTTCACCGCTGGTGTTGTCTGGCGGATGGTGGGATCCGGTCTGGCGGGGGCGCGGGGATCGTCGGTGCGTGCCCGGAGTCTGGCAGGAGGGGGTGCTGCCTGCTGGCCACCCACGGCCCTGCCGGAGGGTCGGGGATCCCCGTGGGTGCCATCTCGCAGTGGGTGGTGGATGAGGCAGAGATGGGGAAGGTCCCTGGCGGGGTCCCGGCATTTCGCGGTTGACCGGGCAGCCTTGGGAGCTCGAATCGCTCCGGTGTTTTTCCGGTGCCCTTCGGCTCCCCGGGGACCAAGCAGGGACGTCTGGGGGATGCCGGTGTCACGCGGAGCCGCGGTGGCTCTGCCCGGCTCGGGGACGAGACAGGATGGACCCCACCGAGGTGTCCCGGTGCGCAAGTGCCGGGGCCGGCGGGACGGGTCGGGGCCGGCACGCGGGT